>VDFB02047230.1:118302914-118495999 GCA_007258455.2 Sequoia sempervirens
GAGAGAGGGAGAGGGGGTAGGAGGGAGAGACTTAGAGAGAGAGAGGGATTGGGAGAGAGATAGATGGTAGAGAGAGGGAGAGGAGAGAGAAGGGGTAGGTAGAGAGGGAGAGGGGATAGAAAGATGAGGGAGGGATAGATATGTGCACAATAGAAAATTGGACCTTCTTGAGAACAGAGACAATTTCATGTGTAATTTGACCCTCTTTTGAGTCCCTTTGCATTATTTATCCTTCAAAACAACATTTATAGGCGCCTAAGACCCATTATTTTTTATCTAGAGGCATGTTTCACCTGAGAAATCACCTAAAACCTGACAAACAACACTTGATTGTTTCATACCCCAAAAACCCACCTTCAAAAATTAGTAGTGAGACCCATTTTCCACCTTGGGCAAATGAGTCCCCTCTAGTGGGACCCATTCACCAAGGGTAGCAAATGAGTCTCTTTTGAGGGAAAATTTAATTTTGAGCAAGAATTTGATTAATTTAACTTGAATTTCTGGTGGATGTCAGCCTCTTAGGTCTAAATAATAGGAAAATAAGGTGTTGTTACTTATAAATACTCATTTTAAGTCATTTCACACATCTTTTTATCAATTCACAAGAGCAATTTCTAAAGTCATGTCTTCTACAATAAGTCTCATTAGCAAAAGTTGAAGTTTTAAGGCAGCAAACTAGGGTTTTTTAAGGTCTTGAAGCTCACTATTTTGGTCAAGATTTTGCATTGGAAAGGGTTGATGATGGATTCATATGGTGAATCATGAAGAAATATAGGTTGAGGAGGTGCAACTAGCCACCAAATCATACCTAAAGACTTGGTTTCATAGTGATTCCATCTTCCATTTTCACTCTATCTTCATATTAAGGTTTGAATTTTGTTTACTTGTCATTTGCATTTCATTTCAATTCCATTTTTGATGTGTTGTAAGATTCCTAGGGTGGAGATCCTGCATCACACAAATCATCTTTGCATTTCTTATTCTAGAATAATAGAATAGGGCTTTTGTCACATTTCAAACTTTCCTAGTCTTTAACACATCTAAAGCTAGGGTTTTATGTAGATTTTTCTCCATTACAGGTTTAATTACCCAACTATAGGTTTGACCAAGGAAAAACACCCATTAGACAAACAATTTTAAGCTGTTTTGCAATAATTTTCTAAGATCTTGAATCAAGTTTTCATTAGAAATTGTTGTGCAGGTGTCAAGGAGCAGAACAAAGACTTGAAGTTGTAAAAATTTAAAAGTGGATTGATTCGCTATGCATAGAGAATGAGTCCCTCTTGAGATGCAGATTTGAGTTAGATGCAAATCTTGGTTCCCAATTGATAGAAAATAGATTCTAAGTAGAAAAATCCTAGACCTGGGACTGATTCACCCAGGGTGGCGAATGAGTCCCAGTTAGCTCAAAATCATACTTCTTCAATTTTATAGATTGTCATCTAGTCTTCTTCAATCTCTTAGGTGCACACATTCTAAAAAATATCTTCTGTTTGGTTTAGTCTACATTCTTTCTCATTCTTTTAAACTTTTTTCAAACTACATTATGGTTTCAAACATTGCAAAAATCTTAGATTTTGCATTCATAATAATTCATTTAGATAATTTAGTTGCATTTACTCATCTCATTTATCCTAAACAACATCACAGACATCCTAATTTGAATGAACCTAATTAGCATTTTTGTCTGACCTCTCTCCTTTTAGGTGAAAAACCCTAGAAGATCTAGAGAGTTCTATGGTGCCAAAAATATACAATTCAATATGTAGGTATAGAGAGTTGAGATGGAGATAGAATATAGAGAGAAGGAGAGAGGGGAAGAGAGGGAGAAGTTAGAGAGAGGAGGAAGGTGGAGAGATTGAGAGAGGGAAGGAGGGAGAGAGGGAGAGAGAGAATGAGGTATAAAGGGATAGATAAGTAGAGAGAAATAGAGAAGGAAGGAGAGATGGAAGGAAAGGTAGAGATGGAGAGAGAGAGATATAGGTAGAGAGAGGGAGGGAATATATAGAGAAGTAGAGATGGATGGAGAGGTAGGGATAGAGGAAGAGATAAGGATTTAGAGAGAGAGGTGAGAGAGAGCAATAGAGAGAGAGGTAGGGAAGGAGAGGGAGGAGGAGATAGAGAGTAGAGAGGGGGGAGAGAGGGAAAGAGAGGGAGAGAGAAAGAGGTATATAGGGGTAAGTTAGATAGAGAGATGTAGGTGAAGTTTGGTGGAAGAGAAAGAGGAGGGAGGTATAGGTAAATATGGATTGTTGAGATAGATAGGAGAGAGAGAGAGAGAGAGGGTGATGAGAGAGAGAAAAAAGCAGAGGGAGAGAGGAGAGATAGAACGAGGGGGAGGGAGAGATAGAGAGAGTAGAGAGGGAAGGAGAGAGATGGAGAGAGGTGATAGAGAGAGAAGTAGATAGGGAAGAAGGTGGAGATATTGAGAGAGAGGAGGCAAGGAGGGAGAGAGAAATAGGTATAGAGGGAAAACTAGGCAGAGAGAAGTAGATATGAAAGGAGAGATAGAGGGAGAGGTAGGGATTGATAGAAGAGGTGAGATAAAAATAGAGAGAGGTAGGTGGATAGAGGGAGGAGGAGATACAAATAAGTATAGAGGGAAGGAGATAGGGAGGAAGAGGTAGGGAGGGAGAGAGAGAGGTGAGAGAGATAAGAAAGAGGGAGGGATAGGTAGGGAGAGAGAGGTGAGATAGAGAGAAAGAGAGTAGAGAGGGAAGGGGAGAGAGAGAAGTGAGATGGGTGATAGAGATGTGTGTTGGAGAGAGAAGTAGAGAGGTAAGGAGGAAGGTGGATAGATTGAAAGGGAAGGAGAGGGGAGAGAGAAAGAGGTATAGAGGGATAGCTTAGATAGTGATAATTAGAGAGAAAAGGTGGGTGAAAGTAAGAGAGAGAAGGGGAGAGAGGGGGGAGAAAGAGAGGTGAGATAGAGAGTAGAAAGGGAAAGAGAGAGAGGGGGATATAGATAGAGTTAGAGAGGGATGGTGGGAAGGAGAGAGGTGAGATAGAGAGAACTATAGAGGGAATGAGAGAGAGAATGGTAAGATAGAGATTAGAGAGGGAAGGAGAGAGATTGAAGTAGATATAGAGAGAAATATGGGAGAGAGAGAGGGAGGGATGAATAGGTAGAGATAGAGAGAGGTGATAAAGAGAGAGGTGATAAAGAGAGTAGAGAGAGTATAGAGATAGAAGGAGATGGAGGAAAAATAGAGAAATGTAGAGAGGGTAGGAGGGAGGGAGGGAGGGAAAAATATATTAGACAGGGAAGGAGAGAGAGATAGACATGTAGAGATGTAGTTTTTTAGCTCAAGGGAGAGAGTGTTAGATAATGCAATGAAGATAGTGAGAGAGGTCGAGGTCTAGAGAATAAGAGATGAAAATGAGTGAAATAGAGAGAGAAAGATGAAATTTGACCTCCTGATTAGTGAAATTTGATATGTTGATTACTGAACTTTTCCTAAGTCTATTTTTTTTTTAAATCTTCCAAAAACTAGAATTTTCATTATAATTCTTAGAGATTTGAAACCATTCTCAAACATCCTAAAACTATATACATGAAATATAACTTAAAGTATAAGAAATTAAATGTCCATATGTAAATGTCAACTTATACTTCCATGTATATAGTTTCCCTGGCAAAGAAAGAGAAAATGAAAGAGTTTAGAAAAATGCATTCCAAAAGTCATGAATGACATTTGGTGAGCGCCAAATTTTTCGTGTGCCAAATTTTGTGCTCACCAAATGGGTTTCATTAGGAAATACCAGCCCAATGTTTGTTTCATGTATATAGTTTCCCTAGAAGAGAAAGAGAAAATGAAAGTGTTTAGAAAAATACATTCCAATAGTTTCCCTAGCGGCAAATTTTGCACACACCAAATTTTGCATGTGCCAAAGCTGGCACTCACCAAATGGGTTGCATTGGGAAATACCAACCCAATGGGTTGGATTTTGCATCGAGAATCTGACCTAAAGGTTTGGAAAATCATTTCGTGCAAAATACATGATTTTTTGAAAGGCTAACAAAATTTCACACATTTTTGGTCATGCTCACCATCACGTTTGCATGTCTTTCAATGCAATTTTATAGAAAATCATGATAGCATTAACCTCTCCCTTAGCTATATAAATATATAATTATTTTTTGTTTTGATTCAATTATGGTTTTGATGCATAGATTCTCTTGTAAATGCCTCTGTTTGTGGTCAAAAACCAACATGTGCTAGTTTTAGGATAGATTTTTACTCGTTCATCAAAACATGAAACAAATTATTTTTTTTAAAACTAGACTCCATTCTACACATGATGAAAAAAAAATTGATTAGTTTTCAAAAAAATTATGGGAGAGCATGCTCAAATTTTAGCTTTTTAGGATGTGTCCACTTTGAAAATTCATAAAATATTGTATATTCACTAAAAAAGTTATCCAAAAGAACAAGGATAAACTATATGGTGTTAGATAATTTCTCACCATTCATATTTTTGAAATTCTAAAAAAAGGTTAATCAAAAAGGGCGGGCGCCTCAGATGCTATGCTATTTTTTTGATTAAAAATGACCTATTTTTCCCCCCCTTTTTCAAACCCTTAATCTTCATTAATTTCAAAAATAATTAGTAGCTTAGAAACTAGACTCAGATCACTTCAACTCTTGTTCTTACTGCATCTTGAGATTTTGAGCATAACTATCTTTATTTTCTCATGAAAATCAAATTTTGTTGATTTCAAAAAAGAAAGTGGCATCTTAAGAGCAAAAATTGTGTCACAAATCCATGCACTTACCCATTCAGAAATAAATTTGGGAGAAAAGTGCAAGTGTTGAAGTGTAGATCTGAAATTTGAATTCCCAGAAAAGGAAAATGAGAGTAATACACCATAAGTGGTGTATGAGTCCCACTATAGGTATATTTCTAAATTTTTGTCGTTTCAAATACCCTTTTTCTAGAAACCTATTCCTACATAGAAATTCAGATCTGGGACTGATACACCCTGACTAGTGTATGAGTCCCAATAGGTAAAAATTTCAAGATTTTCGGTGTTTTAGAGCACCATCCAGTCATCTTTAGATTCTCAGGTGCACACATCTCATCTTGCAGCTTTTTGTTTTTCTTTACATGAATTTTTAGGTCATTTAGTGAAATATTGCATCATATTAGGGTTAAGCATTACATCTTGCATTAAATTTTTCTTTCCAAGTCCTAACTTAGCTATAAATCCCTCATTAGTTTATAATCAGCCCCTAGGACAACCCCATTGCAAGATCTCTTTCTCCTTTTCATTGAAATCTCTAGGATTATCCTTGAAAGAGATAATAAAAAAGTGGGTATTTCTCTACGTTCTAAACAATACAAAATAATCCCATCTCATTTTTCATTGTTTCAAGTAGGACACCATTGAGAAGAACACAATAACTAGCAGTAGAAACACACTCCTTAATTAATGTCAAAAACTTCCCATTGAATTCAAATTTTCCAACACAACAAATATAAAATCCCAAAAAAACCTATCATAGGCTTTTGAAATGTCCAACTTGAGAACCATACTCAGATTTTGAGAATTCTCCATGGAATGATTAACTTCATGGGAAACAATAGCTACATTCAAAATCTATCTTCCCACTAGAAAATCTTTCTAAGTTATAGAAAGTAATTTATCCAATAGGGTCTTTAGCTAGGTATTGACCATGATTTTAGAAAAATAATAATACACTTATTACAAGGATTGATAGGGTAGTAGTTAGGCATAGAAGTAGCATCATCATTCTTGGGAATAAGAACAATGTAAGTAGAGTTCAAGTAGTGAAGGAGCCTACTAGCTCTGAAGAAGTCTCTAGCTACAAGAAGGAGATCATTAGATATGATATCCCAAAATCCTTAGAAAAAGGTCAGAGGAAATATGTTCAAGCCTGGGGCTTTGAAGGGTCCAAAGAGAAGACTATCGATTTAACCTCTTGCATGTAGACCTTGCTTTCCAAAGACTTAATAACCTCCTATAGAATCAACCTAGGGATGACCTTTAGAAGAGAGTCCAAATCACCAAGAGGGGGATGTTGTATTCTTCCATTATTTTTGAAGAAGGAGATGGCTTTAGATTCCAAGTCTTCATCTTTGGTGAGGAGGTCCACATTATCTCTAACAAGAGAGTAGATATGTTTCTTCATCTATTATTAAGTGTTGATTGATGAAAGAATTTTGTATTCCTATAACCTTAATTCAATTACTACACCATGGAATTTTGTTTCCAAAAATTATCATCTTTCCTAGCAACCATAATCCATTCATTTCTTAATTCCTTTTCCCTAGTAGCTATATCCTCATCAATGGCACCATCCTCCATTCTATCTTGAATAGATTTAAGCTCTTGCAAGACATTTTTCTTTGTTTGGAAAATATTTACAAATGTAACTATGTTGTAGCCTTAGACATTGGACCTTATTCTTTTAAGTTTATGAGCAACTCAAAACATTGGGGTACATTGACACAAAAAATTCCACCTAAGCTTGATAAGTTCTTTGAAGTCTAGGTGTATATTCCACATGATCTCATATCTAAAAGGGAAGGGGCCAAACTTCCCTTTTTCATCCCAACTTAAAACCAAGGCACTATGCTTAAAGGTAGAACTTGGAAAAGGAGATAACTGGAGTTTGCAAAAAACATCTCAATCTCTAGAGATTAGGATTCTATCCAACTTGACCTAGATATGATTTTTCCCATTACATCTATTCGACAAAGTAAATTTGGAACCTAAAAGTTCCATGAAAATAATTCCTTGATTGGAGATGAAACTAAGAAATTCAAACATACTATCAAATAAGTCCTTTATACCTCCAAAAAATTTCAAAGGGTATAGGGGGTCTTAAATTCTCTAGCAAGCATCTACTTCACATTTAGGTTGTTAGATAGGAGCACTAACAACAAATCCCACAATTGAGTCCTAGCAACCCTAGTGTTAGGAGCATAAACATTGACTAGGTGCCATCCCTATTCTACTATCTTTGAAAGAAACCTCTAAGAAGTTTCAATTACTAAAACCTTCCTTACCAATCAATCTATTCAGATTCTAGAGGGTAGAAATTCCTCCTAAAGCACCATCGACATCACAAACACAATAATGAGCTTTAGGCCAAACAAATTTCACCATCTTATCAAAAATACCCTTCTTCATTTTGGTCTCCTATATTAAGAGAAAACCAATTTTTAAGTCAATAATAGAACTCTTGAGAATATGTTGTTTAAGAGGACTATTAAGTCCCCTAATGTTCCATAATAGAATCTTCATGACAAAAATAAAGAGGGACCAAAGTAACCTTTCCTAGCCCAAGGGGAGGGGACTCCCTAATTATTTCTTTGATTTAAACCCATTTTAGAGCCCCTCCAAGGTCTTCTACTTCCCTAAGGGAATATCTTTGGTTGCTTCTATTAGTCTATCCTCCTTATTATTCACTCTGACCACTTTTGAATCATTCCCCACATCCATTTTCTTCTTCTTCTTGAAATTTCCACTAACCTGAGTTGAGGGGCCTTCACTAACCTCACTTGCAGGAGGAGAAGAAGGAGGTAACTCCATAAAACCCAAGATGTCCAATGATTCCTGCATCTTCACATGTAACGAGTCTTGAGGGGCTGAGTCTTTCTTGTTCAAAGAAACACATGTAGGTCCATGCCTTCATCTGAATCTCTAGAATCAATAAGGGAGAGGGGAATCTCCCCCATAACAAGTTCACCATCAAAAATGACTTGACCCATTGAAATGGGGTGAGTAGCACCAGCCAACGAGACAAGGTCATAGTCTCATTATTTTTTGGAAAGGAATTTTCTTACAAGTGTTACTATAGAAATGCAAAATATACCGACACACTTTATCTGGATTTACTAACATTGATTCGTCCTAAATCATCTTCTTTGCTAGTCACCACCTTTGATCCCTTAATTGAATACACTGGTTTTATCTAGTTAAGTTGCCATCTTCTTGTTAATTAAATTAATCAATCCAATTTACTTAACCCTATGTCTCTATTTAAATAAATAATTCATTTTATTTAATTAAATCTCTAAAGTCATCTTATCAAATTAAATGAATTAAACCTTATTTGATTTAATCTAACATCACCCCTCTTTAATTAAATAAATCAAAATATTTTATTTAATTAAATCTAAATCATATTCCTCTCAACTTTGATTCAAATAAATCCAAAAATCTAAATCAAATGGTCACATCAACTCCTATCAAATTAATTAAATCCTGATTAATTTAATCTTAATCACCTGAATCCTCTAGATTTTGCAACTTGCACCAATAAATCATTTATTTTATTTAATAATTCCCTAATTACTTTCAAAATGGCATCAAAAGGGAATATTCCTCCAAGTTTGAAAATCCCTCCAAATGGATTTGTCCTTCCAACAAGGCATTCATTTCATCTTACATGTCCTTGTGCATTGAGCCAAGTGGCATTTAATTAATTCATTTCTCCCTCCAAAAATTCATTTCATTATTTTCAAATTCCACCTAATACCATTTATTTTGCATATTCATCAAAATGTGCCCAAGCTTCCTCCATTCACATCTTGACAAGTGGCACTTGGCCATTAGAGGTTGAATGATCCCACATTGCTTCATTTTTCTCATTCCTCCATCTTGTCTTTCTATAAATAAAACACTTTCCTTTGTATTTTGGATCGACAACTTAGAGAAAAGTTACTATCTTCACATTTAGAGAAACTTCATCCATTTCCATAGCATTTTCCATTATCATAGCTAGGTTATTGTAGAATTTTATCAAGGAATCACATTGTTCTTCATCACCAAGTGGATCAATCTTCATCAAGATCATCAAGCTTGCAAAGGAGTTGGGAAAGGGCCAGTTTCCACATCAAATTGGCACCAATTCCCCCATGGGATTGAGAGTTTGCATGTTTAAATAGGATTTCATTACTTTTTTTTTTCTTCACTTCCTTCCTATTTTGAGCATTATAGATGAATTTCATGGGGAATCTTAGTTTTAACTTGCATATGGATCTAATATTGTGTTTGTTTGCTATGTTTGTGTAGGTCTTGGATTGAGGCTCACATTTTTGGCACTAGAAGGAGCAAAAATATCAACTTCTTAACATATTTTTTGACAAAATTTTGTGCTTTTTTGTGTTTTTTGTGTGTCTACAGGGAACTACACTGCTATCAGTCTAGCGATGCTATATAGTGATGCTAACCTTCTGGTAGTGCCATACATCAATGCTGCAAACTCCAAACTCCACTGCTAAAGTCTTCTCATCTAGAAAATTCAAATTTTTAAACTATGACACTGAGTTATTTTTTCTAACACTAGGTTTTTAAATTTCAAACTGTGTTGCTGACAAAAACTCTAACACAATCGTGCTCTCTATTCTACTATAGAGCACTGCTATCAGACCTAGTGGCACTATACAACATCATTTATTTCCTCAAACAATGACGCATATGTGGGTTACACTGCTAGGGTGGGGTAAAAGGTAAAAATTAAAGTTTTTTTTGACATGTTCCTTTTTTCTTTTGATCATTTTTGAGCTATTGACTTTTTTTCTACCTTTGTTTTTCTAGGATTAATCAATTCTTATAGGTGGAAGCAAGGAAGGAGCAAGGAGGAGATTGAAGTATAATATCATTTATCCATTGTATCAAGTGTCTTTAGACACTTTTGGAAGCAATTATAATTCCAAGTCTAAGGACTTTACCCTTTCAAGCTCTTTAGGACTCAACAGATTTCAATTTGGGTTTAAAACAAACAAGGAAAAAGGTTAAAAACAACTTTAGGAAAAATTACTAGATTTTGTTTAAGGTTAGCAATTGAACAAAAAACTTTCATCTTTCTTCTTGGTGCTTTAAAAAGAATCAAATCATTTCTTTAAGGATTTAAAAGGAACATGTGCATCTTTGTTTTTGTAATCACTTACCCGAAATAATATCATCTAAAATATGTATACGCTTCTCTCATGCCTCACGACGATATTAAGAATAAAAAGGCTTTGGTGGTATTAAGTTGTGTAAGTGATTTCCTACACACTTCAATTTGGATCCTAAAATTGAACAAATCTTGTGAGTGTGAGTGGAATATATCACGTGTGTTCTCTCTTTGTTTCTCAATGAAGATTGATCAAACTATGGATGTATTTTCTCACTTTTGTGTTATCTTAGAGGGCCTTCCTTGTGGGAAAAAGTAATCACCCAAGGGAATGACCCAACCAGGAACACACTAAAGCCAAGTGACTTCCACCAAGGATATAAGTGTGGGTACTTGAGGAAGGACGAGTATCATGAGGATCATTCTGACAATAAGGGCAGCAATGGTCTCTCACTGTATGGATGATCCCCCATGAATGGAATTCCCACATTAAAACCACTTGTTTAAAAGGTCAAAATCCTTATCTATTTGTTGGTGCAAGAATGGTCATTCTAAAGCCACTCCAATTTCTATGGATTTTAGTAGAGATGAGAAGTATGCCATGGGAGATTGATGGGTACTAATGCTTGTCTGACCCATAGAAGTGAGTGTTGTGGAGGGGAGCCAATGTGGTCAAGCATCTAATCATCTACTAAAATTAGGCATATCTAAATTCATCCAAGTGGGGATTCAACAAATATTGTCTCAATATCCATAGGGTTGTGCATGTTCTTGAAATCAAAAGACTTCCCTTGATCTTAAACATTAGAAAAAAAACATTCAACATGGGCATCAAATCTCAAATACTTTAGGAGAAGCAAATATCCTTGAATAAATTCACATGATATTGCTTTCCCTTGGGATTCTCATCCTTAGAGGCTCCTAGGCATTCAGATTTCATCTCAATTTGTTCCTACTAAAGTCAACATTAGGTAAATTTTTCCTTAATTTCCTTGAGTTCCACATAATGTACTTTGTGGGATGAGAAGAAGTTAAGACATTAGACATCTAGTTTTGAAAGCTAATCAAGAGTGTGTTTGTGGTAAAAAGAAGTCATTAAGAAAAGCTAAGAACAATTTTACCCAACACATGTGCTTCATCAAATGATTTCAAAAAAGATCAAAATATAGAAAGCCAAGTTCAAAGCTCTTAGTCCAAAACCTCATCAAAATCATCTCTCAAAACTCTACAAGTCTAGAAAGAGATTGGTCTTCAACTTCTATAGAAGAGCTTCAAGAAACAATCCCAATCTATACTCATTTTATTATTGTCAAAATCCAACAATTTTTCAAAG
Source organism: Sequoia sempervirens (assembly GCA_007258455.2). NCBI lineage: Eukaryota > Viridiplantae > Streptophyta > Pinopsida > Cupressales > Cupressaceae > Sequoia > Sequoia sempervirens. The sequence goes on from VDFB02047230.1 coordinate 118,314,120, forward strand.
GTTTGAACATCTTGTTTAGAGTAAAGTGTGTTCTTCAAAACTAAGGTCTTGTAAACAAGTCTTTTTAGGTACACATAGGATAAAATTCAACCTTCATCCTTCTTTTAAAACATCAAAACTAAAATCATCTCACCAGCAACTCTTACAATTATTGAAACCATCCTTTATGCTAGAATTTTTGGCAAATCCATAAATCAAAATCCTTTGAATCAAAATACAAATATTGTTTGGATAGGTATGTGAAGATGCATCCTTCTCCATTTCCTTAGTAAAATTATCATCAAAACTTCTTGTTTGGTTAGGTGTGGGTAGATGCATCCTTCTCCCTACATTTAGCCAATTTATCATCTTATGAGAAAATTTATCCCATAGATAACATCCAACATCTTGGGGTCCATTTGTTCATTATCCAAATCAATCCAAATCCAAGAATCAAAATCCAATCTAATCAAATCAAACAAATCAAAATCCAAGAATCCAAAAATTCCCAAAAGTCTAGTATCCCCCTCAAGATCTTCTAAGAGTTCAATCATTCATATCATTCATCTTTCACACATTTCACCATCACACTTTGATCCTTAATTATCCTATATTTTCTCTTTGGAGCCTCATTTTATGGTTCAAACAAGATCACAACACAAGAAGAACATGGAGTACAACAAAGAAACATCAACTTCAAGTGACCTAAGTCAAACCACACCTAAGATCAATCCTATTCAACCCCACAACCCACTACCCGATCTTTCTCTCATAACAAATGATCCTCAAGAGGAAGAGAAAGTGGAAGACATCACCAATATGGGGATGACCCAAGATGAGATTACTGAAATGCTTCAAAATCCTGATAATCACCAAATCGTCAAAGCCATGATGAGACTGCATCCCTCCCAATACATACTTGAATTGGAAAAAGAAGGAGAAAAGCACCCTTCCAATTTTGTTGTAAGCACTATTGTGGGGAAGCCTTTTATGCCGCTCGTACCATTCACCTCACCCACTCAGATCATCATCCAACCCATTCCGCAATCCACATCCACCATTACCACCACACAACCCATTGTCAACAAGGGGAGTGCACTACTCCATGCCCTTCAAAAACACCCCCTTGTCAATAATCAAAATTTGGATGCTAATACCATCATAGGTACATCAAGTCTCATTCTGCAAAATCCCCTCCACCAATATGTCCCACTCACATTACATGACTCCAACAACACATCTTTCCATGTAACACTGGCATATGCCCTTGACACCCAAGTTTCGCTCCCATTGGTACAAGCAGGCCTATTTGAACTAGGTAGACTTTTTGGGGACTCATCTTCATCTAATCCAAAGAACTTCCATTGATTCCATCACTACCACCACCACCTCAACCACCATTTCCTCCACTACCAACATCAACATCATTTCTTGGATTAGGGCTTCCCCCTTTACCTAGCACAAATCAATCAATCCAAGGAAATATGTTAAACACCAATCAAATCATTGCATGTAATCCTTTGAATATACCACTGATATCACAACTATAGGCGGTATCCATCCAAGAAATGACATGAATACCAACACCCCAAAACATAGTCTCTCAAGGACCCAAAACCTCTATCACACCAACCACCACAATCACTCAAAACACATCTCAACCACTCACCACCACCACCACCAAATCCAAATGTGGCAAGCCAGTACAACATAGCACTACAAGCTCACCAAGCCTACCAAAAGACACTCCAGAAATACCAAGTTGCACAACAAACACAAACCACTCAACAAGCAATGTAAACTACTTAGGATGCTCAAGTAGCACAAGCCGCACAAGGAGCACAAGCTCTACAAGTGCAACAAGCTGCCCAGGCACAAGCCCAAGCATTAATGCAACAACAAAAATCCCAACAACCCACTCAAGCTACTCAAGCCACTCAAGCTGCTCAAGATGATCAAGCCGCTCAAACCGCCCAAGATGCTTAGGCTTCCCAAGCTATCTAGAAAGCACAAGTGCAAGTACAATACCTTGCACAACAACAAGCAACCCAACAACAAGCATACTAGCAAGCATTGAAGCAATACCAAGAAAAACAAGAAGCAACCCAACTGGTAGCCAAACAACAAGCATTGTTGGCACAACAACAAAAACAAGCTCACCAATAGGCATTATTAGCACAATAGAAATAGGACCAACAACAAGCATTGTTGGTGCAATAGTAGCTACAAGCATAATTAGTGCAGCAAAACATGCAAACACCATCCACCAACACATCAAACAATCCACTCATCCCTCCAATGATTGGACCACCACAAAACAACTTCATCCCACCCCTTGATTCAAAAGATGATGTATCAACACAAATCAAATTTCTTTCACAACAAGTTCTTGATCTTTAATCAGGGAAAACCACAAAGCCACCAAAGAAATTGCGCCCCTATCCATTTGACAGGAGCATTGTCATGAAACCATTCCCAAAGGGATTTGAGATCCCAAAGTTTGATAAATAACATGGAAAGGAAACCTTGAAGATCACATCAGGGAGTTCCAAGTACATTGCATGGAGGTTGCATATGATGAAACTTATCTGATGCGATTGTTCCCTCAGAGCTTGCCAAGTACCACCATTGACTAGTTCTCCCATCTCTCAAGAATCAAAAAATTCTAGATAGGAAATCATGGATGCATTTGTGCAAAACTATGCCTTCAACATAGCTATGGATGTGACCCTGGAAGAACTTTCAGCTATGAAACAATCCAAGGGAGAGATGCTTGCTTCATTCTTACAACGATGGTGATCAAAAGCCAATAGAAGTAAATGGGCCATACCTGAGGAACAACAAGTGTGCACTATCATCACAAATCTTGATGGATTCTTGTCCTTTCATATCAAGCCACAAGGAATCACAACCTATGATTAGTTGATCCCCAAGGTGCTCAATATCAAACGAGCCCTTATCTCACAAGGGGGAGTTCCTTCTTATCGAGAAATTCGTCCATCTGCCACCTATAATGACAAACCTCACACATGGGTGAAAAATAGAAACATTACCAATGATGGTATAGTCAATTCCAAACTTTTCATTATTGCACCTTGAAAAAACACATAAACACCTCAACAACAACTGTGACAGATTTTTGGACACAAAGGACTCTTTGACTCTTATAGGGTTTTTCACCTAAAAAGAGAGAGATTAGATAAAAATGCTTATGTAACACTCAAATCAGGATGTATGCAATGTGATATGATGTAAATGGAGTGATCTAAGTGCTGATAAACTATGAAATTGATCAAACATGCATGCAAAATCTAAAAATTATGACTTGTTTGAAAACACATTGTGTATTGCTAGAATTAACTAAATGAATGAAGTATGTAGAACAGAAAGAGATGGATAAAATTGGAGTTCCCCTGGGAAAAATGTGATGAATCTGGAATGTCTAGAATGTTTATTGATGATGTTCCTCAAGCCTTACAGGACTCATTCACCATCTAAGGTGAATCAGTCCCTGTTCTAGTGAAAACTTCTGGAAACCTATTTCTGTCTACTAAGAGTTGGATTTTGATAAAAATAGTTTCTAGGCCCATAGATGGGACTAATTTTCCATTCTTGGAAAATTAGTCCTCCTTCAAGGATTTTAAAAGTTAGAGGATGATTTTGTGGCTTCAGATCTACAATTCTACCTTCTATAGGTTTCCACTTCAAAAACTATCAGAATCAATCTAAAAGTGACTAAGTTTTGTTGGTGATTTCACTTCAATGAAGAGGAGAAGACTTGAATGAATTTGAAATACAATCTTCAATGATTCTCCAACTTCCAAAGGACCTAAATCTGCATACAAACAAAACAAGAGAAATTGTTGATTGTTAACGCATGGGGGTTTTCCTAAGTCAAACCCCTTTTAGGTAATTAAACAAAAATGATGAAGTGAGTGAATGAAGCATACAATAATGGAATAAGTTACCTTGCAATGGTGATTGATCTTGTAAGTCTGTAACAATACATGTAGAATCATCCCTTGGATGCTTTAGAAAGCTAACTTGAAGACTTCTAATGGAGAAATCCTATGTTGCTTGACTTGAGATGAAATATTGGTGGATGAATAATGATAAGAGATGTGTGTATGAGGTAATGGATATAAAATGAGGATAAAAATACTTATTTATAGACAATTGTGTCTTAGTACCCAATAATACCTCATCACAAGCCGACATGTAATGAAGATAAACTTTGAATTTCACTTTTTCCCACTTAAGGGTCAAAATGGGGGCCGGATAGGACTCATTCACCACACATGGTGAATGGGTCCCACAGGGGCCATTCTAACACCTAAGAAGCCAAGCAATCGGGAAATAAGGTTTAAAATGCCATCTTGTTGGGTATTTGATCAATTAAAGCCTTAGGATGCACAATATGGGTTGATAGGGGACTATTAATGATGATGTAAATGTTAAATAGGGCTTGGGACACATAAATCAATGTGAAAGTGTGATTAAATGCACTTTTACAACACTAAAATTAGGTCCACATAGCTTAGAAATGCTCAAGAACCAATGTGAATGTGTAAATCACACTACAACACTAGTTTGTCATCAATTTTGTATTAAGAACCTTCTAGATTGATGCAATAATTTCATTAAACACATTTAATAATGTTGAATTAGGGAGAAATAAGTTAATTAAGTCTAGAAAAGTGCGAAGGTCCTTTACAAGCATTTACCACACCTTTACAAGACGTCATTGAAAGCATTTTATTTGATTTGAAAGGGTCCAAGACCTAGTGTGGATGCATAAAATACCTCACAACACTAGATTAGGACCTTATTAAGTCTGTTTAATCCCATATCAAGCAAAGGGTCCTTTTTTCTATGGCACATTTAGCCCCCACTTTAGTGAGAGGATGAAATTTTTTCAAACTCACACTAAAGTAGTCATTCAAGAAAGATCCAAATGTATGTCAAGCCCCCAAGATACAAAATCATGCAAAGGCAAGATAAAAGAAAGATAAGGTGAAAAAATATGTACTCACTCTAGGCCGATGGAACTTCTTGGTTATCCACCAGGTGAGAAAGGCCAAACTATATACTCACTCTGGGGCCATAGAACTAGTTGTCCGCAGGGTGAGAAAGCCCAAAAAGGAAGTAAGATACATATGCTAGTTGGTATGCACTCACAAAAACAAAGGTGGCTATGGGGAAAAGTCACGCCGCTAGTTGGGCTTCCCGCTCAACCACGTTAAAGCTATACTAGTTGATAACTTTAACAAGGCACCAGAAAGCCAAAGAAAATGTAAATGCTAAGCTTTAAATAGTATGATACTACGAGAATGCAAGTTGTGTTATGTAAGATGGCCAAGAAATACAAAAAATATAAAATGAAAAAATGTAATGTGAAAGATTGTTCAAAGGAGTCTTGTTTAGTTTATGCAAGGTTAGTCACTTAGGTAACATTGTGTCTAATGTCTCCAAGAGAGGACCAATCAAAGAATAGTATATTCACAACTTAGGGGATACAGTGTGTCACATGAAACCACAAAGAGGAATGAAATATGCTGAGATAGATTACACTTATGAAGGACATAACACCCAATGTCATCTAGAAAGTGACAAACGCATCACGTAAACAACAAGGCTACACTAGGAAGCATGAATGCAAATGAAATAATGGTAATGTATGCCCCCCACTTTAAAGGAATTTCTACACATTGTTCTGTGAGCAATTACTTGAAAGTAGAGAAGAAAAGAAAATTCAAAAAGAAAACAAGATATGAGAGCCAACCTGGAAAGCTACGTCATGAAGAAAGAGGGTATGTCACAAGCGAGTCCATCTTAAGAAATGTCATCCACATCCCAAGATTTCTCTTGATATGTTCATGAAAGTTAATGAGTAGTCAAAAGAGACAATGACAAATTAAATACAAGGATAAAGCTATCAAACCCCTTTGGCCCCCCCACTTAGTACAAGACAAAGGTGAGCCTAGAATGGATGATGGTATGCTGCTCCTTGAAATGGGTGGAAGACATGCAATAGTGAGAATGTGATTATTCTACAACTATTACATGGCAAGGAGTAGCAAGTAAGGTTATTTATGTGAATAATAAAGAGTCATGCAAGAGTCTAGCATGATAGTATTGATGTTGAGTGAAGGGTTGGTGATCTCGATTAGACTACAATAGCGAAGGCCATGAGTCATTTGTTGTGTTTTAAGCTCTATAGGATTGTGGATACCTTGTTCTCGAGCACCATGACCTTTTTCACTATACCCAAGTTGTTTCATGATGTCATACCCTTTTCCATAAATATTTGGAATTGGGGGGTTATTCATTGACGTGTTTGTCAAGGGTGATTGTAGAATTTGTGGCACTATCTAAAGTGGTTGAGGCGGATGCTTGTGAAAGGTTATCTAAATTTTGCATTGACATAATGGTTGTTTTTTGTTGTTTTTCATATTTCTTTTGTGTGAGTATGTATTCACCCATAAATGATGGTGTGAATTCTAAGGATCCTCAATCGTCACCAAAGAATTTAGATGTCCATTCCTTATCATTATGCTCAATTTCAGGAGGATCTTTGTTGGATGTTGGAATCAATGCTATGAGAGGACTTGTAACTCCTTTTGCAAGGTTCAAGCAACTTGTAACTTCCTTCACCAAGATACTATCATCACAAATATGAGAGGTATTGGGAGAAGAACAAGTATGAATGTTATGATTGTAAAATTACCATCCTCACCAATGGGTAATGTAAGATTAAGGATTGTATTAATGGTTTGATAAGGTTTCTTAAAGTCCTCATTGTGGTAATCAAAATTGAACTCATAAGAAGGAATGTTGTACTTATACAATCCTTATTAACAAAATCAAAGCCACATATTTTGAAGGAAAACATGCTATGATGAAGAAGAAAATAAAGTGTAATGCAATGACTTAAAATGAAATGCAATTTTCAAATAGAAAACAAGGTAATGGTCTAATTACACTATGAACCCGTTCAAAAATGATATGAAACATACAAATGAAAAATGAGGCAATGCATGAAATGAGCTATTTGAAATGAAATCTAGTGAAATGCATGCTACAAAAATGTAACTAACTAATATACTCGGGTTAAGGCAATCGAAGCCTAAAACCAATTTCGAGATCTGTAAAGTGTTGTTTTAGGAGTCAGAAGGGATTGATTCGCCCAAGGTAGTGAATTAGTCCTAGTATGGATCATTTTCAAAATTTGTAGAAAGTTTAGACTGATTTTTAGGAATTATAAGAGCCAATACATAGACCTAAATGAACAATGCAGAATCTAAATGAATTTAGATGCAACAAATGCAACCTAAATGCACTTTTTTATGAATGCAAGTTTGAAAACCTAGCATACAAACTAATGCAAATCCAAATGAAAAATGAATATAAGACTAGATTAATGATAAAGGAATCACAATCAGACAAGAAAGTATTCTAGAAGTTGGGTTCACCAAAATGTGACATAGATTTTTGGACCCAAAGGACTCTCTGACTCTTATAGGGTTTTTCATCTAAAAGGAGAGATATTAGATCCAAAAATGCTTATGTAACACTCAAATAAGGATGTATGCAATGTGATATGATGTAAATGGAGTGATCTAAGTGCTGCTATACTATGAAATTGATCAAAAATGCATGTAGAATCTAAGAATTATGACTTGTTTGAAAACACATTGTGTATTGCTAGAATAAACTAAATGGATGAAGTATGTAGAACAGAAAGAGATGGATTGATGATGTTCCTCAAGCCTGATAGGACTCATTCACCATATAAGGTGAATCAGTCCCTGTTCTAGTGAAAACTTTCATAAACCTGTTTCTATCTGCCAAGAGCTAGATTCTGATAAAAATAGTTTCCAGCCCCATAGATGGGACTAATTCACCATGCTTGGTGAATCAGTCCTCCTTCAGGGATCTAAAAATTTAGAGGATAATTTTGTGGCTTCAAATCTTCAATTCCACCTTCTACAGGTGTTCGCTTCAGAACTTGCTAGAATCAGGTCTAAAAGTGACTTTTGTTGATGATTTGACTTGAATGAATTTTAAATAAAATATTCAATGATTCTTAAGATTTTGAAGGACCTAAATTTGCATACAAACAAAACAAGAAAGATAAATTGTTGATTGTTAAGGCATGGGGGTTTGCTTAAGTCAAACCCCTTTTATGTAATTAAACCAAAATGATGAAATGAGTGAATGAAGCATACAATAATGGAATAAGTTACCTTTCAATGATGATTGATCTTGTAAGTCTTCAACAATACATGTAGAATAAGCCCTTGGATGCTTTAGAAAGCTAATTTGAAGACTTCTAATGGAGAAACCCTATGTTGCTTGACTTGAGAGGAAAGATTGGTGGCTGAATAATGATAAGTGATGTGTGTATGAGATAATGGATGTAAAATGAGGATAAAAATACTTATTTATAGAAAATTGTGCCTTATTACCCAATAATACCTCATCACAGGCTGACATGTAATGAAAATAAACTTTGAATTTCACTTTTTCCCACTTAAGGGTCAAAATGGGGGCCAGATAGGACTCATTCGCCACACATGGTGAATGCATCCTACTTGGAGGGGACTAATTCACCATACATGGCTAATGGGTTCCATAGGGACCATTCTGACATCAAAGAAGCTAAGGAATCAGGAAACAAGGTTTAAAATGTGATCTTGTTAGGTGTTTGATCAATTAAATCCTAGGGATGCATAATATGGGTTGATAGGGGACTATTAATGATGATGTAAATGTTAAATAGTGCTTGGGACACATAAATCAATGTGAAAGTGTGATTAAATACACTTTTACAACACTAAAATTAGGTCCACATAGCCTATAAATGCTCAAGAACCAATGTGAATGTGTAAATCACACTACAACACTAGTTTGTCATCAAGTTTCTATTAAGAACCTTCTAGATTGATGTAATAATGTCATTGAACACATTTTATAATGTTGAATTAGGGAGAAATAAGTTAATTAAGTCTAGAAAAGTGTGAAGGTCCTTTACAAGACATCATTGAAAGCATGTTATTTGATTTGAAAGGGTCCAAGACCTAGTGTGGATGCATAAAATACCTCACAACACTAGATTAATGCCTCATTAATTCTATTTAATCCCATGTCAAGCAAAGGGACATTTTTGTACAACACAACCACAAGCCAACAATCAGAACAGTCAACAAACCAAAACCATAACTCAACAAATAAATAACCAAATATTCAACAGCGTGGGCAATCAAGGTAGACCACCTCAATGAAACAAAAAATTCCCCCAAGAAGTACACACCCCTTGGGGAGTTGACTAATTCAACATGAAAAGATTGGTGCGGGAAAAACTCGTCATAGTTGCCACAAATGACAACTATCAAGAACCCTTGATAAAACTATTGTGGTATAATGAAAATTACCTTTGTGATTTCCACAAAACAAATGGGCATACAACTACTAGTTGCATGAGGTTGAAAAACTTGATCCAAGACCTCATAGACAACAAAATCATAAATGTGGAAAAACCAACAAGAAACCAAGACTTAAATATTTACATGAATCTAATGCCCAACCATAATAAGGGAAATAATAACAATGATAAAGGAAAGGGTAACTTTAAAAGTGTGAATCATGTGTATGACCATGTTTTCACATCTCTAGAAGAAATGGTCACTGTCATCACCATTAAAGGAGCCCAAGCCAATTGTGGAGTCACCACAAGAGGCAGAAAAGTTACTATAGCAGGATCATCTCAGCCTCCTAGGGCATCCATGTCCAACCCAATATCCATTCCTAATGCCTATAATGTCCTTGACCAGTTGAAGAGAACCCCAGCTTAGATCTCCATCATGGAGTTGCTGATGATCTCACCAGCCCACAAGAAAATTCTTGAAGAATCCTTGGCCTCATCTTTCATCCCCACTGATGTTGATGCAGATCAATTCCAAGCTATGGTCACACACCTCACCTCCTAACATTTTTAGAACAAGACCGTCCAACACAATCATCTCACAATCGTGCGCTTCATCTTGAGGCTTTCATCCACAAAAATGAAGTCAAAAGAGTCTTGGCGGAATTAGGTGTAGGGTTGAATATATGCACCCTTAAGTTAATAAAAATTCTAGGATTCTTTGAAGATGCTATTGAAAAAGGAAATTTAGGCATAGCCATAAGAGCCTATGATGATCAAGAAAGATTGTCTCAGGGCACTATCCAACTTCCTATTCAAGTAGGGTTGGCCATGATGGAAAAAATTGTCAAGTTCTCAACTTGGAATTGCCCTAGAATATCCTCTTGGGGCATCCTTAGATTCATGGGATGCAAGTTGTAGCTTCCACCTTCCACTAGTATGTGAAGTTTCCATACCAAGGCCAGGAGGTCACTATCCATGGGGATCTTGAACCCTTTTACTATTGTAAAAATATAGAAGCAAAATATTACAAAACCCCTCAGGTTCCTAAGAACAATGAGGACTCCTCAACTCCATACATTGACCCAAATACCCTCGCATCCACTTTTACAATAGAGACACCTACCATTCCTGCCATCTTTGATATCAAGTTCATTATCTAGGATAATGGGTGTGGGGATTATACAATTCTGAAAATTCTTTTTTAGTGGGAGAATTACCACAATCTCCTAGGTCACGAGGATGACCACAATCAAATAATGCTTCCTCATCCCAAACCTTCATAGTAGGCCCCTCCAACTTCAGGAGTTGGGGAGACCTAGGTCAGGAAGTAATAGAAGAGCAATCAAACCTCCTATACGAAGACAACAAACTAGTAGCTGATCTATCTATGAATGACACCAGTAAAGGCTTACAAATGATGCTCACCATGGGCTATGACAGGAACAAAAAGCTTGGACAAAATGACAATGAGCTTCTAGTACCTCTCATTTTAGAGACGTGTATGAGAAATCTTGGTCTCAGATGTACCCCTCCAAAGGTGACCATACTTGGAAAAGGTGCCACGGTTAAGAAGGTCAGAAATCCCCCTCAATAATCTACATCTTCCCTTCGATTACCCATATCCATAGATTGAGTCATAAACAACTTCACCTTTGACATAATTGATGTGTGTAGTAGTGATGAGGACCCCATAACTGATTTTCCTATGCTTTTCAAATACACCTCCCTACTTATGATTAGTACCTTGTCTTTGGGGACCAATGACCATCAAACCCACGAAATAATCCTAGTCTACCCCCAACTCATCAATTATAACCAACGAGGACTTCCAATTCAAGACACCTTCAAAAATGATGAGGCACTCTCAAAATTCATGGGACTGTGGGACACGGTACCACATGGAGATCAAAAGGCCAGTTTTGACATCATACTAGACACACAAGCTTACTGTAGGGAGACAATTGAATCCTTTAGTTGCAAAAGAAAAAAATTGAGAATAATCTCAAAGTCTTTGAGTGAAAACCACATTGTGGCACTCTCTGATCCAAAAATAGTAAAATAAAGGACATGTCCAATGGTGAAAACCTCTATGAGGCACCTGAGGATGAAGGATTCAATCTTCCTCTCAATTCTCTACATCAGTTAAAGTCAGTAGTTCTAGCTAAAAGATGCAACCCAATCAACTTGGGAATAGAGGAAACTCTGCATATCACATTTTATGCTAAAGAATTTATGTCAAAAGAACAAGATCTCCTAGTTTCCTTCTTAAGGGAGAGAAAGGTTAACTTTTCATGGAGCTCTATCAACATGCCCGAGCTTGATCTGAAGATTATGGTCCACCATTTAGTAGTTTACCCTGAAGCAAAGCTCGTCAGACAAAAGCTCAGAAAAATGCATCCCTAGATAGCCTTGTTGGTTAAAATGGACTTAAAGAAGTTACTTGATGCAAGGTTCATACGACCAATTGACTATCTAGAATGGGTATCAAATCTGGTACCTATTTCAAAGCCCGAAGGGGGCATCTATATATGCATTGATTTTAGAGACTTGAACAAGGCATGTCCCAAAGACAACTTCCTAATTCCCAACATTGATATGATTGTAGATATGACTGTGGGACATGAGATGCTTTCATTGATGGATGGATTCTCTAGGTATAACCAAATCATGATAACCTAAGAATATCAACATAAAACAACTTTTACTTGTCCATGGGGGACATATTGCTAGAACATGATACAGTTTGGTCTAAAGAATGTTGGAGCAACATAATAGAGGGCCATGACCTTAATATTTCATGACATGATCCATAAGAATGTGGAAGATTATGTTGACGACATATTGGAAAAATCTAGAAAGATGAAAGACCACATAGCAACATTAAGTGACATCTTCAACAGACTTAAGGAATACAAGGTCCACCTTAATCCAAAGAAGTGTGTCTTCGGTGTACAATCAGGGAAGTTATTGGGATACATCATGTCCATGAGAGGGATTGAAATAGATCCAACTAAAGTAAAGGAAATCCTCAATAAGGAGGCATCCAAGACTTTGAAGCAGCTAAGAGGCCTAAAAGGCAGGCTCTAGTCAATCCACCGGTTCAAAGCCTAATTAGCAGACAAGTCAATCCCATATTCTCACGTACTCCACAAGGGGGTAGCATACAAATGGGATGAAAAATTTGATCAAGCCTTCAACAAAATCAAAGAGTATTTTCTCACACCTCTAGTGCTTATGTTTCCAATCCTAGGAAAGCCTCTAATCCTCTACATGTTAGCAACAACAATGGTTGTCAGTGCTCTCCTAGCTCAACATGATGCAAATGGTATAGAGAGGGCCATCTACTACATCAATAGAACCATGGTACAACATGAGTTAAATTATTCATTAATTGAAAAATCCTATCTAGCAGTAGTGTTTTCCTCATAGAAGGTCAGACACTACATGCTAGCACATAAAATCAAACTCATTTCCAAGATCGATCCACTCATGTACCTACTTTCCAAATAAATTCTCATAGGGAGGATGGCCAAGTGGGTCATGACCCTATCAAAACATGATATTGTGTATGTAGAGTGGAAGGCCATCAAAGGGAAAGCTATTGTAGACCAACTAGTAGAAGCACCAATGTATTCAGAGAATCCTCTAATTTTTTAGTTCCTCGATGAATCTATCTACAACTTGAGCATAGAAAATCACTAGAAGTTTTACTTTTATGGTTCCTACACACAACATGGATTGGGATCCAAGGTCTTTTTCATCACTCCACAGGGAGACTACATACTAAGATACCACAAGTTGGCATTTCCTTGCACAAATAATATCATAGAATATGAGGCTCTAACCATAGGACTCAGAATAGAAGTACAGTGGCATATCATGGTTCTCAAGGTATATGGGGATTCACAGCTCATAATCAATCAAGTGAATGATGAGTACCAAACTAAGGACGACAAGCTAACTCCATACAAGAAATTGGTGGAAAGTCTTAAGGAGTCTTTCATTGACATCACATTTGAGCAAATACCTAGAGAAAACAATAGAGCGATAGATGCCATGGAAATAATTGGATCTCTATTATACATCCCTTGCAATGTCCCAAAGCATGAATTCCTAGTAGATCAACTTCTTGTGCCTACATTTGAGGTATCAGAGTCTAAATTTGTGTTTGAAATTGTTGGTCCCGAAGATGCCTAGTACCATGATATATACACTTATCTAAGAATAGGAGTCCTCCCAACTGACATAACCTCAAACCTTAAGAAAAAATTTATTAAGAAAGCATCTCATTTTTTCATCCTAGGACATACCCTTTACCGTAGAAGCATTGAAGGAACCCTATTATGTTGCTTAAACACTCAAGAGGCATTGACCGCCTTAACCAAGGTACATAATGGCATATGTGGTTCACACTCGAGTGGTATGACCTTGGCCAAAAAATTGCTAAGGATGGGGTATTATTGGCCTACTATGGAAAGAGAAACACATGACTATGTTAGAAGGTGTCTACAATGTTAGCAACATGGAGACCTCATCCATGCACTAGCTTAGGAGCTACATCCTGTTATCACATCTTAGCCCTTTTCCTAGTGGGGGCTCGATCTCGTTGGAAAAATCACCCCCACCTCATCCAGTGGCCACAAGTTTATCATTACCACCACTGAGTACTTCACAAAGAGGGTGGAAGCCATTCCCGTGACTTACATCACTAAAAATAAAATATCAAAGTTCATCCTAAACTATTTAATTTTCCATTATGGGGTCCTCCAAGCCATTATCTCAGATAATGGGACACCCTTCAAGAATCAGGATGTTTGTAACCTATGGTACAATTTCAAGATCCAACATCACTTTTCCACCAAGTACCACCCCAAGGAAATGGCCAAGATAAGGCTACAAATAAGACCATACTAAAAATCCTAAAAAAGATAGTCAATGAAGCTGCCTTGACTAGCACTTATAGTTAAATCTTGCCCTCTAGGCCTATTGAACCAGCATCTGCACCCCCATAGGTGCCACCCCCTTTTCCCTGGTCTATGAATCAGAGGCCATATTACCCATCAAGATCAATCTCCCATCACTGAGAATATCATTGCAAAATATCACCACAAATAAGGATCGGGTGTCAAGACTTAATGACATGGAAGTGCTAGACAAACAACGAAGGGAGATCGTAAACCACTTGCAGGTGTATTAGAATTGACTCAAGTGAAGTTATAATAAGAAGATCAAGAGTCAAACATTCTAGGTAGGAGAACTTGTGCTAAAATAGAATCAAAATAATATCCCTAATATGGAAAGCAAAGGAAAATTTGAACCCAACTAGTTGGGACCATTTGTCATCACAGCAAGTTACAAGTCAAGGGCATATCAGTTATCAACACCAGAAGGTGAGACTCTGCAAGAGCCCATGAACAACTCCCACCTCAAAAAAAATTATGCCTAAACTTTCATGGTAGAGAACCAAAAAATCAAAAAATCAAAAAATATCATGAAAAAATTGTCACCTTGCTGAAAACCTGGCAAACATGCATCTTCGTGACAACATAAAAAACAAAAAAGAAAAAAAAACCCAAAAAAAATTAGAAAAAGGATTAAAAATAGTAAAGAGAAAAATTGTCCTCTAGTGAAAACCACTTTGGTGGCACTTTGGGCAAGTACCTAGGTAAAAACCTGGCAAACAAGTGCCTTGTGTAAATAAGCACCTTCCATCCACCAGGATCTCCATGGCTTGTTCTGCATCATTCATCCATCAAACTTCCATCATCCATCCATCATGTTTCCATCATTCATCCATCACACTTCCATCATCCATCCATCACACTTCCATCATTCATCCATCACACTTCCATCATCCATCTATCTTTGTCCATCACCCATCCACGTCTGCATCATAGCTTGGTCTTGTGTTCATGTCATGATCCCTCCTAGTACTACTCAGCACATTTTCAAGGTCAGTTTGTCTTTCCTTTATCGAAGCAGTCTATTGCATCACACTGGGGGAATGTTCTCATCAGATCAGATTTGTGCACATTCTTGAAATCCCAAAATCAAAAAATCCAAAAATCCAAAAACATCAAAAAATAAAAATATATCCAAAAAAAATTGTAAAAATTAGAAAATGCAAAACAATCAAAAAATTAGAAAATCCAAAAACATCAGAAAATTAGAAATCCAAAAACATTCAAAGCATATCAAAACCCAGAAACAACTCAAAAATTTAGTCAAAAAGTCAAAAAAAAAATTTGTCTTGTCAAACTATAGGTCTTTGAGCTCTTAACATAGGCAAGGTTGATCTTTGATCTTCCCTCGAGACACTTAGGTCAATCCTTTAGGAGTCCATAATAGACTGGAAATCCATTTGTTCATATCTCATCAATAATAAAGTCTGTGTTAGCCGAACTATGTGGTCTCTACGTGTACAATGTAGGAAAGGCTAATCTTTGATTAGCCCCTGAGGCCCCTAGGATAGGTTTTTAGGTTAGTCTCTTGGTCAAAATCTCATAAAACACCAAAAACATTTGAAATTTTGAAAATCAAAACATTTGAAAAATATCAAAATATACTAAAAATAGCCTCAAAACATTTCAAAAAACTCCAAAAACATCCAAATATTTGAAAAATTCATCCATCCCCATCTCACTTTCACCTACAATAAACATCACTCATAATAAATCAATCGTCATCCTCAACCTTTGGTGAAACAATCGGAAAAAAGTCTAGCAGTTTAACAATGAAATCTCAAACGTTAAGGTCTCAAGTCTAGGTTAGTATGTAAGCAAGTTGGTTGACTCTTTGTGTCAATAGCCTATCATCCAGTCAATCCCAAATCAATCAACTAATATCATCATGTCCCAAGATGCATCCTTCCTACAATGGACATCAACATCATGCATCACCATAGTTTAGTCTTGGCTAACAGTATTGAAGAACATTAGCTTGTTTATTTACTTCATCTTTGTCTTTTGGCTTAAATTATTGTGCTCATTTCGATGACCTCTCGATGATGTCCTAAATGAAGGGATTTAGAGAGAAATAAATGAGGCAATGATCATTATCTTTTTATTTGTTGTGCTTGTTGGAAATTCTTGTAATATAACCTTGGTCATGTGTGCTTTGTTTAGGTGTAGGGAGGATGTTTTAAGTGTCTTGTTGACCACATAGGAAGGCTTTCCTTTCTATGTTTTGGTTTGAGATGTTTGGAATATCTAAACTACATTTTGAAAAATGTTCTGTGTGTTAGGTGTGAATAGGAGTACTCCTATCTAATTGTTGAGTAAAATTCCATCACACTAGGTGCAATGCCATCTTGGTTCTTTATACCTTGATGCATCATGCCAACATGTGTTATCAAATATAAGGTAAATGTCCCTTTTAAAGTCCTAATTCCTTGGTAATAAAATCATCATCATCATCATCATCAACATCATCTCTTGACTTGTTGGAGTCTCTTTCTTTCTTCTATCCTCTTTCCACGCTAACATGGTACCATGACAGTTAATCACAAATCATCACCATTGCATCCCTCCTACATCCACAAAGCCATCAACATAATTCATATCATATTAGGACATATAGGAAATGTTGATCATCTCACATGCACTTCATTTCATCATTGCATAATATAGATTGGTTATTCTAAGCATCTCACAAACCATACATGTGCATTCATCGCATAAGCATAAAATGAACCATCACATTGGAATTATTAACTCATATCATATACATCATTAAAAGCATCAATTTCCTAAGCATACCATGTACATCATATACATAAGTATTATTAGATTATACATCATAGTATAACTCATTTGCATCCATTACATAATCATATAAATACATATCATTTGTTTGCATTGTCATAACATAGGCATCATATCATAACATACACATCATTACATCATCATCTCATAGGAATCATTATAAAATGTATCATCGCATCATATCATGTGCATCATCATATAATAAATACATCACCATATCATACATGAGAATGATAATGAAAAGGAAAAAGATTGCATCTCATACATTTTATCATCATCATACATTTAAATGCATAATATAGATTTGTTAGTCTAAGCATTCACATATCATAACATTTGCATACATCATCATCATCTAAGTACATAGAAAAGATACTGAAAAATAAATACATCCATAAATCAATGTATCACATCATCACATCACATTGCATCATATAGAATCATCACATAGCATCGTATGGAATCACATCATACATCATACATAACATAGAATCATTAATCACATATAGAAAGTAGAATCCATTGCATAATGCATAAATAGAATAGAAAATATCATACAACATAGTGGATCAAATCATCTCATCTCATATAAATATATATATATCATCATCATCAAATAATACACTGTCATGGTACAAATCTGGATCAAATGTGTATCAAATACATAAAGTACAATCACCCATGGGGCTATAAAAAATGAGCCCATAAAGAAAAAAGAATCATGTCTCTAATCTAAGGAAGCCTAGCCCTATTGGTTGCCCTCACCCTCAACGGGTTGTCTCTCTTTGTGATCCTCGGGGGGCTGGTACCCTGTCTGTTGTGAAAAATATGGGACCCGGGACACTTGGGGCATGACTTGATGATAATGAACTCTATAATAATCAACCTCTTAGACTGACTCCCTGTATGCTCGCAATGAAACTAAACTCTTGGAGTGTTATACCTCCAAAAAATCCTTGATATTTTGAGGTCTTTTATCCTCAATATCAACATTTTATGTTGATTACACACATGGTTTAGGGTTCTATTTGAATCAACTTGTCATCCAAAATTCCCTTATTATCCTCGGATATCTTATTTCTCCATTGAATTTTTGGTTTGGTTTCCAATGGTATAAGTTACTTCTCGAGCCATAGTTTCATGTTTCTTACCAGCCCCTTCATTTAGAGCTATTCGGTCATTTCTGGTCACAAGGTGTCTTAAAATTTTCCCAAATTCAACCTTTAATCTTTGCATACAAATGACTTATGCTTAAGTTAGAAATTTTTGAGGGGTAATATCCTATTGGCCTAGTCAAGGCCCCCTTTTAAGATTAACTATTATACTTTCGTGTAGATTTGATGATCATGATATCACAGGATTCAATCTGGATCATTCTCCACTAGCCCGTCCATTTGAAATGAATAGATTTTAACTGTTGCGGGG
Source organism: Sequoia sempervirens (assembly GCA_007258455.2). Lineage (NCBI taxonomy): Eukaryota > Viridiplantae > Streptophyta > Pinopsida > Cupressales > Cupressaceae > Sequoia > Sequoia sempervirens. The sequence continues at coordinate 118,332,714 of VDFB02047230.1, forward strand.
TTAGAAAAATGATTCCATGTGTATGTGGGCCCAGCTGATGTCTCATCTCAATGCCCAGAGCTTTGAGATCGATGGTGTTAAGCAAGCGAAGAAAGATGATCTTAGTCGTTTCTTGCTGGCTCATGGTGGAAAGATGCACATTCTTTAAAAATGGCGAGACCTGTGAGATGCTACCATGTGCACCCTACAACTACTAATGTGTGGGGCCCTCTTGTACATGAGAAAGGCCCTATCAATGATTTCCTATTGGTTGTTCATCTGAGCTAGAGCTATATTTTGAATTCAAATCAGCTTAACTCAATTTGAGTCGTTTGAGATGCCCAACTCAGCTATGGATCAATGGCGTGTATTCAAAAATGCAAGTACACCTATTATAATTGTTTTTCTTCACACGAATGAACATAATGGTGGAGGTGACTTGTAAATTTATTCAATTCCCTTCAAAATTGTGTGTGAGTCCAACACTTGCATGTATGAGATTTGAAGACATGTCCAAGGTAATACAAGGAGCTAAGAAGTGAATTGTATGAATTATCTGAGCTAGTATTAGGGTTTGTCACAACTGAAAGTAGTAAGTACCATAAACACAATTCTATCCCTTTTTCAATTTTCTGAGTTAGGGAATGCTTTTAATTTTCTTTAAAAAGCAAGTGTGTTTCATCATTTTTCTTACATTACTTTCAAATTAAGCTTAATCTTTGCATTTAAAAGCCATAGCCCTATAAATTTCCTAGACTTCGTACTCGTCCTGAGTCATAAATTTTAATAAGGAGTTGAGTAGTTAAAATTCTTTCGATGGAATTATTGCATACCCAATCTCATGGCTCCCAAAATTAAATGTGCTTCTTCCTCTACCTAGTCTAGAGCTCTTTCACAATATGTAATTGATTTGTTACCCCATTCTACTAGTAAAAAACCAAAGGGAAGGGTCTTGTTCCATGGCCCTACTGTAAAGGAGGGTTTGATAGATAAATCTTGCTTCATCAAGGATAATGAAGTACCCTACATGGGATGGAAGATGTTTCAACATTGGTTTGGAAATAGAAACCTCGAGTCTCCTTTTAGTAAGCCATGGAATTTGAATATGGGGAGACTGATTGTCCCTAGTGTGTACATGGATGTGGACCTATTGAAGGATATCACATAAAAGTATGATCCAGTTTCTAGGGCAGTTAGGACATATGATGGGGTGGTTACGGCAAAAATAATTAGTGAATAAATCGAAAAGGTTTTTCACCTACATGAAAGCAATTCAAATATGCTTCCTTTGGATATGGATACTATAAAAATAGAGTACAACAATACCAAGGTATTCATCAAGTCAAAAATGTTACCCCTACATACTATAATGGTTGGAATGGGGAAACAAAGGAGGAGGGTTAAGATTGATGATAGAGAGCTCGACCCTTTCCCAATGAGTTATTTTTCTAGTTATTTTAGAAAGCCTGTATACACATTTTACCAAAATTTGGGTCTCGGCCCACCTGACACATTGCAAAAAGAGTATAGCTACTTGGCTGCACATATGCAACATCCACCATATAGTATTGTTTATGATTACGTAACCTATCTGGCTAATCACATCCATTAGGGATTTGTTGAATTGGAAGGATGGAAACAATGGGTAAATTTCTGGTGGTACTTATTGTTAATGCATATGTTCTTGTATAAGGGACATAAATCCTTTGAGAAGGAGATTACATTGGAAAGGAAAAGGGATGGTGTTGATTTACCTATTCAATGTTGGACCCGTATCCTTGATAGAGATGATAAGAGGTATAGCTTTGTGATTTTCATAAATGATTTTTCATCTAGGATAAGCAGGGCCTTGGTATATGAACCACCTAGGATTCCCAAGGAAATCCATGAATTCTTGAGACCTAGAGAGCTAAGGCTAGATTTAAATTTAAGTCATAATTGGGGAGATTTGATTTTTTATCATGATAAGACAATTTTTAAGACATAAGGTAGTGGTTTGGCCCAATATATTTTTCCTGCAGATGTTCCTTTGAGAATAGGTTTCCTTGAGATCATGAGGTAGTTGGGAGGAGCACAAGAAGTACATCTACCTTAATCAGCAAGGAAGGGGTCATTCTTCCCAGACTGGACCGTCTTTACAAATTATATTGTGACAAAAGGGGTAGTGAAGGAGCTAGAACATCTACTAACTCCTTATGAACTAATGATCATGAGCCCAAGGAATCAGGGTCCTGAAGGCTTCATCAATAAACTCAAAACAGAGAAGAAAATGGGTAGCTTTGTACATGCTTTTGATTACCCTGAGGATATCATTGGGAATCTCTTCAACTTTGAGGAGCAAGATGAAAGAAAATTTAAATACCTGGCTTAGACAAAAATAGTGGATGCTAAGAAGAATAATAATCCTTGGCATGACCCTCTGCCAAATAGACAAGGTGATTTCAATAAGGCCATGTATGTCATGGACAATGTTGAGGATGTTGTTGGTGTTTTGAGAGAGCAGTGGGAAGTTCTCGATAAAGGAAAGGAAATGGTGGTTGAAGAAAGTTCTGAAGTGACATTAGAAGAAAGACCTACATATCAACCACCCAAACAATTGAGGATTTATTCTAGGAGGAAGAAAATAGTGAGTGAGGAAAGAAGTTCAGTGACCCCTATTGCCTCTGAAGAACCAAAACCAGACTTTCCCAAAATTTCAATTCCAACATCCCCTCCACAGGCCTCTTTACCTATAATTTATATTGATTCACCTCCTAAAAATGTTGCCCCTCTTTAGGAGCCACCTCAGAAGAAGCAAAGGACTAAAACAAAAGGAGTGGTTGATTTTGACATCAATGAAGATGATATTTTTGTCACCCCTAAGGAAATGTAGATAGGGATGCCTCCTCATAAAAGAGAAAGTGCTTCAAGTTTAGGAAAGAGCATCCTCAGGCTAGGGAAGCTTGATATTTGTGGATTGAATACTGTAGATGACTTGAGGGTAGAGGCTAGAAGAGAGTTTATGGAAGATGACTCATTCATTGAAACCTCTGCATTTCAAGACTTCTAGTGGAAATCCAAGATTCCATATTATGCAGAGAAGGTGAATATTGAAATAAGCTTGCACCTAGAATCACCTGAAAGTGTCATTGAGGTGAATGTAAGAAGCATGATGAAAGATGAATTCAAAAAGATTGATGCCCAACATGGCAGAGAACTTGTGAGGAAAAGAGGTGTGTTGTTGCCAGATTGGAGTATTGTTGAGGCCATTGTTTTAGATGTAATTAGAAGGGCTGAAAGATCTCTTGTACAAACAGAAGAAGAGTTAGAAATGGCACTTCAAGGTTTAGCTTTTAGTGAGGATTAGGATACATTGGCAATATGGTCATTACCCCTGGCATCTAGGAAACCAGTCTTGGTCAAGCTATCAGAGCTTAGTGAACAACTACTTGTAAAGAGAGTTGTTGATACTCCAGCTTTGGAAGCTACAAACATGGTTGTTAAGTTGCCAGGTTTACACAGTCAACTACTGAGGGTCTTACCTTGGAAAGCGATAATCTTAGAGTTAAGTATAGTGAACTCTTGAATGATTATGCCAGCAACCAACAGAAAGTGGTTGCACTAGAAACTGAATTGGCATTCTATAAACAAAGAGAGGAAGTACAAAAGGAATGGGGTTAGCCTAGTTCAACCCATCCACCTTCAGTCTCTCCAATGAAATTTGTGTGGCACTCACTAAATATTCATGCTCTAGCAATGGTACTATATAATCAAAGACAAAAATCAAGTGCAAAGGAAGAAATAAGTGGACTAAGCTCTAATTCATTTGACAGAGATCAATTGCTTCTACAAATTGAGGTATATAAGAAGTATGAGAAATTTCAAGATGCAATGTATAAGAACATATCAAAGGTTGTTAGTACTTCCTTGAAACATCTAAATGAGAAGATTCAAGAAAGACTCAATAGTGTGCATGACAACTATTCTTTGATGGTGTGTGCAATGAGGCTTTCTCAAAAAGATAAAATATTGGCTATACCAACCTTGAAAAAATGGGTCACAAGAGTTGAGAGATTGAAGTTAATTTTAGTGGGAGGTGCCCAACATGAAGATAAGTATCCTTTAGTGCATCTAGTCTATGATTTTTTGTGTTAATTGAGTGAGCAGAAGTTTCAGGGATATGCATGCCCACTTGAGCAAAAGATAATAGAATTATTATCTCAATACACTCATATTGATTTAACACCACTTCCAGATATTGAGGTTACAAATTATGAATAGAAACCATTGTAGACATGGAAAAGGAAATTGGATGAGGTTATCGACTCCTAGGTTGGTGAAATTTGCAAAGTTAATATTGATGTCCTCAATAACACGCTGGAAAGGTTGACATTTCTTATCAGCTTTCTGGAGGATCTTGATAGGGAATCCAATGTAGTTGTAACCAAGTATTCCCCTTACAAGAAAGCCATGGAAAAAAATATGGACTTTTACTGGCCATCTGACGAAGAATATGAAGAATGGGGAAGGTTCTATGTTGGCAGGATTGGTTTGTGAAATGTATACTGGGTCATGTATTGTACATGTCTGGCCTTAGAGATTGCAATGATAAAACATATGTTTCACATAAAGATATCGGCTATTGATGATGTGGAATGTTGATTGAGATGTTGACTCACCTATGGCCCACATTATTTTGTCATTTTTCTCGATGAATTGGACACTTTCTTTTGAAAGGGAAAAGTTGCTCCTTATTGCAAATGTAAATGTTTTTTGTCTTATGTGTATTCCCTCCAATTTTGACGATTTGCAAATATAACTGAATTTGGAATATACCTCCTAGCAGTCCAATTCAATATTGACATGTGTACACTTTCCCTGAGGCTTGTTTTTGCTCCCTTATTCTGTAAAAGGAAATTCATGTCCATTTGTGTAGATCTTTTATTGAAATTTAGGAGCTACATTGAGAGAATTAGAAAAATGCAGAGCAAATATGTTGAGTCTTTATCTAATGTTTTGAGTCTAGACAGTAAATTTAGTTAAATGTATAGTTTCTGAGTATATTTGAATGATAATGGATATTTTATGAGTCTATAGTCTCTCATTTGGTGTTGTGATAGAATTATTAATGAAAATAATGATCAACAATCATTTCATTAATTTTCATCATGTTACACTTTGATATGTGATCTAGTTTTGGCTCTTGGTCATGGAATGATTTAAATGATTAGATTAGATCATGAGTTTGTATACAATATTATTTGGATTTGGTAAGAAGTCTTTAGTATTCAGTCATTGATTTTTGAATTGCAAGGTGATATCACTACATCGTAATTATTCAGAATTAAACATGTCTTATGTTTCAAATTTGTGTAGACTCCAAACCCATAGATAATGGCACTAATCTTTAACCAATTTAACCTTTCTTGGGTTTTATTCTTTTCACTTAAGAGAAATATTTTAAAATAGTCATTGACTCGCCTGTTATTTGTTGTTATTTTGCATTCTCAGCTTAAGATGCATAATTAACTCAAAGAATTGCCACCTTTGTGATTGATTTGATCTTATTTGCAATTAATGAGAATCTATCTTCCTTGATTTACAATGTATGTGTAATTTCTTAAAATGAGTTAACTCTTTGGCATTGTGAGAACACCCTCTCGGGTTTGGCAGAACTTGAAGTGCAAGAGATAAAGAGATACACACTTTATCTCATTTGTTGGCCACTCCCCTGGAAAGTATTCAAGAATTGAGTTTGGCAGACTCGGATATTTTTTTAGGCCTGCTTGGTTCGTTAAAATTAACCAATAGGGAGGAGGAGGAAAACATGCTCTCTAGTTGTTGTTTGCAGCCCATCTCCTACACTTCCTTGAGCTCAAAAACCTGTCTCTGTTGGACAACCTGGTCTCACTCTATCTTGAGCTGGTCCCTCTCTACTGTCAGAGCAACAACCTATCCCTATAGCCCTAGGACTTGTTCCTATAACTGTTGTATCTGAGCATCCCTTTGATCAGGTGGGGGTGGTGATGGAGGCAGGGGGGAGGTCCTTGATCTCTCTAGGGTAGCTGATCCACCTTTCTATTCTACTCCTCCCTGCCCTGGTCCTGATCCTACCTAGGCTAATCCTATGGTCCCCTACCTTGATCCGACTGCTGGTGTGGTTCGTAGTGCAACCACGGTAGGAGGGTCCTCATAGAGAACAATCTAGATCATGTAGGAAGAGTAACACAATGAAAGAAACATAGAATATGGAGGAAAATGCATATTTAATTATGCTCAATAACAAAAATATTAGTTACAATCGGCTGGCAACATCTAGGCTTACAGATTTAACTCATAGGCTTGATACAACATGTTCAAAAATACAACATTCCAATATTCTCCTATATGCAAGCAAAGTCTTACAGATCAGATCTCTCTAAATCTATTCTATTGAATACTTAATTTTCTCTCCATTCTAGTGATTGATTACAAGATTTATATCATATCCACAATTCTAGAAACATCTGTGTTGGCAAAAGATCATTGCATCATCCAAGGAAAGAAAATGTAATTTTCACATGAACAAGTTAGCCTCAAATTGAATTACCCCATCAATGGGTGCATAAGATGAAGCATGGACCTATAATGAAGGTCCAGGACACCCAATGGAATAATTAAAATCATGTTGTTAAGATCGACAAGCTATGGGGACGATCCATGAATGATCAAACTAGTTGTTCGGCTTAAAAATTATTTTGGTGCTAGTTCAAGAAACTACCATGAAATCTAGAATTGATAAATTGTTAGAAAATGATCCAATTATGCCCAATTCTTGGAACAAGAAAAAATAACATGTCCACGATGTACACAAAGATCCATAGGGTTTGGTGAGAAAAGATAATGAATCCACCAACCTGAACTAAGCAAGAACAGAACAAGAATAGGCAACTGAAAGAATTTTTTTTTTGGTTGCTGCAAGATTGCCAAGAACCAAGGATGCTCCTGCATTAGACATTCGGGGTTGATGAAAAGTGAGTCCCTCACTTCACCGAGGCCAAAGGAAAACCAAAACTATCTACCTTAGCCTAAGAAATCCAAGAAGAATCCTCAACTGGTCAAGCTTTCCACTTCACAAGATATTCTTTGTACTGTCTTCCACTCATTTTCTTTCCATCTTTGATATCCAAAATCTCCTCAATCTCATTTGAATCTTTTTGAGGAAATTGATTCTCCAATTCTTCCTTACTATCTTCACTGAATTATGCCTCATGATATTGATGTAGACCTACAATGTTGAATATAGGTGATATACCCATACCATCCAGTAATTCCACTTCATTTGCATTTCTTGAAACAAATTTCTTTAAGATCTTACAAGGTCCAAACTTCCTCATCTTTAGCTTGTTGTAGGTGCCAACTAGGAATCTCTCCTTCCTCAAATATACCATCACTTCATCTCCAACTTTGAACTCCTTATGTTTCCTCTTTTCATCTGCTTTCTCCTTATACTTCTGGTTCATGTCTTCCAAGTGTTGTTTCACTTGAGTATGCAACTTCTCCATGTGTTCTGCAAATTATTTTACTTCTCCACTCCTTTTAACTTCCATAATGATGTCTCTGAACTCTGATATACCTCTATGATGAACTCCAATAACAATCTCAAAAGGTGTCTTTCCTGTACTCCTATTTACTAAATTGTTGTAGGAAAATTTTGCTTCTACAAGAAATAAATCCCAACTTCCAGTCTTCTCTCCAATCAAACATCTCAAAAAATTCCCCAAACTCCTATTCACTACCTCTATTTGTTCAACAGTCTGTGGGTGAAAATTAGAACTAAACTTTAAATCTTTCTTTAACCTCTTCCAAAGGGTCTTCCAAAAGTAACCAACAAACTTAACATCTCTGTCTGAAATAATACTTCTAGGTAACCCATGTAATCTGACCACTTCCTTGAAAAATAAGTCTGCTACATGTATTGAATTTTTTGTCTTCTTACAAGGTATGAAATGTGCCATCTTAGAAAATCTATCTACCACCACAAATATATAATCATTTCCTTTTCATGTCTTCAGCAATCCAAGTATGAAATCCATGTTGATATCTTCCCAAGGTCTCTCTAGAAATATCAAAGGCTTATACAATCCAACATTCTGACTATTCCCTTTTGCAACTTGACAAACTTCGTAACTCTACACAAATCTTCTAACATTCTTGTGAATCTGTGGCCAAAATTAATTCACTTACCAATGCTACTGTCTTATCAATCCCAAAGTGTCCTGCTAATCCTCCACTATGCTTCTCCTTCACCAAGTTATCCCTCATTGAACTCTAGGGTATGCATAAGTGATTACCTCTAAACAACATATCCTCCTGAATGAAATAATCCAGCCACTAACTTCTATCCTCTGAAACAGGTTCTTTACAAGCTCTCCATGGTTCTGTAAAATCAAGGTCTTCCTTATACAAGTTCTTCAATTCATCAAACCCTAATACCTCCATTCTCATCTCTATCAGTAAATTCCTTCTCCTACTCAAGGCATCAACAAATCTATTTGAATTTCCACTCCTATGCTTTAAAACAAAAGTATAACTCTACAAGAATTTCGCCCATCTCATGTGTCTCTGATTCAACTTACCTTGACTGTTCAAATATTGCAATGCTTGATGATTAATGTACAACAAAAATTCCTTAGGCAAAAAACAATGTCTCCACTTTTTCAAGGCTTGAACTATAGCATAAATCTCTTGATCATGCACTGAATATCTTCTCCTAGCATCATTCAATTTCTCACTGAAATAAGCTACAGGTCTTCCTTCTTGATTCAACACTTCTCTTGCATCACAATCTACTTGAAATACCTTATTAAAATATGGTAAATCCAACACAGACTGCTCAATCACCTTCTGCTTCAACAATTCAAAACTTTTATCTACTTTAGATGTCCATCTAAAATCCTTCTTATCTCCTCTCATTGCTTTTGTCATAGGACTACAAATAGAACTGAAATTCCTAATGAATTTTTGATAGAAACTAGCTAATCCATGAAATGAGCTTACCCCTCCAATGCTTTTAGGTGTATGCCATTCAACAATTTCTCTAACCTTTCTAGGATCCATCTTCAATCCATCCACATATATCACAAATCCTATATATACCAATTATTCCTTCATGAAACTACACTTCTTAATGTTTATCAACAACTGCTCTTCCCTCAACCCCTACAAAACTTGTCTTATATGCCACAAATGTTCATCTTTAGTCTTACTAAAAATCAAATGTCATCCAAATATACAATCACAAACTTACCCAAGAATTTCTTCAATACCTCATTCATCAGCCTCATGAAAGTAATCAGTGCATTTTTCAACCCAAAAGGCATAACCAACCACTCATACAATCCTTCATTTGTCTTGAATGTTGTCTTCCACTCATCCCCTTCTCTGATTCTAATATGATGGTATCCACTCTTAAATATATCTTTGTAAAGTATTTAGCTCCACTCAAAAAATCCATAATTTCATCCATAAGGGGCAAAGGAAATCTATACTTCACCATGATTTTGTTTATGGCTCTAGAATCTGTACACAATCTCCTTTCTCCATCCTTCTTAGGTGCTAATATATCAAGTACTGCACATGGACTTAAGCTTTCTCTATTCAAACCCTTCCTTAGCAATTCTTGCACTTATCTATTCAACTCTTCATTCTCTACAGGTATCATCTGGTGCACTGCTTTATTAGGAAAACTAGCTCTAGAAATCAAATACATACAATGAATAATACTCCTCACAGGTGGCAATCCATTAGGTACATTGTCTAAAATGATCTCCTTGTATTTTGTTAGCAACTCATTTATCTCTTCTAGGTGTTCTCCTACATGCTTCAAATATTCATCCTTTTTAGGAACTAAGGAATAACACACATTCTCATGTCTCAATCCATCAAGGAATCTCCTTCCATCAACTAGAAAAACCCTAGCATTCATACAAACCTCCACAATAGGAGCATCTTCCAAAGGAAGCAATATCTGCTTCATCCCATTAGCAACAATGGTGTATATAATCTTCTTCCCATCACGAATAGCCTATCTATCATACTGCCAAGGCCTTCCCAACAAAATGTGGCATATATCCATAAGCATGATATCACACAAAACTTCATCATGGTGATTTCCTATCTTAAATTTTTTCACCAAACATTGTTCACTTACCAATATCTTATGCTCATCTTGGATCCAAGCAATCTGATAGGGCTTCGGGTATTTCAACCTTTCCAATTTCAATTTATTCACCATCTCTTTAGAAACTAGGTTCTCTGATCTTCCACATCAAAAATTACTTTGTAACATTTACCATTCACCTTGTGTCTTGCTCGAAACAAACTTTTTTTCTACAATGGTTCCTTCTCCAACTCGCTTTGACACAATACACTTCTATTCACCAGCACTTCTCCCTCTTCTAGTTTGTTAGATGATCCAGCATGATCTTCCTCAACAAAGGTTGTCCTTCTACTATTCTCTATCTTCTTGCTTGTCTCCCCCTGATTACATTCAAATGCTCTATGTCCTTCTCCACCACACTTAAAATAAGTTCCCTTGAATACTCTTTTCTCCTATTCTCTATCATCCTTTCTATATCCCTCATTTCGGTAACCACCATATCCTCCTCTTTTGTAAGGGTTTCCATCACCTATCTAGTATGAATTGTCATTCTTACTGACCTCCTTATCCTTATTCTGATTTGGGAAAGATCCTCTTCCTCCTCTAGCAAAAGTTCTTCCTCTTTGAAATCTTTCACCCCTTCCTCTTTGTCTCTACACATTTATTTTGCTCAAATTCTCCTCTACCTTAAGGGAACACTGATATGCTTCTTCCACACTCTGCAGCTTGATCAAACTAGTCTCATCCTATATAGATGACCTCAAACCATTAACATATCTGACTACTTGCTCAATCTCATCCTCCAAATTTCCAAATATGATATTCAACTTATAGAACTCCTCAGTATACTCTGTCACACTAGATTCCTTCTACTTCAGGCTCTTGAACTTCTCAAACAAACCAATCTGATAATATGCAGGCATAAATTTTTTCTTCAACTCATTCACCATTCGATCCCAAGACTTTATCTTTTCTTTTCCTCTTCTTTGTCTATCTATTTGCAAATGGTCCCACCAAAGGGATGCATGTCCTCTCAACTTCGTACAAGCATATTTCACCTTCTTATCTTCAATGGTACATTCAAATTCAAAATACTTTTCAATCTTTGTTAAATTCAATCTAACAATACATCTGAATCCAACATGCCATTATAATCTAGTGGATTGAAATGTGGTTTGGTATTCACTCTAGTTAGGGCTCTTATGAATCTCTCCTCTCCCTAATCCAAGCTAGGTTGCTCTTCTCTTCCTCTTTGTTCCTATACTTCTACCTCTTCATCACTCACATCATCAACCGGTCAACCTCTTCTCTGGGCCATTTCAACTGCAACTAATCTAGTAGAAATTCCTCTCAACATCTCCATTAAAGCAAGGTTTATATTTCCACGCACTCCATTTCCTCTAATATTTCTTCTCCCCTCCATCTTTACACAAGTCCTCTGCAACTATAGGTCAAATCCTCATTCCACCATCCCACAAAAATTCTTCAATAGGACTCCGCAAATTCTAATGACCTCATACAGATTGAACCTAGCTCTAATACCAATCTAGTGCAACCACAATAGGAGGTTCTTCAAAGAGAACAATATAGACCATGCAACAAGAGTAACACAGCAAAAGCAACATAGAATATGGAGGAAAATGCATATTTAATTATGCTCAATAACAAAAATCTCAGTTACAATCAGTTGGAAACATCTAGGCTTACAAATTCGACTCTCACGCCTAATACAACATGTCTAGAAATACAACATTCCAATATGCTCCTATATATGTGAGCAAAGTATTACAGATCAGATTTATCTAAATTTATTCTATTAACTACTCAATCTACTCTCATTTCTAATGATCAATTACAAGCTTTATATCATATCCACAATTTTGGAAACATCTACATCAACCAAAGATCATTGCATTATCCAAGGAAAGAAAATGTAACTTGTGCATGAACAAGTCGGCCTCAAATTGAATTACCCCATCAACATGTGCATAAGATGAAGTGTGGAACTATAATGAAGGTCAGGAACACTCCATGGAACTATTAAAATCACACCATTAAGATCCATAAGTTATGGGGATGATCCACAAATGATCAAAGTAGTTGTTAGGCCCAAAAATTATTCTAATGTCAGTTCAAGAAACTGCCATGAAATCCAGAATTGATAACTTGCCAAAAAATTATCCAATTATGTCCAATTCTTCAAACAAGGAAAATGAACATGTCCATGATGTACACAAAGATCCATAGGGTCTGGTGAGTGAAGATGATGAATCCACCAACCTAAATTGAGAAAGAATAGAACAAGAACATGCAATTGAAAGAAATTTTACTTTTTTGGTTGATGCAAGATTGCCAAGAACCAAGGATGCTCCTACATCAGTCCACCTCCACCCTAGCCCTAGTCTCCATCCCCTCAGCCTCCCTAGCCCTAGCCTCATCCTACCATTTTTCCTTTGGCTCTTTGTTGTGCCGATGGTGTCCTTGGCACTGTCAACCTGAGAGGTGGCCTAAACTAATCTCTATATGCCTGAGTCATCCCTGCATCTGCCTGGCCCTGATCATATGGCCATGGATTGGCCACCAACTATCTAAAAGAATCAATGGCCTCCTGAGCTAGAATTTAGCATCCCCATGAAGTTTGACTCATGGTACATGCAAATATTGCAACATACTGGTCATTAGGCCTGTCCTGTGGCTCACCAAATTGTCTCTGTACAAGGCCTGACAATTACCTCTCAATCATCATATGCTCTCGACCCTACATCAGTCTGTCCTATCAAGTGAAAAGCAACTGTTGGGTGTCATCATACCATGTGGGCCATCCAAGATATGATTTCCAAGTGAATGCTCTCATATCATTAATGACCCTCCTCTAATAAGGGATACCATCCTATCTTGTAAATGTGAAAGAAAGTCTGCCTATGTATCTCCAGATGACTGGGTCATCTGACTCCATATCAACAACTATGACTCATGGGAAGAGTAGGACAATATTCTCTTAGGGCTAGATATGGAGAAGTATGACCCTGACCTTGATGGCTCTTCCATCACAGTATGCAAACTCATGTAAATCTCGGTATAGGGAGGCTAGCAATACTAGTTCCCACACAAAGCATACCCTCTATCAAACTGTCAACTCCCAAGCAAGCCCCCATCCAAGATTGAAATATTAGCCCCACCAATCTAATGCAACAAGACTTGAATTTATGGCTGCTACGACCAAGCAAAAGGGTGCCAAGTGAGCCTATAACACTCCAACTCAATTTGGCCCTCTAAAAAGATGATCTCATCTAGGTCCATCACGTTGTAACATGTGTCTCTCTCAAAATCCACATCATAGATCACTCACTCTTTGTGGATGGGAAATCAAAGTATCTACCACATGTTCTCCAGTGTCACTATGGCCTCACCCATTGGAAGGTGGAATGATGATGTCACACTATGCCACCGCTCTACAAGAAATGTCATCATCTCTAAATGTGTCCTCACTACTGGTGCATATGCAATGTACCTAAGTTCAATTGCTCCCAAGTGCTCCTATAGCCGCTCATGCATACCAACTAGTCTACCTAGTATGGAGGATCTATGCTCACATGAATGAAGAATCTCAGCCTCCTCCTACATCAAGAAAGTCACCGCGTTAAGTTTCATAAAAAAATTGTGATCATGATTTACCCTAGCATACCTGAAACAACATATGGGTCATTGTTTGCAAGCGCAATGTAGTTTGAAAGTTCCAAACTGTGCCACTAGGAGCCCTAAACTCCTCAAATTCTATCGTGGCAGTGTATTTTGAGTGCACCTCAATTTGATCCTAAAACCTAAATTACAAAGTGGCTCGTCACAACTCTGTTTACACATGAGGTTCAGTTTGGAGTTTGAACCATAACTCCAAACTTTGATGTTGCATCGCTATTCACAACTACAATGTATTTTAATGCCATGCAACACCGAAATAAACTTTTTAGTGGTGCTATATAGGACCACTTGACCTTGGGTTGACTTCCTAAGCTAATAAATGTGCATGAAAAATGAAATGAAGGTCAGGTCAAGTTGACTCACTGATGGTCTAGCTACTGGCAATCTCTGGTACACTCATTCTCGATCTGAGATGTGTCATGGAAGTGGTCATTGCACCATCAAGAGGGGTCAAAGCTCAAAATCACAGAATCTTGAAAGGCTATGTGTGCAAATGAATTGGAAGTGGTCCCTCGAGGCCTATTTAATTAAGCCTAAAAAATAGGGTTTTGGACCCCCGATCTTGTTTTCGCCCAACTGAGGACCATTTTGGCATGTTTTTGGCATCCCATAGCCTTTTTAGACCCATCAAGCATGTTTTCCTCTTTTTTCACGAGATCACCAAAATCAAAATTTTCATCTGATCTTTTGAGGGGGAAATATATCGGCATGTTTCTTCTTGTTGGAGCAGCAGTGGGGTGATTTTGAAAATGAAAAGAAGAATGAATTTTGATTGAGACACTTTATTGTTTGAACCAACACAACAAGTACTTTGCTTCAAAGAGGGGCAAAATGTAGACATGGAAAATATATCGACACACTTGATCCATATTTACTAACATTATTTCATCTCGAATCATCTTCTTAGCCAGTCATCACCTTTCATCCCCTAATTGAATAAATCAGTTTGATCTAATTAAGTTGTCATCTTCCTGTTAATTAAATTAATCAATCTGTTTTAATTAACCCTATGTCTCTATTTAATTAAATAATTCATTTTATTTGATTAAATCTCTAAAGTCATCTTATTAAATTAAACCTTATTTGACTTAATCTAACATCACCCCTCTTTAATTAAATAAATCAAAACCTTTTATTTAATTAAATCTAAATCATATTCCTCTCAACTTTGATTCAAATCAATTGAAAAATCTAAATAAAATGGTCACATCAACTAATCTCCTATTAAATTAATTAAATCCTGATTAATTTAATCCTAATCACCTAAATCCTCTAGATTTTGCAACTTGCACCAATAAATCATTTCTTTGATTTAATAATTCCCTAATTACTTTCAAAATGGCATAAAAAGGGAATATTCCTCCAAGTTTGAAAATCCCTCCAAATGGATTTGTCCTTCCAACAAGGCATTCATTTCCTCTTGCATGTCCTTGTGCATTGAGCCAAGTGGCATTTAATTCATTCCTTTCTCCCTCCAACAAATTATTTCATGATTTTCAAATTCCACCTAATATCATTTATTATGCACATTTATCAAAATGTTCTCAAGCTTCCTCCATTCACATCTTAACAAATGGAACTTGGTCATTGGAGGTTGAATAATCCCACATTGCTTCATTTTCCTCATTCCTCCATCTTGTCTTTCTATAAATAGAAGGCTTTCCTTTGTATTTTGGATCCACAACTTAGAGAAAAGTTACGATCTTCACATTTAGAGCAATTTCATCCATTTCCATAGCATTTTCCATTATCATAGCTAGGTCATTGCAGATTTTTATCAAGGAGTCACAGTGTTCTTCATCACCAAGTGGATCAATCTTCATCAAGATTATCAAGCTTGTAAAGGAGTTGGGAAAGGGCCAATTTCCACATCAAATTGGCACCAATTCCCCCATGGGATTGAGATTTTGCATGTTCAAATAGGATTTCATTACTTTTCTTGTTTTTTTTTTCATTTCCTTCCTATTTTGAGCATTGTAGATGAATTTCATGTGGAATCTTAGTTCTAACTTGCATATGGATCTAATATTGTGTTTATTTGCTATGTTTGTGCAGTTCTAGGATTGGGGTTCACATTTACTAATATGGCCAACCTTTCAACAAAGTTGACAAAATAGCCTAGCATTCTCATATTCCAAAACTTGAGTCCAGCAATTGAAGTTGGACTTCAAGATGATGAAAGTGGGAAGAACATTGTTAACTACAATATTAACATAGATTCTAGAAAATGCAAGCCTATATCTATGCAAAGTTACTTTTTCCATAGCTAGGAGACTTCCAAAGGTGTTAGCAATCCTTTGAAACACCTTATAATTCTAGAACTCAAGAGGTAAGCTCAGAAGCCTAACCCAATTAGGAGCAATAGAGCCCAAGTCCACTAAGGGGTCTAAGCCTGATTTATACTTACATAGTGCTAAGTAGTTCTTGAAATTCTTATCAAATGCCCAAGGATCTTTGCAAGCACTAAGAGTTAGATCTTCCTAGTTGTCAAAAATAAAAAGGAAAAGTACATTTAACATAGCACTCACACTAGCCTCACCTTTAACAGTCCAAACTAAATCCATCCACTTGCATGCTTGGTTAATGTTGGGCTTTAAGGATAAGAACCTCCCAACTAATGATATTTGAAGGCTCACAACAAATTTTTCCATGATTTCATCTAGGAAAAACACTTCTAGACCCTCCACTGCACAACACTCCTTTGACTCAAAGGAGGAGAACAAAGCCCTTTTTGAAATAGGTAAATTTCTCGCTAGTTTTTTTGTGTATGACATTTGATTCCTTCTTAGCAATGAGGAACTAGCTTCATGATGAATACTGACACTACCATCATCCAAAGATTTAATGTCCACCACAAAAGCTTTTGACCTCAAGGATCCAATAGCCAAAGTCGAGATGGCAATATTTTCACCTATCAAAGAGGACAAAGTCCTAGAAGGGGATACCAATTGGGGATCCCCACCTGGCTTTTCCATGGCTAAAGAAACATAACAGAAATTTGAATTCCTAGGCATGCATGCAACAACAACATTGTACAATATTCCTTTCTATTATGCATTATTTTGATTAGTGCAGCTAGTTTTTATATTTAAATAAATTTTCTCATTCATTTAAAATAATATAAAATTATCTAGGAATAAATTAACCACATTTAATATTTGATTCATGAAATACATGCATTTCATAATCATCATATTTAAACCACATTATTGATGAAGGGTAATCCCCCTACAAACAAGAACAACATGAAACAACTAGACTTGCACAACAAAAGTGATCTTTATTACAGATTGTTACAGATTACAGAGAGCATGCCATCTTACAGGATACTTATTACATGCATCTATCGGTTGACACATCTAAATTCATTGATTGTTCTTTGTTGTGTGTTCTTCTAACACTCCAACCCATCTCCCTATTTAGGCATTCCATCCATGTTTATCTCTCTATCAAACTCTCCAATTTGGCCTTACTCCTTGTGTTGTAGTTGTCATTATCATCCAATCAACAATCAAAATATCCAAATCATTACTTCATAATGAGAAGTCTCCACAAGCTGGCCAATAAGGTTTTATTTCACAATAATGATGTGAAATACCCAATATCACTCTACCATGTGTCATGATCTAACTCACCATCCTTGTGTTGAACCTCATTACACTGTCTCCAACACTTTTCTAGATCTCACTTTGACACCCCCATGTCATAGCAATTTTTTTTTTATAGAAAACAAACAAAATGTTTGAGAGACATTGAAAGATCTCTCATCAAAGCTACCATGTCATGCTGACATCACTAGTCACATCGTCAAAGATACATTTAAATATGTAACACCAAAACCTGGATGTCACATCGATGCACATTCTGATGGAATGTTGAAGAGACATTCATGAATGTCTCACTGACCAACCTATCTCTTGTCGACAAGTCTTTACCGCACTCCATCGGAATGTCTAAGAGACATCCACCAAACTCCCACCAACATCACTCTATCTCACCAATGAAATCCAAATCATTAATTCATTAAAGATCAAAACTAAAGAACCTCTAGTTAGCATTGTGGAGTTATAAAAACTTGTGACTTTCCGACATAGCCCACTACCTACTCCCAATGCAAAATTAATGTCACAATGATAATATTGAACACCCAAAATATGGAACTCGATGATGATCAAAACTGTCAAGCCCTTATTAGATTTAAATAACTCATATTGTTTTTTTTATGCAAGATTTCTTTTCTACCCCTTGGATGCTCCTACATTAGACACCCATGGTAGTTTTGAAAGTGACTCTGTCACTTCATAGGAGTTAGAGGAAAACCAAGATGGCTAACCTCTGACTCAGGAAACCAAGTTGAATCTTCAATTTTCCTTCCTTTCCACTTCACCAAATAGTCTTTATACTATTTATTCATGGTACTTCTTCCAACACGACTATCCAGGATCTCTTCAATCTCTTCATTTTTTGTTATAGATGCTAGAATTCACTCCATTGTGCCTCTACCAATTTGTGCTCCATATCTCCTTCATGATACTCAGTCAAATCTAAAAAGTTAAATACAAGTGAGACATGAATCCCACTCAAAAATTCCACCTTATATGCATTTCTTGAGTCATGTTTCTTCAAAATCCTACATGGTCCAAATTACTTCATTTTTAGCATATTGTATGTCCCAACTAGGAATTTTTCCTTCCTCAAATGAACCATGAATTCATCTCCAATGGAAAACTCCTTATTCCTTCTCTTCTGATCTACCTTAGCCTTATATTATGTATTCATCTTTTGAATATTTTTACTAACTTCCTCATGCACATTATTTATATGTTCAACAAAATCCTCAGCTTCAACACTACTCTTTCCTCCCTTATCCATTTTCCTTAATTCAGTACCTGTTCTAAAACTACTATTGTACACAATCTAAAATGATGACTTAACATTGCTTTGATTGAGTGAATTATTATAAGAAAACTCTTCTTGCGGAAAAACCAAATCCCAACCCTTGGGTCTATCACCTACCAAGCATCTCAGCAAGTTACCCAAACTCCTATTCACTACCTTCATTTGCCCATATGTCTATAGATGATGTGTTCAGCTAAACTTCAAATCAATTTTCAACTTCTTCCAAAACGTCCTCTAGAAACACCCAACGAACTTGGTATCTCAGTCTAAAACTATTCTCTTGGGTAGACCATGTAGTCTTACCACCTCCTTAAAGAATAATTTTGCAACATGAACAAAATCAATGTTCTTATGACATGGAGTGAAGTGTGCCATCTTTGAAAAAATTTCCACCACCACAATTATGGAGTCATGAGCTCATTGCATTCTTGGAAAACCAAGAACAAATTCCATGCTGACATCCTCCCATGGCTTCTCAAGTACAGGTAACAGTTGATACAATCTAGTATTCTAACTAGTTCTTTTCGCCATTTGACACACCTTGCAACCCTGTACAAAATTCTTCACAACTTGTTCCAGCTGCGGCCAATAATAGTGTTCACTAACAATGGAAATGGTCTTATCCCAACCAAAATTTCCTACCAATCCACCACTATACTTCTCTTTGATCAATTTTTTCCTCATCAAACTCCTGGGAATGTGCAATTGATTCCTTCTAAACAACATACCATCTTGAATGGTATATTCCAACCACCTTGTCCTATCTAATGTGACAAGATCCTTGCAACCTTTCCAAGCTTCTACAAAATTAGGATCCTTTGGATACAAGCTTTTGAGTTCCTTGAACCTGACAATTTCAACCTACATTTATGTCAACAATTTTGTCTCCTACTCAAGGTGTCTATGACACTATTTGATCATCCACTCCTATGCTTAAAAAAAAAGGTGTAACTTTGTAGAAATTCAACCCATTTTAGATGCATTTCATTTAATTTTCCTTGACTATTCAAATACTATAAAGCATGATGATCAGTAAACAAAAAAAAAAAAATTGGTAACAAATAATGTCTCTAATTTTTTAAAGCTTAGACTATGGCATAGAATTCCTAATCATAAACAAAATATTTATTCTTTGCATCATTTAAATTTTTGCTAAAATAAGCAATAGGTTTACCTTCCTGACTTAAAACAACTCCTATGGAATTGCCACTAGCATCACAGTCTACCTAAAATATTTTATTGAAATTTGGGAGTGCCAAAATAGGCTACTCTATGACCTTCTTCTTCAGAAAATAGAAGCTCTTTGCTACTCATGTACTCCATCTGAATTCTTTTCTATCCACTCTCATTGTTTCAGTTAGGGATACAAAAATACTACTAAATCCATTAATGAACTTTCGGTAAAAACTAGTAAGACCATGGAAAGATCTTACCTCTGTAGCACTCCTTTGCATTGGCCATTCTACAATGGCTTTCACCTTTTTTGGATCCATTTTTAGACCTTCCACTAGGATAACAAATCCCAAATACACTAGTTCATGTTTCACAAAACTGCACTTCTTCAAGTTGATCAACGTCTCCTCTCTCAACTTCTCAAAAAATTCTTGAATATGCATCGGGTGCTCCTCCAATGTCTTATTGAAAATCAAATTTTCATCCAAATAAACAATGAAAAACTTACCTAGAAATTCTATCAATACCTCATTCATGAGTCTCATGAATGTGATGGGTGCATTGGTTAGCCCAAAAGGCATGACTAACCACTTGTACAGGCCTTCCTTGGTCTTGAAAGTTGTCTTCCATTTGTCTCCTTCTCTTATTCAAAGCTAATGGTAACCACTCTTCAGATCAATCTTCATGAAATACTCAGCTCCACTCAAGCAATCCATAATGTCATCCATCCTTGGCAAGGGAAATCGATACTTGATGGTGATCTTATTAATGGCTCATGAATCAATATGAATTCACCATTCTCCATCCTTCTTCGGTGCTAGTACAGTAAGTGCTACACATGGACTCAAATTATCCCTAATCAATCCCTTTTGCAACAACTCTTTCACTTGTCTATTCAACTCTTCACTCTCCACTGGAATCATTCGATGGGATGCCTTATTTTGAAAACTAGCTCTAGGAATCAAATCTATCTAAGGACTAATCTTCCTTACTGGTGGTAATCCTTTAGGTACATTATCATAAATAGTACTTCAGAATTCATCTAAAAAACCATGCACTTCTATAGGAACTTCACTGCTAACTTCATTTTTTGTTCTTGGAATTAATGCAAAACACGTGTTCATGTCTCATACCTTCCAAGAATTTTCTTTCATCAACCAGGAAAATTCATGCATTTTTGCATACCATTTCATTTGCTTCCTTTAGAGGCTTCAACTTATGTTGAACTCCATCCTTTGTTAATGAATAAGTGTTCACATTTCCATCATATATTTCTTGTCAATCAAACTACCATGGTCAACCCAACATGTGACAAGCATCCATGGGTATCACATCATACAAAATCTCATCCCTATTGTTACCAATTTTGAATTTTATAAGGAACTGTTCATTGACCATGACCCTTTGATCCTTTTGTAATGATGCAATCTGATATGGGCTCGATGGCCTTCTCCTCTCCAACTACAATTTCATGACCATTTCATCTTACACTAGATTTTTAGTGCTACCTCTATCAATGATGACATTACAAACCTTACCTTCACACTTATAGTGGGTGCGAAACAAATTCTTTTGTTGATTCGGTTCCTTCTCTTTATTCATCAAGGCCCTTCTAACAACAAGGGACTCACCCCTCTCTACATCTTTAGACTATGAGGACAAATTTTCTTCATCTACATGGACTACTCATGCCTTGCCTTCAAGCCTCCTTTTTATCTTCTCTTGGCATTGTGGGCACTCATATTTCCTATCTCCCTCTTCACCACATTGGAAACATGTTCCTCTTAAACCTCCTTTTCTTGGTCTGCACCCAAACCTTCCTCTACCTCTTCAATCTCCATTGTTCTGATCTTGAGGCTAATATGAGTTATCTGTTTGCTGACCTTGACTAGTACTAGATCCTTCACCTTTCTTATAATCACCACCTCAACCTCCATAAGGCCATTTACTAGTCTTTCCACGTCAACCTCCACCTTTTTGCTTACTTTCAAACCTTTTTTCTAGTCACTCTACAACCTTTAGAGAGAACTAATAAGCATCTTCAATGGTAGTCATTATTACCAATGCCAATTCCTCCTATATACTAGGTTTCATCCCATTGATATATTGAGAAACTTTCTCTTTGTTCACCTTAGAGTGTCTTGTTCAAATTAGAACCTGGTAAAATTATTTTTTGTATTCTTTCACCATCCTCATTCCTTGTCTTAGACTCTAATATAGCAGCTCCAATTCATATTCAACAAGAATGAACTGTCTCTTCAATTTTTCCACCATTTTGTCCCATCTCGAGAATTTATCTTTCCATTTTCTACGTCTTTCAAGCTGGACCTCTTTCCACCATATACTTGCATGACCTTTTAGTTTTTTCTTTGCAAACTTTACTGTATGTGGATCTTAAATCTCCTCAAGCTCGAAGAATTCCTCCATGTCATTAATCCAATAAATCAATTCTTCTAGGTTCAGGCTCATGCTAAAAGTTGAAACTTCCATCTTTGGTTTCTTTCCCAAACTAGATATAGCTTTTAGAAATCTCAACTCTCCAAGATCTACATGATCATGTTCTTCCTCTTCCAATTTCTCTTCTATTTCATCATCACTATCATCTCTCTCCTATTGTGTTCCTCTTTCTCTTTAGACATCCCCTTGTAAGGCTCACATATACCTTTTGAGGGCTTGAATTTCATCTCTAGGAGGATCTCCTCCTCCAACACCTTTACCTCTACATGTACCATGGTTGGAAACTCTTGGAGGCATTTTTTTCTCAACCCAAACTCATAGGTCTTACTGAAATTGCCTCACATTCGATGCTCTGTTATAAACTCAAGAAATCTTGCTTTGATACCACTTGATGAAGGTTACTCTTCGTACAGACAAGAACAACATGAAACAACTGTTAGAACTGTAAAATTTTAAAAAATTTCATGGCTGCATATACCCATTAGCTCCCAAAAATTCCCATACCATAAGCACAAAAATCTACTTTGCATAACATTTTTTTCCCATATTTTGTCATTTGGTCCCATAGAATTCATCTAACCCTAAGTATTTCAATGTATAAATCATATCGTCAAGAGATGATATAGGTCTCACTGATCCATGAAGCATTTTATACTAATGTGTGTCTTTTGCAGTCTATCGACAAAAGATAGGCAATGTTATACCAATATGATTTCATCTGAGGATTCATATCGGCATGATGCAGTTCATAGTCTCAAGGACCAAAGGATCCTATCATTTGTGTCTTACCAATCAAGGCATAAATTGATTGTTAGTGAGACAGGATCCATCAGAGTAACATCCCAGAGCATTCACTTGGTCTTACCAATGATAGGATTTTGTCATTGTCATCGGGATGAAGTTAGGGAGTCTTACCGGCCCCCTATGTCATAGTGACAAGTGTTGTATTGGTAAAGACTTGGTGACACATTTGAAGAGACTGGCTTCTATGGGGAGAGATACGAAAGGTCATACCGAATGTACTTCCATCGGTAGGAAAATTGTTAAGTCTTGGCAATCAAAAAATGAATAGAAGGAGATGTCTCGGCAAGACACAAAGTAAGCTTTGGAACATTTTGCTAACCCCCTAAGTCACAATGATAGTTTTCATCGGCGAGAGTCTCAACAATACACTCATGACTAAAGGAATAACTGTCAGGAAGACTCATGACATCGATGTGACTGCATGACATCATAGCGACATATGATCTATTGATTGTCGGGAAGACTAGTAACAACGGTGTAACTATAGGACTACCTAGCAATATGTGATCTGTGGTAGTCAGAGAGACTCAAGGCATCGGTGGAACTAAATGATGTCTTTGTGGGTGTTTGATGAACATTTGTAAAAAGCCCGAATAGATGGATCACCTAGGATTTGAATACGAATGGACGCGAATTTTCATGTGGCCGATGTATAAATACCAATTTTTGATAGTGAATGAGAGAGAGAAGGGAAATAGCAAGTAAAAAATATAGTAGGATACAAAATGTTTACATTTTTTGAGACTATGATGTATGTTTGAAACAATGGAGATTTCAATTGAATTCGTTTGATGTGGTGACATTTTTCTGGTATCAATTGTTTGTTGTGTTAATTAAATGTATTGTTGAAGTCATCTCCAAGGTTGTTGTTTTCTAATTGTTTAAACTAATATATCAATGATATTTTTCAGTTTATCAGTGCACATTTGATGTATCTGTATGATTGGATTAATTGGTTCTTTCAAGGAAAGATTAATTTATTTTAGTCAGTCATAGTAATTAGGAAATCTCATTTGGATCATTAAGAAGAACTCAGTAGTCACATCCTTGCATGTTTATACCAGTTATAAACTTTAAATTGTATGCCAAAAAAATTGAGTATCTGCCAGAAAGAAGTTATTCATTTCATATTTTCATTTCACTTTGTACACCCACTAAGGCACTAGTCTCTACTATTTCATTGTTTAATTTCATTCATTTTTTCATATGAACACATTAGATTTTAGCCTTGATATTGCTTATACAATTTATACCAAAATAAAACTCATTTATCCACTCCCATTTTCTAGTGTGGGTAAGTTGCTTTAGGAAATGAACAGAGTTCAAGTCTACTTTATTCAAATAGGTATACTCACCTAGGTCTAGTAGCACCTAAAGAGAAGAAGGTTCAAATCATTTGGCCTTGTCTGTTACCCTGGAACGTTGTGAGAGCTTGGCAACCTCTCATGGTTCAAACCTGTGTTTTTGAGAGCTAACAAATTGGAAACTCTGCTAGGGAAAAATTATTGCAGGCTATCTAGTTGAAGATCATCATATAGAGTCATTGAAGAAAGATTCATAGTTTGAGAATTTTCAGAAAGAGTGATTCCGCTAGGGATACAATCAAGAATAATTTCATTTTTCTCACTTTTAACAATGTGAGTGGCGACTTTGACAAGAATATTACATCAATTCAACATGAATGGTAGAAGATCCCAATACAAAGGGGGTCCTGCTAGAGGTCCTGCTTGCAACAGTAAGTGGACACATAAGGATGATAAGGTTGATAAGGGTAAGAAGATAAATGAGGACATGTGCATAACAAACAAAGACAAAGCATCAAGACCACATTGTGAGACTTATGACCATTATGATACATGGAGAGATAATTCAAGTGAAGAACCTTATACCCCTGAAGAACAAAGAAATCCTTTTTATAATCCTCAGAAATAGGTGGAATTTGAGGCTAAACTCAAGGCTGAAAGATTCGTGTATCAACAGGAATATGATAAAAAAATGGAGCGTAATCAAAATGAGCCTATTGATCATGTAACTCCTCAAGAAAATTATGATTTCTCAACTCATGAAGAAATAGACACACAATTGGAGTTTCATAAACAAGAAGTAGAAAGAGAAAAATCTGAACAAGAAAAGATCCAAAAGATAAAAGCAATCCAAGACTTCAAATTGCGGAAAGCCCAAATTGATGCTCAGACAGCTAGTTTCTCAAAGTGTATACCACCTCATAGGTAGGGAAGTAATAATGCAAGGCCTTCAGACCCATCAAAGGCTTCTCAGAATCATATGAGAGATCAATACAAGCAACCAAACCATCCACCGTATATTGCATCACAACATACAAATGTACAACCACCTCATGGTCAACAATATGTGTCATATCTTCATGCACAATACAATAATCCAATGTACCAGTATCAACATTTGCATAATCCTCCCCCTCAACAATATACAACAATGATTAGACAATTTGATTTGACAGGGTTTCAATTATACCCTTACCCTATGGATAGCAGTTGGAGAAGTGTTGTTCCTAAGTTTACAGGGAGTAGTGCAATTACTGTTGAAGATCATTTGAGGAATTTTAATGCTTTTTTCCAAGACTTGGATATATCATATGAAGATTTACATATGAGGTTGTTAATGATGTCACTCACCGAAGAAGCTAGGGATTGGTTCAATAGCTTGCCAACAACCTCTATTGATTCTATCCAAGAATTTCATGATCAATTTCTTGAATAGTATGGAAATACATGTGCACTAGATGCCGCTTTACATGAATTAGTACGGATTCAAAAAATTCAGAATGAGTCAATTTATGATTTTAACTAGAGATTCATCAAATTGTAGAATAAGATACCACCTGGGTCACAGTTTCTAGACTTTGCAACATTGAGTATTTATTTGAATGCATTTGGTCCAAAAATAGGGTATGAACTAAGAAAAAAGTTTCCAAGAGATTTAGCTAAAGCCCAAAAGATGGAACTAACCATTGAAAACAACAGGAAAGCTGTTGGGATGATTAGTAAAAGAGATAATCCTAGGGTTCCTCAACAAGTCAATAATTATCAATACAAACAGGAGAACACATACAGAAGTGAGAGGCCTAGGTTACATGACATGCCTTACAATACAAATTGGAAGGATGGAAAACATGTAATGGATAGACCCAAGAACAAAGAAAAAACTGATCCATTAATGAAGAAGGGGGCGTATATGGTCAATAATAATCTCTAGTGTGAAGGTTGTGATGGGCCACATTCCCCAAATCACTGTGTTGTAGCCCAAGAAATGCAGGAAGAAGGAATGTTAGCGGGTGATAGTGGAGAGGATCACACAGTGTACTTGACCTTAAATACCTTTCACCCTGCTGAGGAGGAGTATTCATCTTTAGAAGATGAAGTTTCTGAGTATGATGTTTCAAATCAAAGGTGCAATACCCACATGGCTGAACAACAAGTTTTTTTTTTATTTTGAAGAAAATATTGTAGAACAACACTCTGCTAGGGTGCCTACTCAATGAAATATAAGGAGAACCACTGATGAGGAAATAAAGAGATTAACCATTGCTGCAGTTGAACAAGCAAAGAGAAAGTATTGGTTAAGAAATAGGACAGTGAATGAAAAGGAAGGTGTTCCTAGGGGAATATTTA
Organism: Sequoia sempervirens; assembly: GCA_007258455.2. Classification (NCBI taxonomy): domain Eukaryota; kingdom Viridiplantae; phylum Streptophyta; class Pinopsida; order Cupressales; family Cupressaceae; genus Sequoia; species Sequoia sempervirens. Next base: position 118,359,495 of record VDFB02047230.1, read on the forward strand.
TGAAAGACAGAGAAGTAACACCAGGAGGTTTGGAGAAAACAAAAAATAAACATCATGATAAGAATGAGCATAAGCTGGTCCAAAAGGAGGAGAATAGAGAGTTATACAAAGAAAAGCTGAATTCTTTCCAAAAGGAAGAAAATAAAGAAGAAGCATCAGAGAAAAAGAAAACAATTAAGGCAGAGGGTCCTTCTTTTGACTTCTCTCAGGCTCTATCCTAGGTAAAAATGTCTATCCCACTACTTGAGATAATGAGAATTAAGGAGTATAGGGATAGTGCAATTCAATTGATATCAAATGGAAATGAGAAAAATGAAAATTCTAAAAATCAAATGGCCACTAAAGCATTTAATAAACAAGAAAAGGTGATTGTCCCAGAAGTGTGTCTAAATAATGTATTGGTAAATTCCCCACAAGTTGAACCTTTTTTCACCACACTGCTTATAAACAACAAAATGTTGAGGAATTGCATGATAGAATCTGGTGTTGCAATCAATATCATGCCAGTTGGAGTTATGAAACAACTTGGTATATGGTAGATAATAATGAAGGGAAGTTCTATGCAATGGATAGTAGGCCTATTCCAGTAGTAGGTGTTATGAAAGATGTTGAATTCAAACTAGCTGCTTATCCTCAGGTGGCCTACAATATAGATATAACTATAGTTGATACCCCTCCTTAGTTTGGGATGCTTTTATCAAGACAGTGGATGATAGCAATTGGGGGAAACGTCCAATTTGATTTATCTTATGCAACAATTCCAGTGAATGACCAAGAAGTTAACTTGTACAGGGAGTTGAGGATGAACCAAATTGTAGATTGTGTGCCTCAAAATAAAGTCAATTGCTTTTGTGATATGGATCTTGGAAGTTTTAAGATAGAACCAACCTAGCTAGAGTTAGTCAATGGTGATCCAATTGATAAACATGTTGCAAAGAACTGTGATGGTGTGTGGAAAATGTACTTTGATGGAGCATGTAGCCAAGAAGGTAATGGAGTAGGAATAGTGTTTGTTTCACCTGAAGGAGTCACATTTAAATATTCATTTTTTCTGGCATTTGAATGCATGAAGAATATAGCAGAGTATGAAGCTTTACTAACAGGATTGAATATAGCTATAAAACACAAGATCAAGTTGCTAGCTATTCTAGGGTATTCTAAGCTAGTTGTTTCTCAAGTTAAATCAAAATATGCAGCAAAACACAAGAGGTTGAAGCAATACATGAATATTGTAAGGGACACAATTGAGTTGTTTGATGCTTTCTCCATTGAATGGATTGAGAGGTCGAGAAACATAATGGTAGACTTTTTAGCCGATGTAGCATTGAGAAGAGATGATATCACACTGGTTGGAGTGTCTCAAATTGAGTTCAAAACAAGACCCGGTGTTCCTGACAATATATATAGTTGGCAGGTTTTTAATGATGATGTTGACCTCTTGAAATTTCTTCACTGTATAGATCAATATGAATCTCAAGAAGTTGATTTCAATGCCTTTGTTGAAGAAGTAGATGGAAAGAAGATAGTATTTTGGAAAGAGGTCTTAAAGCTTAAAACTAATAAGCTTCTCAAAGGGCTAGTAGCATTGGAAAGGGTATATGATGGAAATGATCAGTTCCTCATGAAACAGATACCATTCAAGAGAGAGGACATTGAAGAGGTCAATTTAGGGACTGAACTGGCACCAAAAAAGGTATACATTGGAAAGAAAATAATCTCGACAATTCGAAGAATGTTGATTGCACTATTGAGAAAATATAAACATGTGTTTGCATGGTCTTATGAAGATCTCAAATAATATAGGGAATATTTGTTTCAACATGAAATCCCATTGAAGCCAAATGCAAAGCCATTTAGGCAGAGGCAAAGACCTATTAACCCAGCATTGGAACCAAAAATGTAGGAGGAATTGGTAAAGCTTACAGATGGGGGTATTAACAAATCAATCAGGAATTCAACATGGGTTTCGAACCTAGTTCCTATGAGGAAGAAGAACAGGGATATCAGATTATGTGTGGACTTCAAAAATCTAAACGTGGCATCTCTCAAGGATAATTATCCTCTACCTAATATGGAGGCTATACTACATAAAGTAACAGGGTGTGAGTTGTTATCTATGATGGATGGGTTCTCTGGTTACAACCAGGTCAAAGTCAAAGAATATGAGCAATACAAGAAAAATTTTACAACCCAATGGGAAACATATGTTTATGTGAGAATGCCATTCGGTCTCACAAATGCAGGTGCAACCTTTCAAAGAGCTATGGACGTAGCATTTGCAGACTTGATTAATGCTATCATGGTGGTATATCAAGATGACCTTACTGCTTATTCAAAAAGGGATGAAGATCATGTAGAACATCTGGAAAAGGTATTTATTAAAGCTTTAGAATATGGTATTAGTCTAAACCCTAAAAAATGTCATTTTGCAGTCATAGAAGGTAAACTCTTAGGACATATTGTGTAAAAGGATGGGATTAGAGTAGATCTTGAGATGGTTGAGGCCATGGATAAAATCCCTATTCCTAAGACTATCAAGGCTATCCAATCATTTTTTGGATAGATCAATTTTGTTAGGAGATTTATCTCTAGTTTTTCTAAAATTATTAAGCCCATATCAAAGATGTTAAGGAATGGACAAAAGATAGAATGGACTGCAGAGGCATTGAAAGCTTTTATATATATGAAAAATGCCATCAAGGAAGCTCCTATCCTTAAGTCTCCAAATTTTTCAAAACCCTTTCAAATATTTTCATTTGCTTCATTGCATACTATAACTATTGTCATGTTACAGAAGAATGAGTAAGGTCATGAGTAGCCTGTGTCTTTTTTCAGCAAGTCATTGCAGGGGTCAGAATTGAAATATGATATAATGGAAAAACAAGCATTTGCATTGGTCAAATCCACAAAGGCTTTTAGACCATATCTTGTTGGAGCTAAGGTGATTTCTTATGTCCCTCATGCAGCTATTAAGGATATCTTGACACAATCAGAGGTAACTGGAAAGAGATGTAGGTGGATTAATAAAATTCAAGAATTTGATATGGAAATACAAATCACCAAATTAGTAAGAGGTCAAGGTTTGCCCAAGTTAATGGCAGAAACAAATATTGAAGCAAATCAAATTTGTAATGTAGAAGATGAAAGAAATGCAATTGCAAGTATTGAGCATACTCCTTGGTATACAAACATCATGTATTACCTCAGATACATGAAGTGTCCTGAAGGATTAAGTGGTAATTAGATAAGAACCTTGAAGCTGCAAGCATCCAAACATGTGTTCATGGAAGGTGATTTGTTTTGGAAAAATAGGGACGGGATGTTGTTGCTATGTCTAGATGAGTCACAGGCCAAGCATATTATAAGAGAAATGCATGAAGGGGTTTGTGGAGGCCATTATTCTGTAAATACAACTACACACAAGATTCTTAGGACAGGTTATTACTGGCCAAAAGTCTTTAATGATTCTTTTTCATATGTAAGAAGATGTGAAGCATGTTAGAAGTTCTCAGGGAAAATGAAGTATCAGGGAGCTTTACTACTTAGACCTTTACAAGTTGAAGCCCCTTTTCATCAATAAGGAATTGATTTTATTGGAGAGATACAAGAGAAATCAAGTGGAGGACATAAGTAGATCCTGGTAGCTACTAATTACTTCACCAAATGGGTAGAGGTAGTCCCAACCAAGCAACCTACAAGTAAAGTTGTGATCAATTTTTTAATGGATAACATTATTACTAGATCTGGTACACCATTAAGATTGATTATAGACAATGGGATGTGTTTTAGATCTGATGATTTTAAATATTTTTGCAGTATATATGGTATCACTATGTCTTATGCATCTCCTTACCATCCGCAAGTTAATGGTCAAGTAGAGTCCAGCAACAAAAGTTTTTTGAAGATCATAAGGAGGATGCTAGGTGGGAACAAAAAGGCTTGGGATTCAAAATTGAGGTTGGTTGTGTGGGTTGATAGGATAACTGTGAAAAAGGAAATTGGAAAATCCCCATTTGAATTGGTGTATGGAGCACAAGCTAGGATGCCTTTACAAAATTTGTTAACAGTTTACAAATTTATCCTTCAGGAAGATATAGATATTCCAGAACCAATGGAGGAAAGAATGGAACAACTGGTAGAGCTTGATGAAGTAAGAAGAGTAGCTCAAAACTAGAATGTGAAATTGTAGGAACAAATGAAGTATTTATTTGACAAAAAGGAAAAAGATATAAAATTTGAAGAAAATGATATGGTTTTAATGTGGAATGAAAAATGTCAAGAGAAGGGAAGACACATGAAATTTGAAGCTTTGTGGTGGGGCCCTTTGTTGTTGTTGGAAAGAAAGGTGGAGATTCATATTATTTACAAAACATGACTAGTGAAGAACATGGATTTCCTGTACATGGGAATACAGAGGATTAAGGGTTGCCAATCCATGGAAAACTCTTGACAATCCTTTCAAAAAAATTTCTCCATGCACAGTAGTTTAGGAAATAAAAAGGAATAGGAATTGCTAGTACATGGACAATCCTAAAATTCTTTCTTTTAAATAAATCTTTCCATGTACAGTAGTATAGGGTCATGTTCATCTCCATTTCCATTCATTCCATCTTACTCACCGGTCCATCACCTTGAAAGTTTTGTCTTCTCTCTCAGATATCTGGATCTTTGCAATGATTTCACAATCATTCATCCCCAGACGGAACCACTGTTAGAACTATAAAATTTTTAAAATTTTCATGGCTGCATATACCCGTTAGTTTCCAAAAATTCCCATACCATAAGCACAAAAATCTACTTTGCATAACATTATTTCCCATTTTTTGTCATTTGGTCCCATAGAATTCATCTAACCCTGATTATTTCAATGTATAAATCATATCGGCAAGAGATGATATAGGTCTCACCAATCCATGAAGCATTTTATACTAATGTGTGTCTTTTGCAGTCTATCAACAAGAGATCGGGAATGTTATACCGATATGATTTCATCTGAGGATTCATATCGGCATGATGCAGTTTGTAGTCTCAGCGACCAGAGGATCCTATCAGCATGACAGTGGTCATCAGAATAATTCATATCGAGTTCATTTGTGTCTTACCAATCGAGGCATAAATTGACTGTTGATGAGATAGGATCCATCAGAGTAACGTCCCAGACCATTCACTTGGTCTTACCGATAAAGCAAGAGTGGATTCCGTCGTTGTCATCAGGATGAAGTTAGGGAGTCTTGCTAACCCCCTATGTCATAGTTACAAGTGTTGTACTTGTAAGGACTTGGTGACACATTTGGAGACAAGGGTTATCGGTGAGATTGGCTTCAGCGGGGAGAGATACGAAAGGTCATACCGAATGTACTTCCATCTGCAAGAAAATTGTTAAGTCTTGGCGATCAGAAAATGAACTGAAGGAGATGTCTCAGCTAGAAAAAAAGTAAGCTTTGAAACATTTTTCCGACCCCCTAAGTCACAACGATAGTTTTCATTGGTGAGAGTCTCAATGATACACTCATGACTGAAGGAATAACTGTCAAGAAGACTCATGATGTTAGTGTGCCTGCATGACACCATAGCGACATATGATCTATTGACTTTCAGGAAGACTCGTAACATCAATGTAACTGCATGACTACCTAGCGATATGTGATCTGTGGTAGTTGGAGAGACTCAAGGCGTTGGAAGAACTACATGATGTCTTTGTGTGTGTTTGATGAACATTTGTAAAAGCTTGAATAGATGGATTTCCCAGGATTTTAATACGAATGGATGTGACTTTTCATGTGGCTGATGTATATATACCAATTTTTGACAGTGAATGAGAGAGAGAAGGGAGATAGCGAGTAAATAATATAGTAGGATACAAAATGTTTACATTTTTTGAGACTATGATGCATGTTTGAAACAATGGAGATTTCAATTGAATTCATTTGATGTGGTGACATTTCTCTGGTATCAATTGTTTGTTGTGTTAATTGAAAGTATTGCTGAAGTCGTCTCCAAGGTTGTTTTCTAATTGTTTAAACTAATATATCGAGGATATTTTTAAGTTTATCAGTGCACATTTGATGTATCTATATGATTGGATTAATTGGTTCTTTCAAGGAAAGATTAATTTATTTTAGTCAGTCATAGTAATTAGGAAATCTCATTTGGATCATTAAGAAGAACTTAGTAGTCACATCCTTGCATGTTTATACCAGTTATAAACTTAAAATTGTATGACAAAAAATTTGAGTATCTTCCAGAAAGAAGTTATTCATTTCATATTTTCATTTGACTTCGTACACCCACTAAGGCACTAGTCTCTACTATTTCAATGTTTAATTTCATTCATTTTTTCATATGAACACATTAGATTTTAGCCTTGATATTGCTTATACAATGTATACCAAAATAAAACTCATTTATCCACTCCCATTTTCCAGTGTGGGTAAGTTTCTTTAGGAAATAAACAGAGGTCAAGTCTACTTTATTCAAATAGGTATACCCAGCTAGGTCTAGCAACACCTAAAGAGAAGAAGGTTCAAATCATTTGGCCTTATCTGTTACCCTAAAATGTTATGAGAGCTTGGCAACCTCTTGTGGTTCAAACCTGTGTTTTGAGAGCTAACAACAACCAGGATTGCACAATAAAAGTGATATTTATTATGGATCATTATATATTATAGAGAACATTCCATCTTACAGGCTACTTATTACATGAATCTTTGAGGTGATAGATCTGAATTCCTTTGCTATTATTTGTTATGTTTTCTTCTTACACTTTAACCCATATCCCTACACATGAATTCCATCCTTTTTTATATCTCTATCAATATCTCTAGGTCGGTCTTACTCCTGGTGCCATAGTTTCCATTATCATCCAACCAACAATAGAAGTCTCTAAATCATTACATCATAATCAATAGTCTCCACAAGTTGTCCAATGAGGTTGTATTTCACAACAATGATGTGAAATACCCAATATCACTCTACCATGTGTCGTGATCTAACTCACCATCCCTATGTTGAACCTCATCACACTGCCACCAAGACTTTTGTAGATCTCACACCAACACCCCCATGTCACAGTGAGAAGTTCTTTAGTAACAAAAATGGAATGTCAGAGAGACATTGAAAGATATCTCATTGAATCTGCCATGTCACACTGACATCACTACTCACATCATCGAAAAGACATTTAAAGATCACACTGAAACCCAGATGTCACATTGACCCACAGTCCAATAGAATGTCGCATAGACATTCACAAATCTCTCACCAACAAGTCTTCACTACACTCCATCAGAATTTCTAAGAGACATCCACCAAACTCCCACTAACACCACTTTTTATCACTGATGAAACCCAAATCACTAAATTGCTGAAGATCAAAACTGAAGAGCCTCTAGTCAGGGTTGTGGAGATCTAAAAACCCATGTCTTGCTGACATATTCCACTGTCTACTCCTAGTCACAACTTAATGTCACAGTGATAATGTTGAACACCCAAAAGAAGGAACTCAATGATGATTAGAACTATCAAGCCTTTATTGGATTTAAATAACTCAGATTGTTTTTGTTGATGCAAGATTGCTTTCTGACCCCTTGGATGCTCCTGCATCAATTATACTAGGTCAATTAGACATTTTTGTCTTTGAATTTTCACTTACAGAGTTAAAGGTGATTTAATTAGAGGCTTACCTAAGGATATATTATCCATGGTAATATAAGAAATTCATAATTTTTTTCTCAAGCACCACTAATCCAAAATAATATGGATTACAAAAGTAAGGAAAATAGGCTATCAATTGTAAGAATTGATAAGATATAGTATAAAATATAGATGGTGACCTGTGGTGTTGCTTTGATAAACATGTGCTTGTGGATTTTCAACCTCTTGTGTGGTTGATATTTTGAAAAATTGTTGCAAATGTTGAGATAGTGTTTGTGGTGCTTGGTTTTCAAGTGCTTTTGAGAAACTTTTAATAAAAGACAAGATAGTGTGGTAAAGAGTGTTCAGTGTGGTAGAGTGGTGTTCATTTTTTTTCTCTACATTTCTTCATGGTTGAAGATCTACTTGTGTGGTTTGGATATGTCGATTAGAGGTGTTCAAAGGTGTTATATCCAAGGTTTCAAGTTTTGGATCATTTACTACAAGAATTTGTGTTCACTAGTGTGTGAACTTTGCTGCACTTTTATCTAGGAAAAATGGTTTTGCTCTGCATTTCTCTCTATTGTGGTTTTTGGTTTTACATATATAGAAGTGTGCTTATATTTTTCATATATATATTTAGTATAATTTTTTTGAGTTTTGGTTATCTACAAGGTTGGATTATGTGTTACACTATGTGGAACATTAACTATTTGTACAAAATGAGTATTTTCTTCAAGTGTATGAAGTTTTTAAGGATTTATTGGATTTTAGGGTGCTGATGGAATATTCTATATTGTGTTTAAGTGTTTTGTGTGTTTCACAAGTTCTCTTTGGATTTCATGAAATGTGTACTTAAAGGTTTAATTGTGTTAACACACATTCAATTGAACTAGGGTGTTTACACTAATTGTGGATATTCTTCGATGTTTTTGGAAGAATGGTATGGTATGTATATGTGGATTTAGGTATGATTTAAGGTGTTTTGTGGTCCACCTTCATTCCTCTACATTGCAGGAATGTTTTGGTGCTAGCCTAATTTGAATTTGTACATTTGAGCTGCATAGCTGACCTTGTAGATTATTTTCAAGGTTGAGGATGGTATATATGTGTTGAGTTGAAGGATTATGGTGTGAAGTGTGTGGTGTGAATTATGATGTGAGGTTTGAAAATGTGAAGTGTAGTATGAGCTCTAATGACTAAGACTACTACAAGTAGTGAGAATAAGTTGATTACATTCTCCAAAGAGAGTGCAAATGTTCTAGTGAAGGAGGGGTGGAACATTTTTGTTTCTCTGAGATTGATTTCTCATTGTAACAATCTTCTATATTCTTCTTTTTGTCCTAGTTGATTGGGTCTACCATGGTGGTTTGATATTTTGAGAAGCTAAGTTTGTTTGAGTCTAAGGAAGATGCTCTTGAGGATGAAAGTGGAATGCAAGGAGCTCTTGATATGCCAAAAGGTAGAATGGGACTCAAGAAATTCAAGGAGTATAGTAACAAGGAGAATTACCATCCACGGAACTAGATAGTTTCAAAAGAATTAGTTAAATACAGAGAGAAGAGGATGGTGGAATGTGAAAAGAAAGCAAGGATAGAGAGAGAGCATTATAAAGCTTATTCAAAAGGATGCAATTCTCCATGTGAGGTTTCTAATAACCCTTTAGACAGTGAGGGTGATAGTGATCAAGAGGGTGATTATTATCCCCTCTCCCTAGTACTATCAAGGAATTTTGACAAGGAGGTGGTGATAGTTTCTCTAGTCCCACCATGAGCAAAACGTGGGTGAGTATCCTTTGAGGTTGATGACTTAGAGTGGTGACTATGCCCTTTTTTTTGTTGATGAAACCATGCCCTTTTAGTTAGGATTATTTAGTTCAACACTCATGTGATTTCTTGTTTCTAGTGTTGAGGTGGAATATTTTCAAGCTAGTGTGTAGGAAAAGTGCCAGACTAGTTAACCTTGGTAGTGTGTATATTGTTTTTGGACAATATAAAATTTTGTGCTAGAGCTTCTATTGGAGAATATTCTTTGGTCAACAAGTATTAGGATTCAACATGGTTGCGCAACCAATTTTTCCTTTAGGGGAGCTTGTGTGTTTTCATTAAGGGAATATGGAATGTGGTCTTTTACTCCTCCAATTTCCATAAATGATTACATGTAACAAACTAGGAATATCTTGAATTCTGGTGCAAATGAAATGAAATGTAAATGTAATTAAGCATGTTGCTTGTTGCTCCCTTGTTCTATAAAAGGTATTTCAGGGCTTATTACAAAGGGTTAGATTCTGAAGTCCAAATAGGGTTCTAGGTGAAAGCTAAGTTCAAAAAAGGCACTTTAAAAAGAATACTGGAAATAGGCTAGTAGTTTGTGTTGGATGTGAAATCCTATATGTAGGGATCTTAAAAGAAGTTTTATAGAAATTACTGACATCGAAACAAATATTAGTCTAGAAGCAAATACTCTCCTATGTATGTTCCTTATAAGTTATGAAAGAGAAATACTAATGGTGTTATCATTTGTCTTCAGATATTTCATTTGAATGTATTACTCTATTTTCAGCTTTAATTCAAAGAGTTAATTAAAATGCTTGAATAGGGTTATAAAATTTGAAAGGAATGGCTTAGGATTCATAAGAAGTAAATTTTTCAAGCACAGTGAGTTTTATAAATGAAAAGCAATATGAAAATAGTCAACTTCTTTCTAAATTGAGTAATTTGTAAATTACTAATCCTTATATACTTGACTTTGTTGCTCCAATTGATGAGACACTGGTCATTTTGTTAGAAAATCTTGCATAAAATGAACAGATAGTGTTCCTGGCCCTAGACTTAAGATAAGAAAATATTCAATTTTAAAATATTTCCAAGGATAGCATAGGTGGAATTATCCCCAATTCCTAGCAAATAGCTAGTCACTCACTTGAAAATCCACCAAATTATCAATGAGATGGATCTTATTTACAATAAGTAGGAATCAATTTGTGTTGAATGTGTTATTAATCGAATATACTTCATGAAAACACAATTAGGATCACCCTCCTATGTTTCACAAAGCCTGAAGTGAAGGAGTATAGACCATAAAATCCTATGCTCGTTGTGCTGGCCACTAACCTAGCAGTTCTTCATAATAGGAGATGGCTACTTTTTAGGGAATTGCTTGGTTTTGCTAGAAAAAACACCAAAAGAAGGTGTGCCAGAAGATTATGATCAATCTAATGAAAATTATGTTGAATTAAATATGATCATGAGTAGGTCTGATTTTGCTGATAATGAATGTTCAGCTGATGTGGAGTCTCATGAACCTGATGTGGATAGCCAAAGGAATAGAACTCATACATATCACCAACAAGTTCTATTTGATGAAGATAATTATGATGATAATGAAGTGTATGCATTTGAAATATTTGAAGATAATTTGTATTTAAGGAAACCTTTAGATGAAGAAATTTCAAGGTATGCAATAGCCTTGGCTGCACAAACCAGAGCTTCATATCATATGAGAAACAAAACAATGGGTGGTAACCAAGGTAAGGTTGTTGGCCTCTTCATCAGAGAGAAAAATGTTAAAGGAAAAGAACCAAAATCTGATAGAAATGTGGATGGATATAAAGCCAATAAAGTAAGGGGGATAAAATCTGGGCCAAGAAAGCCAAGAAGCCAAAAGTTGATGGAGAAGTCAAGCCTCCTACCATGAAAGTGAAAGCACAAAAGTAAAGTGTTGAATTTGATAAGAAAGAGTCCAAGCCTAAAGTTGAAACAAAGGATGAGAAACAAAAGGATAGAAACACTAATAAAGGTATGAATCCAACTTATATACCCAAATACACTATTGTCGATATGTTTCAATTTCTTAGTTAAGTAAAAGTTTATGTTCCTTTGCTTGAAATTATGTGAATTGATAAGCATAAAAAAGGAAAGCAACCCTTATCAATGGTGCTTCTACAACCTATGATGATTCAATGGTGCCTACTCCAACCAAAGTGAGTGGAAAAGAAAAGAAAGAAAAGGAGGTCGAGGGAGCAATCATTGAGATCCCTCACATTTTTCTAAGAAATTCAATGTCTTCTTATCCTAGAAACATAGATTCATTTTTGTAACTCTTATAGTAAATGGAAAATTGTTGAAGAATTGTATGATCGATTCAAGAGCATCAAATAACATTATGCTAGCTAATATTATGGAAGCAATGGGATTGAAAGTTGATAGCACCTAGGGTAAATGTTATTCCATGTATTCTAAGGAAGTCCCTATAATTGGTGTGATAAATGAACTCCCCTATAAATTAGTTGCATTCCTATAAAAGGAATTTAAAATGAGTGTAGTAGTGGTGGACATCCCACCAAACTATGGAATGCTACTATCTAGGAAATAGAGTGCTTCCATGAGGGGTAGTATGCAATGTGATATATCTTTTTCTACCTTCCCCATTGATGGTAAGAATTTCAATTTTGTTAGGGAACCAAAAGTGCGACTATGATTGAACGTGCTCTTTAAGATGATATAGTTCATTTTTTCAATACTGAACTTAGCGAATTTAAGGTGGAAGAGTTACCAAGAGAAAGTGGCAGGTGGCCTGCACCCATAGACAGTGAGGTTACAAGATTATTTGATAAAGAAGGCATTTGGAAAATGTATTTTGATGGTTCAAGTTCCAAAGAAGGATCAAGTGCAGGAATATTGTTGGTTTCACCTAGTGGCAATACATTTAAAATTTCCTTCACTTTTTTTTTTTTTTGCACAAAAAATGTGGTAGAGTATAAGACATTGCTGCTGGGATTAAGATTAGCAGAGAAACATGGGATAAAGAAGCTAATGGTGATAGGTGATTCTGAGTTAGTAATATCCTATTTTAGATCAAGATATGCATGCAAATATAAGAGGTTAAAACAATACTAGAATTCCATATGGGATTCTATTGAACAATTTGATACATTTTGAATTTACTAGATGGAGAGAGGTCAAAATGGAGTGGCAAACCTACTAGTAAACATTGCAATTAGACTTGATGACATAACCTTTTCTGGTATCTCTAAGGTTGAGGTACAAATGAGTCCATCAATCCTTGAAAATGTGAACAACTGGAAAGTATTCAATGATGATGAAGACATCTTAAGGTTTTTGAAGTGTGTTGATGAGTATGAGAGTCAGAAGATTGGATTTGGGGATTTTGTTGAAAACATAGATGGAAAAGAAAAGTCTTTGAAAATGAAGTTATTTAGTTAAAGACAAATAATATTCCCAAGGGCCTTGTAGCCTTAGATATATTTTTTGACAATCAAGATAAAAGCAGCACCAAAAGAACAACTACCCATCTAGAGGATTTAGAAGAAGTAAACTTGGGGAATGAAGATTCCCCTAAAAAGGTTTATGTAGACAATAAAATGAAGCCTTAGTGCAAAAAATGAAAGAAGAATTAGTAAAGCTAAGGGATGTTTTCATTATTAAGCCTATCAGGAACTCATCTTGGGTGTCTTAGTTCCATTTAGGAAGAAAAATGGTGATATAATATTATATGTTGACTTTAGTAATTTGAATATATCATCATTAAAAGATAACTATCCACTGCTTAATATGGAAGCCATATTGCAAAAGGTGACTAGCTGTGAATTATTGTCTATGATGGATTGGTTTTATGGCTATAACCAAGTTAAAGTGAAGGAGTCTGAGCAATACAACACTATATTTACAACTCCATGGGACATCTATGTGTATGTCAAGATGCCATTTGGTTTGACCAATGCAGGTGCCACATTCCAAAGGGCTATGGATGTAGCCTTTTCTAATTTTATTGACTTGTTTTTGGAAATCTACTAGGATGATTTGACTACTTACTCCAAGAAGGAAGAAGACCATTGTATGCACTTGGAGAAGATTTTTATCAAGGCATTAGTGTATGGAATATCACTCAACCCAATGAAATGTGTTTTTGGAGATAAGAAAGGAAAAAATTTGGAACACATTGTGTCAAAAGGAGTAAGAATTGACCATGTGAGGGTAGCTTTCATTGACAAGATTCCACAACCAAAGAATGTGAAAGGTATCCAGTTCTTCTTTGGTAAAATTAACTTCTTGAGAAGATTTGTTACAAATTTTGTAGAGATTACTTGCCCTATATCTAAAATGTTGAAGAAGGGTGAAAAGGTGGAGTGGACTGAAGATCCAAGTAAGGATTTTCAAGCAATTAAATAGTTAATTAAGGACGCTCTAGTTTTAAGGACTCCTGATTTTTCCAAGCCATTGCAAATTTTCTCATGTGCATCATTTCACACCATTGCTACAATTTTACTATAGAAAAATCAAGAAGGTTTTGAACAACCTATTGCCTTCTTTAGCAAATAACTTCAAGCTACATAATTGAAGTATGATTTAATGGAGAAACAAGCATTTTCCCATGTTAAAGCTATAAAGAACTTCAAGAATTATCTTGTAGGATAAACTATTAATGCTTTCATTCCAAGTGTAGCTGTAAAAGACATCTTTACCTAGAAAGAAGTCACGGGTAGAAGATTTAGGTGGATAAACAAAATACAAGAGTTTAATAGTGGCATTCAAATTGCCAGATTGGTGAGAGGTTAGGGATTGGCTAAGCTAATGGCTGAAGTGAACCTAGATGCCAATCAAATAAATATTGAGGATGATTTTGATAGATCATACATTTGATACATTTACATACACATTATTAGCATGTTACAATCCTTGTAAACTCAAAGTTCTCATAGTAATAATTATAAGAATAAGATGTAATCAATTACCACTCACACATATGCATCATAAGGCAATAGTTATATAAGTAATAGAATTCCATACATAGAAAAATATTATGAAACAAAGTAGCATGTACTCATGGAAAATCATGAAGAATTCATATATTATGGACTAGTTTAGTCTCAAATGCCCAGTTTAGCCACAACTTGTATTAAAGTGACATTATTTTCATTTACGCCTCATTATCTAAGACAATTATGTCTTCTTCCTTTGTATAGGTAGGTGTTGTCCTAGGGGTTATTTTCCCATGAGATGGATTTCTCTTATCCTTTTCTTGCTTCAGTCGCTTTATAGCCATAGCTAGGGTTTCCGTATCAGAATTTCTAGTTCTTCAATTGGTGGCCTCTTCTTAACTCTAATCATGGGTACATCTGCAATCTTTGTCTTCTTGGATCGTTTCCACATTCGTCTTGTTAACATATCTTCCCACATCTCTAACACCAAGAAATGACATTTCTAAATTAGGTGTAAACTCTTGGCTACAATAGTTAAGACTTCATACTAGACTTATAAATTCACTATTTAAAGGTTTTAAACATCATGCATATTTTACATACTTACAAATAACACATGGTTGAAACACATCCTATATAAGAAATTGGTATCATCAAAAGTATCATGAAAATATTCTTACTCATATGTTGAGATAGTGAGTACACCACCTTCAATACTAGTTTTGAGTAAGTTTATTAGTTAAGAAATATGTATTTTTTTTATTTTTTATTTTTTTTAGGGGGTCATAATAAAATCAAAAACCCCTTTACTTCTTGTCAACCGAGTGGTGGTCATGAACACCATCTTTCATAGTTCACATAAATGAGATAGGACACCTTAAACATTATTAACTAGGGTTCAATTAATTAGTTAGAGTATCTATACAAGATGGAAATACTATATCGATCTTATTAATTAAACATAGGGTAACTCCTATTTAGGACTTAATCCTAGGGTTACTAGAGAGGATCCATTCCAATCCCATCCACATTGAACTCCCATTATAAGTGTGTACTTCCTTTCAATTATAATAGCTACCCTAATCTTGCATAATGTTACACGTAGCATCAAAGTTTTATAATATTTATATCATGAAAACCTTATGACATGATGCACAAATTTCTTTAAATGTTCTATATTTTCTTCAATGGGTTTCAGAATCCCCTTTCCCATTATGGCCTTAGTGTGACTACTAGCTATGGAACCATTTCTAAACCAACCCTCTACTTTTCCTTATTTGATTCAAATATGTACTTTTCCCCCAAGAGTGTGAAAGAATCACAATTACTCATATTACTTATGCAATTACCAATAACAACAGTGTTGATAAAATCCCCAAAACAAGGAGGTTTCAATAAAGCAATGAATAAAATTTCCAATCAAAATCATTCAATGAAATTTTAAATATGACGATAAACTTTCAACGATGGCCATCATGAAGCAATTTAAAAATTCAAAACATAATTCCAATTGAAATAGTCCTTGAGGAAAAAGGACAATTTTGAAATCCAATAGGTCAAATAACTTTAACCATTTCAAATAGTTGAATAGATAATAAAATAATTAAATAACTAAGTAAATAAAATCAAAATAATGAAATGATGGTAAGAATTTAATCAATTGCATAAGTTTCAATAACATAGTCTCTCAGTGACTTCAATCAAGTCACCTATGGGGGAAGGAGAATAATTAGTGGTATTTTTCCTATTTGATGACTAGATTTCCTTTGCCCTAGTTTGTATGTGAAGCCACAATTAGGTGTATATCAAGGGGTGTTTTGACGGTCTAAATTCGACCAACTATGAGCACACATTGCTTCGTCTTGCAATAATGGTTTCCAAACTTATGAGGATCCCACCTCCTTAATTGGTTCACTTAAAGTTACCCATAATGTTGTTCAATGTTCAAGAGTCGAATTTCTCCTGATAATCTATATGACAATTGCAAGATCCAACTCTCATCCATATGATACCAACCTTCCTATTGTGAGACCCAAACAATGCCCAGAGTTCCCAAAGTTAGAACCTAGGCTCTGATACCAAAATGTAATGCCCAAAATTTTACACTAGGGAAAAAAAACAACTAACAATTTTTTTTTTTTTGAAAACATTACAAAATACTAACATTTAACAAGTATCACTGTTAACAATAATACTAATAAAACTTCCCTTATAATTCCAAACAATAATCTATGTAACATATAAAAATATTTATTTTCTTATAAACCTTATATTTATTATAAATCACACTCTCTTTTTAATATAATTAAATCACTTATCTGGTTATTAAATAATAAGTTCATATATAAAATAATCAACTTAACTTTCTATTAATATATATCTCTTTTTATTTTTACTCTATTAATGCAATGTGCATTGGGTGATGTTGCTTGTACAACATTTTAGCTGACACGTCGAGGGTTGGGTAAGGAAATGAAAACAACTTTGGGTTGATTCCAAACATAAGGTTTACAAGTCCCTTAACTACCAAATTGGGAGTTGATCCTCACTTTTGCATAATAATCAATGTCCTTGTTAGACTCCATGGTATGGGTTCTCACATGGGGAAGCATATAAATATTTTCAATTTGATTTACTAGAACCCCAAAGGATCAATCAACAGAACATTATTTACTTGATTGTCTTACCCTAATTATCCATCTTGATAATGTCAAAATGATTCACGTTTAACTTTTCACCCCAAAAGTTCAAATAAAAGGATGAATAAAATATCTATAATTAATAAATTAATGAATAAATCTCCATTTTAATTTATTTATTATTACTACCATTATTTAATTCTCATTAGCCTATATATATATATATAATTACTTACTTTTAAAATAATTTAAAAGTTATAAAATTAAAGAATAACTTATATTAATAAATACATTTTAAATCTTCTATATATACATATATTAATTCTCAAAAAGGGAAGTAAAAGGAAATATAAATAGAAAATATTCCTTTTCTAAGAATCTATATATACACATCTTATTAGTTTATTTCCTTATAAATACATCTTATTAATTTCCCTAATAGAAAGGAGGAGAGATTTAAATAAAGAGATAATATCTTTTAAAGAACTCTTAGAATTTACGTGGGTCTATATTCCTAATTAAAATCTCATTTGAGGTAGTAGAATCTTTAGTAAAGATATAGGGATATATTCAACTCACTTTATTTTAAGGAATATTATAGCCTAGTGAATACTATGATGCCTTCTAAACATTGTAGCGGCTTCTCCTCGGGTGGATATTAAGGCACTTTTTTTTTTATTTCCAACTCCATCCTATATTAAGGTTCACGTGTAATAAAAGGTTTTTCCTTCGCAGAAAAGTCAATGATAATCTTATATTTATTTCTAACGTGCAGCAAAATATTATGTTCCATGTTGATGAAAACGCATAGGCATAGTTCCTATCTAAAGCAGCAATAGTATATTACTTCAACCATTCAAAACTGCCGCACCATCCTCTAATTTATGCGTGGGTGAATTTAACGGGATTCTAAGAATATTGGAGTCCATTTTGAATTTAATTGGAACGTTAGCGTTTATCTCGAGGAACTACTAGGTCAGAAAATAATTAAAAATTGAAGGGAGTGTTAATAAAAAAAGACTAATCCCACGCATCTACCCAGTCTCCAGAAACAGGGCAATGGCCAGGATTCTTTTTTTGTAAGAAATAGCAGGTATGTCATGCTTGATTTGCATAAGGCTAAGGATGGTTTGTTTCTATCTTTTTTGTTTGTTTTTAGTTTGATGCAAGAATCTTTATTTTATTTGTTTTTCCTCTCTATTCCAGACGACATGATAATAGGGTGTCCCCAGCAGGAACGACTCCAAGGTATAATGGCATGAGATTCATCCAGGCGCAAGTGGCTACTTGAATTGCCGTCTCAACACTCGTTTTCCACTCTATAACATATAACTATGGTTTTTCAATGGTAAATTTTCTAAGGTCGGCTTTATTTTACCTTCATTTACAGATCATGCCTTCAATGATGGGTCAACCAAAGATAATAACAAAAATAAATGTATTGCCCACTGCTTGATTTTTTTCTCTCTTTTTCTTTTGAAACACTAGGCTTCTCAGCATGGTAAGGATTAGCATGATACTCAGCGATTTTATTGCCTGCACCAAAATTTCATTTTCCCTTATTTTTATTTACTTATCTATTTTAAATACTTAGCAGGTGATAATTTGGTTTATGCTCCAATAGCAGGACAACTCCCTAAGGATAAGAATAGTGAGGAGGTAAGGGTAGCATACACTGAGTTACCTATTTGCAGCATCATGAGCCAGAGAAGTTCTTTGTTTTAGAAGGGAGTGACTCCCAACCCCAATGTATGTGTCTACTTATGGCTACGCAAGAGAATATTACTCTGTGCATATCTCTGAGACACAACTCATTTACTGAGTAAGACAACATAATACTAATATTGTATACTCTTATCCCTTGTTCTGATTATTCCTCACAGATACCCAATGCAATAAAATTCTCTAGTTTTCTTAAATACAGTTAAACTCGTATTTTTTTTTTTTATGAATAGATATATAAACTTCAAGAATTTCCTATGACCAAATCTTATGCCTATACTTGCCATGCAACTACGTTTACTTCTATGGACAGATTATCTTGATATTCTACAAAACTGAAATACCACCATGTAAAACAGAAGAGGGAAGGGCTTGTAAAAGAGAATACAGTCTTTCTTTTGAAGGAAACATCCATGAATGTTTTAAATCAGAATACTAACATTATTTTCTTGTTTCTTTCTGTAAACTAGTAAAATAGAATGATATTTATGTTTTTATATTTCTGCGTATATTGAAAATGAATAAACACCTAATGAGCAACACATACTTTCATCAAAAGTAGAATAACAAATTTACATTATGATTCTATCCATATTGAACAATACCTGAAGTAAAACACCCATTCAATTCTACCATCACAAATTCATATACATGAGACCTTTCTACAGAATAAGACATATATATTTGTATTTTTCACAACTTGTAGGGTTTCTTTCTTACAACCATATGGAAAAATGTAACTATATGCACGTATATATATATTTTTAAAACATAATAGAAATTACTTTCTCAAGGTAAAACATGCATTTCTCTTTTTTTTCATACAATAAGGAAATTTTCTTTTCTCACACATACAAAATATTTATTTGCATGTTACATAACTAGATTGACATCAACATACAAGACATGGGATTCTCCTTCCTTTCTTTCTCATTAAATCCTTATCAAACCCATCACTCTACCAAGGTGATTTACACATAGACTCCTTGCAATAGCCTTTCAAGGGTATGACATTCAACTTCAAAGGGAAGATTTACTTTGACACAGTAACACCATCTTAATCCACAAGCAACATAGCTATTCCAAGAACTGTTTAGCTCCTTCCAATCTGCAAAAATACATAAAATTTTCTCTAGAGGCCAATGGGGTGCTCACCACCCAACCTTTGGTTGAAAGACCAACCACCCCCGAGCTAGGAGGCAACTGAGGGAACCGGGTACAAACATATCCAAGCAAAACAATATATACACACACATGATAAACACAAGATTATTTTCACATAACATTAGGATTTCATCAAAAATCCATAGAGGGGATGAGGGTGGACTACGCACTCCATATGGGGACTTATAATAATAGAAAACAAGAATAATTCATATCATACTCCCATCATTTCACATGCAACCCTTCTTTAATCTCTTCTCCTTCTCCAAAACCCATATCACCAAAAACATTTCTACCGTTTCACAATTTCACATGGGTACTCATACCCTTTTTGAGCCTCTCCTCTTAAGGAGGAATTAAACTTCCCCATGGAGGTTCCTACTCCATACCATCCCCAACAAGGGATGCTCTTCCCAACTTGGGTGAGCCTATCCCTACACAACGCTTTTTCCCATAACACATAATACATCAAAAACACAAGAAGATATGCTCCAAGAGAAATTTGAAATAAACATACAAAGAAAACACAATAGATAAAGTTTCAAGCACATCTTTTCACCTACACATATAATATTTCAAATACAAACAAGAAGAAGAAGAAACAAAAGTGGTGAATCTACCTTAAATCCAAGCTCAAGGAAGGATGGGTTGAGGATCCACACAACTCCTCTTCTTCCAAGCTTTTTCTTCAAACTCCTCACTCCCCCAAAATTCAACCAATATCAAGAATGCAAAAGAATCCCCTAACCCTTGTTTTGAGTTTGCTTTATAGAACTCAATTTTTAATTCCTTTGAATAGGGAGTTGACATTTGTCAACCTTCAATTCACCCTCCCAGGCACACTCACCCATGTGTTCTCACACATGTGTGAGGACTTGGGAGACTATCAAGAAAACATGGAGAAGTGGGATTAGAAAGCGACTAGTCCCCATCCCACTTCCCAAACCTTAATTTCGTCAAACCTCCTTAAGGCCTCAAAAAGAGTTCCCTATCTTGAGACTGACCCATGATTTTGATCTAAAAAGGTACCTAACCCATAGGTACCTGCCCTAGGGACCTTAAACCCATAAAACACTTAAAAATATATCACTTTTCAATCCCCAAAAAGTGCCTAAAAGTTCAAATCCGAGTTTGTCCACTTGGATAGACAACTCACCTCCTGGATGGACTGGCGTGGCAATAAAATCAAATTAAAAACATTCACAAATAACATTAATAATTACACGATGGAACTATAGTCCCTTCATATGGACTTTAGCTCGGTTTCACTGGTTAATTTACATAGGGTTCCCAAGAGTTGCCTCCAATTTCCATTGGCCATGGAAAATGTACCTGCACACTTGATTCACACATTAATCCATCAAAGTAAATCATATTCATATAATAATCAAACAATTTGAATCACAATTGCATTCACACAATTTTCATAATTTGCATAGCATAAAAAATCTTATAACATAATTGAAAAATCATTCTAGCCACCTATCTTATCCCATTTTCATTAGCCTTAATTTTCATACTCATCTAATTGCAACATGATTGGTTCACACCACTAGTTTCATTCAATCATCATTAAATTTTTAGATTCAAATTAAACAACTCAATAACCAACATAAAATTAGATCAATCATCATACTTATCTACATGTAGCATAATCAAAATCGAATCATCATATGAACTTAAACTTTTAAATATCTCATCATCATTCTTATCAATAGGCATAGATAATAACCAAACTCAAAATACTCCAAGTTCTATATGTAGCATAGTCATAATCAAATCATCACAAGAACACAAATGTCTAAATCTCCTATCATCAAGGGTATCATCAGGCATAATCAATAATTAAACTTAAAACAGTCTACACACTGGGTGCAACATAGAGGTGGGCCTCACAACTTCTAAGCTACTAAGTGAGATGCATAGTGGAGTGTGTGGTGGACATTACATGGCTAAAGCCACTACTCAAAAAATTTTAAGAGTTGGATTCTAGTGGCCCACAATATTTAGAGATACTCACAAAATGGTAAGAACATGTGATGCATACCAAAGGTTTTCTGGGAAGTTGAAATTCTCAGGTAATCTACCACTTAGACTAGTTGTAGTTTAGACACCACTTCAACAATGGGGCATTGATTTCATTGGAAAGATGTCTGATAAATCTATTGAAGGACATTCATGGATTCTTGTGGCCACAAACTACTTTACAAAATGGGTGGAACAAAAAGAGAAACAAGTAAAGTGGTTATTGACTTCTTGATGGATAATGTACTCACTAGGTTTGGAGTACCTAAAAAAATGTTTTAGACAATGCTATGTGTTTTAGGTTTGAAAATTTACTAATTTATGCTCAAAATATGGAATTCAAGTCACTTATTCCTCACCATATCACCTGCAAGGTAATGGTTAGGCTAAAGCAAGCAACAAGAGCCTGATGAAGATCGTAAAAGAATCATTAAGAAAAACAAAAGAGCTTGGGACACCAAGTTGAAATTGGCTCTATGGGTAGACAGAATGACTATCAAGAAGGCCACTAGTTATGCTCCATTTGACATACTGTATGGTATTGCTACAAGGTTACCTTAGAAAAACCTCATGAAGATGTATAATTTTATCCAAGAATATGATGATGACACATGTGATGAGATGCAACATAGGATTGTTGCATTGATGGAAGTGGATGAAACAAGGAGAGATGCTTAGAAAAGAAACATTAAATTGTAGTTACAAGTCAAGAACCTGTGTGACAAGAAAGCATCTTGAAGAAAATTCCAAGTAGGAGATATGTTGTTGATGTGGAATGCAAGATCTAAGGATAAGAGAAAACATGGAAAGTTTGATGCATTGTGGCTAGGCCCTTATTTGATCAATAACACTCATGGTGAAGACTCATATTTTCTACAAGATCTAGCAAGTGAATTTCTTGAGTTGCTAGTACATGGATAGTTCTTGAAGCCATATTTATCTTGAAATATGCTCTCTTCTATGTACATTGTAAGTTTTGTATATTTTTATACATAGGTATGTTTGCTTTGGTTGCATTTGGCCTAGTTTTCACTATCTTGTTCATGTAGTTCCTGATTTTGTATCTATGTGTTTGGTGTGCTTCAACCTGAGATTTTGTGATCTCACTCAGTTTTAGAGGAACTGACATCCCCAACAGGAGACATTGGTGGAACCCCTAAAAAATAATTTGTTCAACTGATAAAGTTTCCAAATTTTGGTTATTTCATGTCCTAGGGTGTAGGGTTTATGTTGCTCTTCAGTTCTAGGGTTTATATGTGCCTTAAACCCTCCAAAAATATCCTAAGTCTTATTCCCTTTGCAAATGTTATATTTCAATTTTGACTTACTATCGCCCATTCTCGGTCATTCAAGTCACATCTTATGGTATTTAGTTTGTTCACTTACTGACCCCTTAATCCTAATAGTCTCAGCTATTACTCATCATCTTATTTAAGGAATTACTTAATGCATGTGGGTTGTGAAATTTTAAATACGAGATAAATGGTCTTAATGACAAGGTTTTTAATTTTTCTACTTTCGACCTAAGATCTTTGCCTTAATTCTTATGCCCTCTCCCATCTTTTTCCTAGTCGGGCCATCTTTTAACTTACAAAAAATTGGAACGTGTAGATATAAAGTGTTAAGATGGTTATTGGATCTAGAAGATCAAATCTTGACCTCTCCCTACACCCCCACTTCATTTCATTTTCTATTAATTTTTTTTGGTGGGCTAGCAGGTGAGCACTGTGTTTCAGGTCTATCAGTGGGCCCTTTCATCTTCAAATGCATCAACTATAGAGCTTTACTTAAATCAATGGTGGACATAAAATGGTGTGGCTATGTCTGGACCCTTCCCCGCACCCTTGCCTGATTTTAATATGCATTAAAATAATCTCACTAGTTGGACATGTGTCCCCTTGTTAGTGGGACCCATTAGACTTGGAAGGAAGTTGACACTTTTCTTGATGAGATCGACAGTCAAGGATGGATGATGTGGGTAAATATGAGCCTTTCCCCAAGCAGGTGTCCCATGGGGGACCCACATATATCTTTGTCTCTTAGTGGGGAAGCAGGAGAGTGCCATGTGGATTTTTTTGAGCGACTAAAGGAACATTAGAGAAAGGGAAATATTAATAAATTATTTCAATGGAGGATTCAATGCATTAAAGGGTGAGTTACTAAAAGGAATTTTAAGGCATGTGTTTCAAAAGCAAGAAAGATATTTTAATCATGACCATCCATCTTGTCTAAAGGTCACATGCATGGGTAAATGGTCTAATGGTAAAGCACACACATATGGAGGACTCTAGATTAAATTTGAGCCCTTCCCCACTTCCCCGCTATAGAAAGTTGTGCACAAGTTAAGACTAATGGGGAATCAGGGAAGATGACATGTGGACTTCTTCCTCAGTGCTTATGAAGTGGTGGAGCCTGTGGTTAACTGGGAGACTTTTCCATACATCTTATTTCTACTTGGTCAATAATAATTGAGGACTAGAGTCAGCCTTCTCAAACTTTGTTGACCAAATCTAAGCTATTCATCAAGCCATCTTAGTCTACAATCAATGATTGACATTCAAAGTTGGGTTTGAAGGAAAATGAGTTGTTCTAGTTCTCGCAAGTGAACCATAATGGTAGACAAGCTGAATAGCTACCAAATTAAGAGCTTTAAATCCATAAATCTTTATTTAAAGTATAATTGAAGATGGTTGAAAGAATTTGACATATTGAGGAAGCTCGTGTTATGATTTTCAAGCATGTTCAATGATAAAGTTAAGGTTTTCAAGTGATTGTGAAACCAGTAAGTTGAAAAGCTATCTTGTTCCATAAATTACTCAAATATTGCTTGTTTTTTATTGTGTTTCATTTTAAAATTAGTATTTCCTAGTTTACATCATTTATTTCAAGGTTTGACATTCAGTCTAATCATTATTGTTGTTAAATTTTGATTTCCTGAGTGTCAAGTCATACCCAAGTTGTAAGCCCTTATTTTGCTAAAAGAAACTCTAGCCTACATAAACCCTAAAGTTATGTCACAGAAAGTTAAATTTTCCACATCTAAAGGAGGGGCCTCTTGTTAGACCTCTAGTTCATAACCTAACCACTCAATAGAAGCCTTCCACCTTAGAAAAACCTAAGGTCCAATTATTATTCTATGGTACACAAGTTGTAGAGGGCCTGGTTAACAAACATAATGCAATTAGGGATGGTAATTTTCCTTATAGTGGATGGAAATTGTTTAGTGGTTGGTTTGGAAATAGAAACTGTGGCATTCCTATGGGAAACCCCTATAATTTGGACTTGGGAAAGTTAATTGTACCCAATATCTATATGGATGTGGATTTCTTAAGGGTAGTGGCTATAAACTATGATCTAGTCACAAGGATTGTGAGGACCTTTGATGGAATTAATACGGTCAAGGTCATAAGAGAAGAAATTACTGAAATCTTCAACTTCATGGAGTGGATTAAAGACATGGTTCCAATAGATGAGAAAACTCTCAGGGTAGAGTATGAAAAGGTCAAATAGTCATTCAAAATCTTAATATTTCCAAACTATCTAGCATCTATTGATGGCCACAAGGTCATCTTGGGCCCATTAGACAAGGAGCCTTACCGAATCAACTATTTTGTGTCCTACTTTCAAAGGAATTTCTACTCCATATTCCAAATCATTGGTTATGACCTAGTTACAAGTATGCCCATGGATTGGATGTAAATGGAAGCACATATCCAACATCCCACATATTACATAGTATATGATTATGGAGGGTACCTAGTAGAAAGAATTCATGAGGGCTTGGTAAAGTTGAAGAAAGGAGAAGATGGGGTCAAATTCTCTTGGTATTGCTTGTTTATGCACATGATTCTTTTCAGAGGTGCCACTTATTTTGGCAAGGATATGACACTAGAAAGAAGGGAAGGTGATTTGGAGCTACCCGTCCAATGTTGGACCACTGTCCTTGATAGAGATGACATGAAATTTGATTATGTGGTTTACCTAAAGAATCTATTTTCCTCCAAGTTGAGGAGCATTATTATTGTGAACATTCCAAGGATTCCAAAAGCTTTACATTATTTCCTGAGGCCCAAGGATAGGAGACCTGAATTAGGGGTTGATCAAAATTAAGGAGAAATTATCCCCTATCCCACTTGTCCAATTTTGAGAGTATATGGTATAATTGTCTCACCCCACTTGTTTCCTAAGGATTTGCTAGAAAGAATTGGATTTTTAGAGGTGATGTGGCAACTAGGTGGTGTGGAAAATAACCACTCAAAGGATTAGGGAAAGGGAACCTTTTTCCCTTCATATACTTGTTTTTTCTAATTTTGTGATAATAAAAGAGGGGTGGAATAAAATAATTGACATACTCAAGCCTCTAAACATGAGGAGAGTAGGAGAAAGGACCCATGAACTCGAAGGATTTATGACCTGGTTGAAAATGAGAAATAGAAGTTCAAAGTGCACTCACAACTTCTATTTTCCTAAAGATGTTATAAGAAACATTTTTTTATTTCTAGAAGAAAGAGGATAGGAAAATGAAATGGATTAAATTCAATAAGTTTGAGAGAGAGTTACAATCCAAATACCCTCAAATTTTCTCTTGCTAAAATTCCAAATGAGATGCAAAGAATAAAATATATGTTCCATAATTTTGAGATAGTAGTTGGTTACCTAAAAGGTGAGAGAATAATTCAAGATAAAGGAAGGCTCCTATTGAAGAAGAACAAGGTGAGGGGGAAGCCCTAGTGATGGAAGAGAGGCCAACATACCAACCTCCCAAGGAAATGAAAGTAATTATTTTCAGAAGGAGGAAGAATAAAGAAAAGGGAAATGATACAACTACTGCCTCTTCTCAATAGGAGGAGCAAAGATCCTCTTCACTGGTGTCATTGATGTAACCACCATCTCCCCCTAGGTCAACTGGACCTGATATTGTTGACATTGTTTCTCCACCAAGACAAGCATCACCACCAAGGAAACCACCCCAAAAGAAACAAAGGGTTGAATCCAATGGCCTAGTGGACTATGATGATGATTTTGATGATGGAATCTGGGTATCCAAAGAATAAATACAATTGGAATGCCTTCTCCACCAAGGAAGATAGTGCCATAGTAGCTCAATTTAAGGTTAAGCAAGGCTAAACTTACTGGAATAAACAACACTAATAATGTCAAGATTGAGGCATGTACACAATTCCTTGATGATGATTCTTTTGTAAAATCGAAGGATTTCATGGATTTTTCTTGGAGAGCTAAAAAGGATGAATTTGTCAATAATATTGCACTGAAAAGAAGCTTTCATCCTAAGTTATCTAATTCAACCATTTAGGAATAGGTAATAAAATAAATGAAAGAAAAATTTCAAGGAATTCCTACATTTGAAGGAAGAGAGCTAGTGAGGAAGAGTGGTATTTTGCTATTACTAGAATGGGACCTAGCCCTTGCAATTAGATTTGATACAGTGAAAATATGTGATGAACCTCTTTATAATTATAAGGAAGATACAATAGAACTACATGGATCTACATTAAATGAGAAGTGGGACACATTGGCCATATGGGACCTAGCCCCCAGCACCAAGAATCTAACATTACAGAGCCTACTACAGATTCTATGAGAGGCTTGATAATAAAGAGAGTATCTGATACATCAACTATTGAGGCTACAACCATGTTATTCAATGTTTCTCAATTGACAAAAGCAACATTTAATCAATGACTACTGCTCAAAAGAGAAATTTAGAAAGAAGTATAATGATTTTTTGATGGATTATAGAAAGAACCTATTGGAACTGTAAATTTTTCATGTTTTTCATGTTGTTCATTCCCATGCATTTTCCAAATGAGTCCTACCTTGAGCACATTTCCTTTCTTCATGATACTTTTACCTACATTTTTCCCTTGTGGCCCCATAAAATCCATTGAGTCTACATTTTTTGCATTATGGTCCCTATCGGCATGAGAATGCCAGGGTCTCCCTGATCCATTTTTTTTGTAATCGTCTGTGTTTCCTATTGGCAAGACGTTTCTGATGTCATGACGATTGGATTTCATCTACTAGTGGCTATTGGTAGGACATTCACATTGTTTCAGTGATAGAAAAGGTTCCTATCGGCATGAGTTATACCATCGGAATGAGGTCTTATCGATTACATTATGTCTCAATGACTGGAGGTAGAAAGAACACGTCGGCAAAAGTTAAAGTCTTCAATGAAAGGTCATAGTCAATTGAAATGTGTCTAACCATAATGCATGTGGGGGTTCATCGGCGAGAGCTAAGCAGTATTGGCATTGTGTCTCAGTGACTGACCTGCAGTCTCACCGACATTGCACAAAAGGTTTCTATCAAAAAGGCTCGTCGGTGAGATGTTTTCTTCAGAATAAGTCACAGCGAATTCAAAGGGGTCTCACTAACTAACATAAAATGAACACTTCGGTGAGGATAATGTTATTTTAGAGTATGGTCTTGGTGAGTACGGTGGGTCTTGCCGATAGAACAAAAAGGCTCTGTTAGTATAAGAATTGAGTTGTCTCAGCGACACACAAGAGATAAGAGGGATTTGGGTGAACATAATGCAATCTACAATAGGTCTCCCCGATATCAGAGTGTTACAGTGATACATGTAGAACGAAGGAATACGTCTCAAGGAGACAGAATGTGATTGATATGATTTTTTCCCCGACAGTAGATAAGTCACAACGAAATAGAAAGAACTAGGGGCAACTGATGGCAATTTAATTGCCTTTGGCAACACTGTGATATGTCTTGGCGACTATCCTAGTGATGATTTATAAAATACAAGTGTTGTTGGCCGACATGAAATGAGCCCGAATACTGCGGTGGGCTGACATGGGAGCTCCAAGTGATATGTTTTTTTATTCTTGTGTATAAATATGCATTTTGAGGCTATAAAATCATTATCAGCTATAAAATATTTGATACACAGCAAGTAGATAGAGTAGAATAAAAATTCTCAAATCAGAGACTATTGTTGCATGATTTCAGAATGGAGGTATTTATGAAAGTCATTTGATGTTGCTGCACATTCCTGGTGTCAATTATCTGTTGAATTTAATGAAAGTATTGCTAAGCCGTCTCCAAAATGGATTCTTTTTGATTGTTTAAATTGATATAACAAGTTTATATTCAATTCATCATTGTAAATTTTTTGTATCTATGTGGTTAATTAACTGGTTCTTTCAAGCAAAGATTAAATCCTTTTAGTTGATCACAGTAATCAATGAGATTCATTTGGATTGTTAAAGTAGAGCTTAGTAGTCATAGTCTTGCATGTTTATACAAGTTGTAAACAGAATATATGCCAGATAATTTGAGTTTTCTCTAGAGAAGTGTTGCTCATCTTGATTTCATTTGACTCCAGATACCCAATAAGGCACTGGTCTCTATATTTCATCATTTGGATTCATTTAGTTTCTTTACATCTGTTAATCGAACATTGTAGGATTTAGATTAGAAGATTGCTATTACATTCTGTACCAAGTTTGAATTCATTTGTTCGCTTCCATCTGCTATTGTGGAAAATTCACTACAAGAAAGATAATCACAAGTCAAGTCTGCTCAATTCAAGTGGGTACACCCGCCTAGGTCTAGCAGCACTTGAAGAGTAGAAGGTTGAAAGCTTTTAACCTTGTCTATTACCCTAAAGCGTACTAAGAGATTGGCAGCCTCTTGAGGCATCCTGCCTACGTTTTTGAGAGCTAACAAATTGGTGACTCTGCTGGGGATATATTTAGAATCAAGGCCTTAATCATAGAGTCAGGAACTTTATATAGACTCCGCTGGGAATAAGAAACATCAAGTTTTTTCTCATTTTTGACAAAAGTGAGTGGTGACTCTGACATAAATTTTGCATCTATTCAAACATGAATGGAAGAAGATCTCAATATAGGGGAGGTCATACTGGAGCTCCTACTGGTAGAAGTAAGTGGACACACAAAGATGACAAGGTTGATAAGGGAAAAGGGGTAAGTGAGGATATGTACCTAATAGATAAGGGCAAAGCATCAAGAACACATTGTGAAACATATGATCACTATGATACATGGAGAAACAATTTGAGTGAAAAGCCTTCTACCCTAGAGGATCAAAGAATCCTTTCTCTTTTCTCGATCCTTAAAAATAGGTTGAGTTTAGAGCCAAAATTGAGGCTGGATGAATTAGAATTCAACATGAATATGATCAGAAAATGGAGGGTAACCAAAATGAGTTTATTGATCATGAGCTTCCTGAGGAAGTAAAAGCACTGTTGGAATTATAGGAGAAGAAGATAGAGGAACTAGAGGCTAAATTGCAGAAAGCCCAATTTACTAATCAAACAGTTGGTTGCCCAAAATATGTACTGCCTCATAAGCAGGGTGATAATGGTGCAAGGACCTCTAATCAATCAAATGCTCCTTACAATCAGATAAGGAATCAGTACAAATAGCCAAATCATCCACCTCATATTCACACACAACATATGCAGCCACCTTAGGGTCAGCATTATATCCCATACCATAATGCACAATACAACAACCCTATGTACCAATATCAGTATCCACCTAATCCTCCCCCTCACTAGCACACAATAATGATCAGACAATTTGATTTAGGAGGGCTTCAATTATATCCTTACCCTATGGATGCCAACTAGAGAGGTTTGGTGCCTAAGTTTACAAGGAGTAATGCAATTACTGTCGAAGAACATTTAAGGAATTTCAATGTTTTCATCCAAGACATAGATGTGCCATATGAAGATTTACACATGAAGCTATTTATGATGTCACTTATTGAAGACGCTAGGGATTGGTTCAACAGCTTACCTAGATTCTCAATTAATTCTCTCCAAGGATTCCAGGACCGATTCCTAGAGCAATATGGGAATCTAAATGCACCAGATGTTGCCCTTCATGAATTGATACAAATTCAAAAAAATTAGAATGAATCAATTTATGATTTCAATTAGAGATTCAATACATTGTAGAATAAAGTACGTCCTAGATCAAAGTTGCTAGATTCAGTAGCATTGAATGTCTATTTGAATGCGTTTGATCCTAAAATAGGGTATGAACTGAGAAATAGATTACTAAGAGATCTGGCTGAAGCACAGAAAATAGCACTGACAATTGAAAACAACAGGAACGCTACTGGGATAGTCAGTAAAAGAGACAACCCTAGGGCTCCTCAACAAAGCAATAATTATTAGTACAGACAAGAGAATACACAAAGGAATGAAAGGCTGAGGTTGCATGATATGCCTTATAATATAGACTGGAGGATGGAAAACCTATAACAGCTAGGCCTAGAAACAAAGAGACTCCTGATTCATTGAGCAAGAAAGGAACCTATATGGTAAGTAACAATTATTTCTGTGAAGCTTGTGATAAGCCACATTCCCCAAATTATTGTGTTGTGGCCCAGAGAATGCAAGAAGAGGGAATGTTGATGGGAAACAATGGGGAAGATCACAAAGTGTATTTGAATTCAAACACTTTTTACCATGTGGAAGAGAGGTACTCATCTTCAGAGGAGGAAGGTTATGAGTATGATGTTTCAAATAAGAAATACAATGTCCACATGGCTGAACAACAGGTCCTCTCTGACTTTGAAGAAGATTATATAGAGCCACATTCTATTGAGGTGCTTGCTCAATTCAGTATGAGGAGACTCACCAAAGAGGAGATAGAGAGGCTAACTATTGCTGCAGTTGAGGGAGCAAAGAGTAAATATTGGTTGAGAAATAGAATAATAAATGAGAAGGAAGGTGTCCCCAGGGGAATTTTTATGAAGGTACAGAAGGTGACACAAGGAACTGTGAAGAAGGCAGAAAATAAACAGCATGATAAAAGTGAACAAGGGCTTGTCCAAAAGGAGGAAGCAAAGGAATTACACAAGGAGGTGCAAAAGCCTGACCAGCTTGGTAAAAGAGAAAAGGAAGAAAATAAAGGAGAAATATCAAAATAGAGGAAAATTTTTAAGGCAAAGGGCTCCTCTTTTGACTTCACTCAGGTGTCATCTTAGGTAAAATTATCTGTTCCTTTACTTGAGATGATGAAAATTAAGGAATACAAAGACAGTGTTGTTCAATTGATAATGAATTCTGAAAATAAAGTAGCTATTAAAGTAGTCAATAGGCAGGAGAAAGTAAATATCCCAAAAGTCTATTTGGGTGATGTATTAACAACTCCCTCACAAGTTGATCCTTTTTTCACTACATTGCTTATAAACAACAAACTACTGAGGAATTGCATGATAGACTTTGGTGCTGCTATAAATATCATGCTAGTAGGAGTTATGAAGCAACTTGGCATGTGGGTTGATACTAATGGGGGAAAGTGCTATGCAATGGATAACATACCTATTCCTTTGGTAGGTATCATGAGAAATGTTGAAGTCAAACTGGCTGCTTATCCACAGGTGATTTATAATATAGATATAACAATAATGGATACCCCTCCTCAGTTTTCAATGCTTATATCAAGACAATGGAAAGCAACAGTAGGGGGAAATATCCAGTTTGATTTGTCTTATGCAACTATTCCAGTGAATGGTCAAGAAGTCAAGTTGTATAGGGAGCCAAGGATGAACCAACTTGTTGACTGTGTACCATAGGATCAAATCAATTGATTTTGTGATGTGAATCTTGGCAATTTCAAATAGAATTAGCCAGCTAGAGTTAGTCAGTACTAATCCAATTAAAAAATATGTTGCACCTAACTCCAATGGTGTGTGGAGGATGTACTTTGGTCGAGCATGGGAGCCTGAATCATTTTGTTGGCTAGAGTCATCAAAACAATGTACCTTTGATCCAATGAATAAATTTATTGATACCGTGCAGGGGAAAAGGTATGAAGACAATGGTGATGTCACAGATGAGCATCAGGTGATCAATTATACACTGCAGCCAATAGAAAATGAGACATGTGCAAGTAAATATGATTCCTATGATGGCTTGCATGAGGAAGATGAAGATACAAGAGATTTCTCTTGCATAACAGATTGTGATAGGGAAAGCAGTGTATGTTATGATGGATTTATTAAGTGTTCAGATTTTGATTTAAAGCAAGGTGATTCTTGCAACTCTTGTGATGATCAAGAGGAAGATGCAATGAATAACACAGGTCCATTTGATAGTAAAATAATACCTCCAGATGCAATCGAAATCCATGAAGACACATTCGATGAAGAAGAGGTTTGTACATTTGAAAATGGTTACCAAAATTTTTCAAACCCATTGTATGAGGAAGTGATAAAAGAGGATCATATGATATTTTGCAAAGGTATGCCCATGAATGAACTTCAGGTATTTTCAAATCCACTTTATGATAAAGAGGAGATAATTTCAGACAAGCAAAATGATGGAATGAATGATTGCGTTGTTAATGTTTCTAATTTTTCATTCTCTAATGACCTTGGACTTCTTTTTGATGATGAAAAAAGTAAAGAATACAACTATAGTGTTGAAAATAAAGGATTGTGTTCATTCAGCAGTGAGAAAATTTTAGACTTGTTTACTTTTGAATACCAAGAATGTGCACATGAAGGTGATTCTGAAGTTTTGTGTCCAACTTACATTTGCTCTGATAGCAAAGGATCTTTGTGTGATGATTCCTATGACTCTCAGTGCATTTCTCAAATTGATGGTAAAACATTTGGAGTTGAACAAATACATGTGTCCATTCAATAAAAGGTATGTGATTTTGGAAATGCTAACTCATATGGAGAAGACATTTGTTTACATACCAAGGGTGGTATAATTCTAGCTTTGATTGGTTCATGTATGCTTGATAATGAAGATATGATTCATATTCAAGTATTGTTTCCAAATGACGATTTGGAGCAGGTGTAAAAGGTTTCAGATTTGCTTGTTGTAGACAGTGTTGATATGACAAAGTTGTTTGTTTCTCAAGAGAAGCAGTTTGATGATGAAATTTTAGTACAGCTAGGAGAATGGTTTATAATGCATAACAGTGAGAAAGATAATGAGGAATTTTTTGTTGGGTATGCATATACTTTGTATGTTGAAGATAATAGAGCTTTGCCCCATGATGATTCTCTGAAAACTTTTAGTAACAGTGACAAGGAAGACTACATGAATATCTTCAAGAGGAATCTGATGAACTCAAGGAAAAAATAGATATTTGACAGGGGAAAGTATGGTTTGAGTTTCATACCGTAATCGTTCAAAACTGATGAAGTTGAAACACAGAGGATTAAGGGTTGCCAGTGCATGGACAACTCTTGCTTATCCTCTTTAAAATTATTTTCCATGCACAGTAGTTTAGGGTTTTGTTCATCTCCATTTTGCATTCACTTTCCTCTCATTCCATCATGCTACATTTCCATTCCCATTCTGCTCACTTTTCATCATTCTGTGTCTGGTCTACTCACCCAAAGATTTGGATCCTTGCAATGATCTTACTATCATTCATCCCCAGATAGAGCCACTATTGGAATTGTAAATTTTTGATGTTTTTCATGTTGTTCATTCCCATGCATTTTCCAAATGAGTCCTACCTTGAGCACATTTCCTTTCTTCATGATATTTTTACCTGCATTTTGCCCTTGTGGCCACATAAAATCCATCGAGTCTACATTTTTTGCATTATGGTCCCTATCGGCATCAGAATACCAGGGTCTCCCTAATCCATTTTTTTTAATAATCATCTATCTTTCCTATCAACAAGATGTTTTTGATGTCATGATGATTGGATTTCATCTATTGGCAACTATCGGTAGGACATTCACATTGTTTTGACGACAAAAAAGGTTCCTATCGACATGAGTTATACCATTAGAATGAGGTCTTATCAATTACATTATGTCTCACCGACCGAAGGTAGAAAGAACACATCAAAAAAAGTTAAAGTCTTTAGTGAAAGGTCATAGCGAATTCAAATGTGTCTCACCGACTAATGCATGTGGGGGTTCATCTGCGAGAGCTAAGTGGTATCGGCACTATGTCTCAGTGAGTGACCTTTGGTCTCGCCGACATTGCACAAAATGTTTCTATCACAAAGGCTCATTAGTGAGAGATGTTTTCTTTGAAATAAGTCACAGCGAATTCAAAGGGGTCTCACTGACTAACATAAAATGAACACTTCAGTGAGGCTAATTTGATTTCGGAGTATGGTCTTGGAGAGTACGGTGGGTCTTGCAGATAGAGAAAGAAGGCTCTGTCGGTATAAGAATTGAGTTGTCTCAGTGACACACAAGAGATAAGAGGGCTTTGGGCGAAAAAATAATGTAATCTACAAGGGGTCTCCCCGATATCAAAGTGTTACAATGATACATGTAGAACAAAGGAATACGTCTCGGGGAGACAGAACATGATCGATATGATTTTTTTCCCAACGGTAGATAAGTCATGGCGAAACAGAACCAGGGGCAACTGACGGCGATTTAATTGCCTTCGGAATCACTACAATATGTCTTGGCGACTATTCTAGTGATGATTTATAAAATTCAAGTGTTGTTGGCTAACATGAAATGAGCCCGAATACTGTGGTGGGCCAACATGGGAGCTCCAAGTGATATGTTTTCTGATTCTTGTGTATAAATATGCATTTTGAAGCTATAAAATCATTATCAACTATAAAATATTCGATACATAGCAAGTAGATAGAGTAGAATAAAAATTCTCAGAACAAAGACTATTGTTGCATGATTTTAGAATGGAGGTATTTATGAAAGTCATTTGATATTGCTGCACATTCCTGGTGTCAATTATCTGTTGAATTTAATGAAAGTATTGCTAAGCTATCTCCAAAATGGATTCTTTCTGATTGTTTGAATTGATATAACAAGTTTATATTCAATTCATCAGTGCACATTATCTGTATCTATGTGGTTAATTGACTGGTTCTTTCAAGCAAAGATTAAATCCTTTTAGTTGATCACAATAATCAATGAGATTCATTTGGATTGTTAAAGTAGAGCTTAGTAGCCATAGTCTTGCATATTTATACAAGTTGTAAAAAGAATATATACCAGATAATTTGAGCTTTCTCTAGAGAAGTGTTGCTCATCTTGATTTCATTTGACTCTGCATACCTAATAAGGCACTGGTCTCTGTATTTCATCATTTGGATTCATTTAGTTTCTTTACATCTATTAATTGAACATTGTAGGATTTAGATTAGAAGATTTCTATTACATTTTGTACCATGTTTGAATTCATTTGTTCACTTACATCTGCCATTGTGGAAAAATCACTACAAGAAAGATAATCACAAGTCAAGTCTGCTCAATTCAAGTGGGTACAACCGCCTAGTTCTAGCAGCACCTGAAGAGTAGAAGGTTGAAAGCTTTTAACCTTGTCTATTACCCTAAAGCATACCAAGAGTTTGGCAGCCTCTTGAGGCATCCTACCTGCATTTTTGAGAGCTAACAGAACCAACAACAAATAATCTAGATACAAACTAAATTAGCATTGTTGAAGGAAAAAATACAAAACTTGCAACATGGTGAGCTAATGTAAATTGAGACTACTTCTCCTTCTACTTCACAAGAGTTGACACCTATTGTTTCTACACCTCCTACAAGTTATTCATGGACAATTGTGCCCTACAACATTGGAAATGTGTCCATTTTAGTGGAGGAGCTAGGTACATCTAGTGCACAATAGGAAGAAGGTGTCAACAAAGAAGAATTACTTGAACACCTGAAGGAGTACAACAAAAAAATGTGACAAACATGATAGAGATATCTTTGTTAGCAATATGAAAATTGTGACTGTAATTTTGGAACATTTGAATAGAGGATTTAATCACAGATTAATTAGCATTCATATTAATTACTCAATGGTAAATGCAATATACAATTTTGATATTGACAAGGAGGTAGCCATTCCACTTATGGAGACATGGATCCCTAGGTTGTATGAGTTGAGGATGATACAAATAATCCTAATAAACCCCAAACTACCATCAAAATTGTAAATAGAATTCAAGAATTCAGGGGAAAAATAGAGCCTTTGGAGGCAAAGATAAGGTAGCTAGTCAAGAATTTTCATGAAATGAATCATGGTCTCCTCCCTTTCATATTAAAATATTATGGTAACATTAAAACCCTATAGGATTGGAGGAAGGAAACAAATGAGGTGATTTCAAAGACAACTTTTTTTATTTTTCAAGGAAATGAAATGAACATGTTGAAGAAGAATATGGATATGCTTGCTCATGTAGGAGTTTCCCTAGAGGAATTTGACAAAGAGGAAAACTAGGTTGTCACTAACTATGCACCTTACAAGTTGAAAGCTGATGGTGTTATTACTTTCATCTGGCCCACAAAGGAAAAATTCTAGGTATAGAAAGGAAAATATCTAGATGCCTTGGAAGACTTAGTTGCTCCTATCAGATGGCACTACAATTTTGGTCTTTTGAATCTGCAAAAAATGTGACTAATGGATGGGAGAGAAATAAATACATAGCCTTGAACCAATACAGATTAGGCTTTTGATAAATTAATGTCAAAATATTGTTTCTCTCCAATTTGAATTTGATGACAAGGTTGCAAACGTGGACGAGATTTTGTCTCTTCTACCTTCTACATTTTAGGCTTTTCTTTCATCTTTTCTTAGAGTATGTAAACACAATTTTGGAGCACATGGATATAGCTACATTAGCTTGAAGATTCCTTTTGGAAGGCGGGATCTGATCTTTAAAGAGAAATGCAAATAGCCTTTGTCCCATGTAATATTTCCCTCCATATGAAATTGCAAATATAAGTGCAATAGGGAATTTTTGTATTGGTCCAATTGAAAAAGGACATGTGTACTTTCTGGCCTAAAGCTTGTTTGCTCGTTCATTTCTATAAGAAGGAATTCAAGGCCATAAGTATGGGTTCATTTCTTGTTAATTGACCATAATAATTTTGTAAAGGAATATAGAGAGAATTTTAGAGTCTTGTCTTAGGTTTTGAGTCTCTCAATAGGAATATGTAATTTTGATAAAAATACTAGCAATTGAATATAGAATGGTGTAAATTCAAGAGCATTTCTCTCCCATGTACTTGTTTCATGGATTATGAATAATATGACCAAGGATTATATTATTAGTCTTCAGTGATTTCAAGTGAATGCATATTTTTGTTGTTGCTTTTAATTCAAAGAATTAATGAAAATACTTAAATTAAGCTATAGGTTCATGTAAATTGAGTACTAGGATCTTAATAAGAAGTTATGGTTAAGAATACAATGAATTTGTGATGATGTAATGCAGTATTATCAAAGCTTAATGATGTTATGTGTTAAATTGTTGTCAAATTAAATAGGTTTTGAGATTGAATCCATTCCTAAGTTAAGGAATTGATTTGAGTGACTGTTCATGATGCATTTTTTTTCAATTTAGTAGCAAATCAATCTTATAAAGAACTTTTCAAATGGATTATAATTGTCACTATTTTGTGTTGAGTTTTTCCATTCTCATGCTCTAAATATTGAGTGTTGTTAAGGAGAATCCAACTTCTTTGATACATTCAATTTATTGAGCTATTATATGAGAAATAATCTATTATTTGCAATGTATTTAGTCATTAGGTGTAGAGGTCTTTAAATACATTTTTGGATCACCCTCTTGGGTCTTGTAGAGCCCAAAGTGTAATACAAAAGTGTTGCTACTTTCACTCATTCATTGGCCAATCCCTTCAGGTTTATGATAATTGGAAATGAAAAAGTCCATATGCTTCCTTGAAGATCAACTTGGTTCTATAAAAACAACCAAAAAATGCATTTTTCTAAAATATAAAATTTTAGACAAAAATCAAGATGTCTCACAAGTGAGAAATTATTTTGTAAGATTACCTAGCTCCCAAATTTAGTTTTTATTTTTATTTTGGGTAAGAATAAAATTTTTAAGTCAATAATACTTCAATATAGATAGAACAGAAGTATTCCAAATTTTTCCATAAAAAATATAATAGAAGAAAGATCCACCATGGGATCCTACAAAACCACTAGTGAGTATCCATAGAAAAGTCACAACTTCTTCCAATCTGCTTCCATCCTAGGTTTGATGAACTATCATTACTCCCTTTCATCATAATCAATTAGATAGAGGAGCTATTGAGATTTATTGTGATCAAAATCTCCCTAGTTATTGGTATTCTAATTACTTGTCCCTTTAGAGGCCTAATTTTCTAAATATCCTTCCACTCTATTCCACTCTTTGGGAACACTGACAAAGGATATAGACTCAAAGTTGAAGGGAAAAAAAGAATATACTTGATGAACAATGTCAATCCCCAACAAGCCTCTTGCAAATTAATTTTTTTTAGAAGTGAGACAAGAATCATGGAGTCACTTTCATAAATAACTCTTCACCAACCATTTTTATAGGAATTTTCTAGATCCATTAGAATCACCCAAGATTTTATACAATTATTTTATTGAAAACCTTGGAAATAGGTAGAACATAAACATTGGACTAATCCCACAATGTCTTGACCAACACTCACAATCCCTATATAGTACACAAATTACACTTAGAAGCACCATCAGTATTAATTTTAAGAAAGCCATTAGAGGATATCTAAGTCCTTTTCTAGATCTACTCACCTTCTTAGTAGTTTTTGATCATCAAAGCTTGTGCCTCTCTGACAGTCTTATGGGAAATTCAGTGAGTGGGGGAAAAATTGCACCTCACTAAATACCTCTAGGATTTTTATAGAAATTCAGCTCTTCTTTAGGGGTTTGGAGAAAAGGGTAGAAGGAAATGTAAATATAAAACATAAAAATGGTGATGTGCCAATGTTTTTACAACATTTAAAACCCAACCATTCCTATGATTGATATAATTAGACACAAAATTCCATGTAACCCTTCATTATTGGAAAGAGAACAAACAACAAAGGCTAACAACAAGCACAATGTAGACTTTCAAATCTTTCCACAGGTAGTGTTCATTAAGGTTTGATCACACATGAATATTTCTAAGGGAAACAAAAAAACATTAAGAAATTACATGAACTCTCACTCCTAATACAACATAATATAATAAAACAACAACCTTTCAAAAAAATAGAGAATTCCAATGACATAATCCAATTTTCACAAGTTATTATTCTACCATACAAGCATACAACATGAAAATCAACTACTTAAACTATTCAAATACAAATTGCAAGACACAGTGCTTCATTCAAAACAACAATATAAAGAAAGAAAGGTTCAAAAAGGTTATACATGCACAATCTCAACAATTTCTCCTCAATAGTTTGTGCTTCAGATATTAAATGAACTTTAAAACAAAGGTTAGATGCTAATCTGATAATAGTTTAAGCCTTAAAATATATAACATGCCAGAGATAAGTAGTTCTACAATTATGCTCCTGAAAATAGTTCCATATCCTAAGAAAACTAAAGAAACTTTTCCTTAGTCAAGGAAATTGAAACTTGGAATCCAACCCCTCATTGTGTCATCACCTCTCT
The DNA here is from genome assembly GCA_007258455.2 of Sequoia sempervirens. Classification (NCBI taxonomy): domain Eukaryota; kingdom Viridiplantae; phylum Streptophyta; class Pinopsida; order Cupressales; family Cupressaceae; genus Sequoia; species Sequoia sempervirens. Next base: position 118,399,810 of record VDFB02047230.1, read on the forward strand.
TATATAGCTACAAAAAGAAGGAAATGCTACCTCAACACAAAATTCAATACTGCCAGGTGTTGATAGTTGATAGCACATGATCTGATTGTAGATCCCTGGTTAGGTCACAATGATCTTTTCTCATCAATTCTTAGTTGTAGCATTAATGATTTTTAGATATTTTGCAAAGATAGAGGCTCGTAAATGATCAAATCTTAGAAAATAATAGCTTGGAAAAAGATCTATTTGACCGATCACATCACCCAAAAGCACCAAATCAAAGCATTTGTCCCAAAAACTAAGAAAGGAAAAAGGCCAGCAAGCTCCGACAAACTCCAAAAAGATATCACTTCATAGTAAGTGCAATCTGACCACAATGAAAAGGTGACATGTCAAAAAGGTGGAAAGTCTCAAACTCATGAATATAACTCCTTAGAGAATCTCTGATGAGTTGACATGTGTCCTGAACTCTCTCCCAAAAGGAAGACAAATAATGAAAGTTGTGCAACCACCAAATGGTGCATTGTGCACCTTTCTAATAACCTTACTTGAGCATGGGAACATTCGAAACTGAAATCATGTACAAGCCAAAAATCAAAATGATGCTTCACAGTAGTCTGTATCCTAGAACTAAGACCATCTTGCAAGAAAGGAGGAAGAGACAACTCCAAGAGATTAACCAGATACAAATCAAAGGAGGTAAGAGAATCAAACTTTCCTCAATATTCTCTTTAATCATTCTTTTGATTCTAAGACACAAATGTTGTTGATACAATCCTAACAAATACACTTATTTCACTCCAACAAAATTTTCCAAAGCATAAATCAAGTGCCAATTTCCTAGGAAACTAGAAGGAAGGAAGTTGAGGTAGGGGGATAACCTCAATTATTCCAAAAGTTATATAGGGAACTTTTGTAAATAAAAGGTCTATTATATATTTTGTACAAAAAATTCCAAATTTCTTTAGAAAAGAAACATTGAAATAATAGGTTACTATTGTCCTCGTTATTTCCACAAAGAAAAAAAATGAAGGCCCCTGAAAACCTCTCTTCTTGATGTTGTCCCAAGTTAAGCATTTATTGTGTGCTATAATCCAAAGAAGGAAATTACATTTGGGCCAACCATACCTATTCTAGATTCTTTTCCACCAAGGAAACTTTGTATTCACTCTTCTTTGTGCTTCTAGAGATTGATACTTGATGTCAATTGTATTAATTTTTTTTGAGTCATGGCCCCATGTAAGGCTGTTTGGTTCCTTCAAGGAAATTAAAGGTATCTTAGTTAAAATTGAAGCTAACATATCATGCTCCTCCATGAAGCATCCACCTAGCCAAGTCCAAGACTCTTTCCATTATTAGAGTAAGGATCCCCATGAAGGAATGAAGTACTTACAATTAGCAACATTAGACCAACTTGCCTCTAGAAAATTCTCAGAAAGGGGTTCAAGCTAGGGAAAGACTAAGATGATAGGGGTATGATTATCCCATGAGTAATCCCAAAGAATTATTTTTCTTGTTAGCTATCAAGAATATCTTCAACACATACTCCTCCATAACTCCATCCTTGGAATATCTTCAACACGTACTCCAAAATATTTGGAATTAATAATTCTCACCCATGGATGATCTATATTTTTCAACCATATCGAATAAATCTTGGTAGCTAAATCCTCACAATAATAGCTGATTGTCTAAGACCAATTGCATCAACCTCCTTAGGACTCCAAACTAAGTCCTAAGTTTTAAGAATCTATTTTTTAGTCTCCAAATTTCTATCCCATAAGAAGTTTGTAGAGAGAGTATCAAATTTATTTAGAAAATTCTTAGGATAAATTAAGACTATAAATCTACAAATAGGAAAGGATTTTAAAACAATTTTTAAAATAACCAAACTCCTAGCAAAATATAGCCATCAAAAGCTCCAATGGCTAACCTAGAGAAATCTATCCAAAATATTCTTTCATCGATCTATTCTCTAGCATCAAACTAAAAGAGGGATACATAGATAACCCACTAGTAATGTCTCAATTTTAAAATGAAGTATGTTTTCAATTCTATACTAAATCAACTCAAGAGTAATGAGGAACAAGATGCTACATTTTTCTTCATTGATTTAGTGAGCTAACATAGATAAGTAAATATCTAATGCTTTTTTGAAATTTATTGCCTCCTTAATTTTGGCAAGCCCCATCAACAAAGTATCATATAAAAACTAAATATGAACATAAGAGGTAGTGTTACCATCCCAATACCATCTCCCAATTATTCCTCTCCCCTACAACTACATTATAAGATGACCTAAACACTAAGATAAATAAATAGGGTGATAGGGGATTCCCTTATTTGAGTCCTTTCAAGGCCAAAAATATGTTTGAGGGGATAAAGTTGATTAACATATCTAAAAGGAGGTTGAACTCACATAAATCATAACCCAAACAATACATTCTAATTAAAATCCAAATTCATGTAGTATTTTATGGATAAAAGATTAATTAACCTTGGCATAAGATTTACACATGTCCAACTGAATGAACATGACATTTTTATTCAAAGTGGACATAGACTGAATAAATTTTTCCTCCAAAAAATCATGCAATATTTTGTGGGATTTTAAAAGAAACCCTTGCTTAGGGGAAATGAGGGAGATCAAATATTTCTTAGTGATTAAATATTGTAAGTAACATTGCATAGAGTGATACAATGAAATAAATCCAATGAAAATGCTCCTTTTTTGGGAATCAGAGAAAGAAAAGTGGAATTAATAGCCTTGAGCACCCACTTATTATTATAGGAGTCTTACACCACTTTTGACATATTAAATTTTTAAATTTTTCATTTTTTTGAAATAATTCTATTGGGAAACCATCAAGTTTAGGAAAAAATTCTTTATTTGGAAAACAACAACCATCAATTCCTCCATTGAGATGGGTTCCAATATAATTGTGTTTATGTCTTCAAAAACCAAAGGTGGGATACACTTGAGAATGAATATCTCATGGTAAAAATATTGAATTTCTTGATCATAAAATAAGAGGAAAAGTTCCTAATATATTCTTTAAAAATATCTTGAAAGGAAGATAATTGTTCCCTTTGAGCTAAATTGAAAGAGACTAAAAAATACCACTTCTATGCTCTATCAACTTTTTGAAAAAATAGCGATTTCATGCCCTTCCTAAAGTCAATCAATCCAATATTTTTGTTTCTGGACAATATGTATCCTCTTGAATTTCTAACTCAAATATTTAGTTAGCACACATAGATTCTACCTATAGTAACTACTTAGCCATTCCTTTATCTTTAATGTAAATAGCGATTCTCTCCAACTTTTATTGGAGGATCCTTTTAGTTTAAATAACATCTCCGAAATAGAGCTTATTCTAATTCCTTAGCTTATATTTAACAAATTAAAGTCTCTTGAAAAATGTGTATATATGGTTTTACCAAATGCAAGTTTCCCTTCTACTGGTTATTTTTTAAGAACCAAACTGTTCTCTAGAAATACTTATGGTTTTTTCCATTTCCAATCATCAGTAATACTAAAGGGATTGGCGAACGAACGAATAGAAGATGGTAAACTTCTATTCCTATTCTTTGGGCTCTGTGAAACCCCAGAGGGTGATCCCACAATGTATACCTAAAGACCTTCCATAATTCCAATCAAATACATTTTTAATAATAGATATCTCTCATGATACCACTTAATAGTAACATTAAATAAGTTGACAGTTTATTATGTTAATGTTATATGAGTTGAATATGAGAAAGAAGACACCTAAAAAATTAATAACAGTCTTCCTCTTGAAATTTTATGGTTACAAGATTGAGTAGTTAATGAATCAACACTATAAATGTAACACTAATATCCTGTATGAACCAATGTGTTTATCCAAAGCACGGAGTCAATGTGTATGTGTAGGATCATCATGGAAAAAACAAGCCCTTAAGTTACAAAAAAGTTAGAAAAATAAGAGTTAGGTAACTTGATGTAAAAATTTGAATAAGTTATCTATATTATTTCAAAAATATGTAAGAATAGAATCTATAGCAAATTGAATGTAGTTTCTAAACTACTAGGTTTTTTTTTAAAAAAAAATCTATTTAGTGAAAATTTGAAATTTCAATTCAGTAGTACTTAAATTTTAGGGAAAAAAGAAGTAGGTGTCTGTCTGACCACCCTAACCATAATAAAATGATAATATTTTTTTATAAGATTTTAGATATAAGTAGAGAACTCATTTCCGGATGTGATGCATATTTTTTTGTAATTTTTTTCCAAGTAAATAATTAATTATCAATTTTTTATTACAACTTTTTAAAAATATAAAAACTTGTATGTCTGACGACCTTAACTTGGTCAAAACTTCATGAAATTCAATTTTTATTTTTTTAATCCTATAGTATGTGAAGAATAGAATGTGATGCATGTTTTGGATTAAAAAAATATAATATTGTTTGAAAGCTATAGATATTTTTCAATCAACCTATCAATCAGGACTTTAGTCATAATTCAAATAGAAAATAAATAATAATTATTTATTAAATTCAAAGTAAAGTATAATTTATATTGGTGGAAAGTTGAGAATCTCCTTTAGAAACACTTTTCATTTCATCAATTTTTGGTAAAAAAAAATTGCCAGCCACATACCCTACAAATACCCATCATATCGCCACTTTTTGGCCCATCATGATCCTGCACATACCCCGATACCTTTCGACATAACCTGATAATAATTCAAATAATAACCCATAGAATCCCAAGAAATCTTGCATTACAACATTTCTCTGTGACTTTCAAGATTATCACTTCTTACAAATATCCTAGCACATTGTAATTATAAGTTCATTCTCATATAAGCATTTACATCAATTCATTAAATCGATAGGCAAACATGAAACTAAATATCCATTAGATAATGGTAGAGACAAGTGAAAGAAATCCTTGAATACTTCCAATCATAACTCATAACACACATACAAGGATAGAATAACCATGAAACTGATATTACTTTGTATTATAAAAGCTATACCATTATCAGTCTTACATGCGTAAGTATGAATGCCAAAAGAAACTTAAAACAAAGATTCTAAAACTTGCTTCATATTTGTCTTGACAAAACTAATAGTATCAACTCAAAAAATTTCTAACTCTTGTGCTTCTCGTCCTAATTTACTTCTTATAGAGATGAAGAAACAAACAAGCCTCAAACCAGATAGCACACATGTCATGATCCCATAGGACCACTTGCAAAAATATTCCCTTCCTAGTTATGCTTGAGTCTTCAAGTGGACCAAATAAACATGAGGTAGAATTATCCTCAAATCTTCGTGGAAAATAGGTCCCACCTTAAAAGACATAATTAGTTTGTTACAATAGTTACAAGATATTCTCCATGTGCTTAAAATGCCAACTGTAAGAAAATAAAAACAACAAAAATTATAAAGCAAGGCACAAAAAGCAGAAAAAGGTCGAAATGTGTTAATCCACATTAGCACCACGTGCTAATCACATGATTTTGAAGGAGAGAATAATATTTTACCATGTTACATCAAAAGCCTAATCTATACTATTTTCAGGCTATGTATTAGTCTCCTCCTGTCCATTATTCTTTTTATTCATTTTGTATATCTCTCCAACCAAATATTGTATTCTTCTTTAGTGGACCATTTAACATTCACTAAATCTTGCACCTTAGTAGTATACTAGGTGTACCTTGCATCAATTAAAATTCTGGCTTCCTTAACAAATATATCCATCATTGTTTCAATCTCCACCATCATATCAATATTTGAATTAAACAAGATATAATCAGTGACAGCCAAATGCATCATAGCCACTTCAAGCAACCCTCCTAGATCTTCCTTCCAAGTCTCAAATGTATGAAATTCACCTTTTCAATTCAATATTTGAGTCATACCATGATCCTCCATCTCCTTGAATATTTTCAACTTACTTTGGAGATGTATTCCCAACTTTCCATGGAAATTAGTTACCTCATTTATTGAGTCAATAGTCTTCAAGATGTCAGGAATATTTTTGGATTCCTCAGGGTCCTACTTTATTTTTGGCATCATTTCTTTCAAAGCACTTACCCTAGCAATCCAATTATTCCACTCATTCCTAAAGGCTTCCTATACTTGCAGACATTTTTTATTTGCTTCATGATTGTTTTTATACATGGCCCATACATCATTATACTTGTGGACCAACTTGGTCACCCTATGCTTAAGAACATCTCTAAAAATTTCATTGGCCACCCTAACTGTCTCTAATTTGACCTACTTGACATTTTCCTCTTCAACAGTTAACTTTTCACTCAAATCATCAATTTTGAGGGCCAAAGTTTCCCTATCTTGTGTAGACATACCAAATGAAGAAGAGGAAGAAGGCTGAGTCATTGTCTTTTGGGTAGCTTGAATGGTAGCTCTCATTCAACTCAATTCATTCAAATCCTTATTATATTCCTTGACCAAAGATTCATATTTCTTTTGACAAATATGTGCAGTGTCCACACTAAGCATTGTAGCATGTGTAGTTAACTTAGTTGCCTAGATTGGAGTTATGTTAGTAGCTCTTTTGACCACTAGTGAATCAATGACTTCTTCAATAGGCCTAGCAACCTCATGTTTGCTAGTATTAGGTGCCATAGACCAAATTGCAAGGGTATGCAACTTTGGACTATATCTGGAACCAAATACTTTATTCTCAAACTGATCTTCAGATATCAAATCTTGAGGATCTCTTCTAATTGCAATGTATTCTATGACAGTTGTGATAGTACATCCTAGTAATAACATGATTCCACTATCTTTAACAATTCTTCAAGTTTCAGTGGGAATAATAGCTACAATTTTAGCCTTAATCTTCTCTTTATCTGCTTTCTTAGCTTCCTCTTGATGAGAAGGTTCAACATTGACTCAAGTTGCTTCTACTCTCTCTTTTATTTTCTTACTCCACTGTTGAATCATGAACTCCTGAAACTCTTTAGTTTGCACAAACTTATCATCAGCTAAAAACTCATTACACTCTCTAATTTTTGGGTCATCATCATTTTCTCTATCATACTACCATTGGATGATCCTATTAGGAGGAATGTTTGAACTATGAGTCTCCTCAATATGAGGAAGGGGAAAATTCTGCTCAACTTCCTCATTTTCTAGCACATGTTCCACCACTTGTTCTTCCCTAATGTCCTAAACATCTTCAAGCTATTATGGGATATCCATAGCTTGTAATTTTTGTTGTTTCTCTAAGAGGACCTGGGCTCTATCTACAACCTCCTTTACTTTTACTTTAAATTCACCAGACTAGTAGTCTCTTATCATAGTAAAGGCCCTCTCCAAGGGGTTTGCAATTTCATTGTATGGACGGATGTAGGAGGAATTCTTTTTCATAATCTTCTCCTCAACGTTTGTCATAGCTATCCATTCCTTTTTCCTAACCATAACAGCCTCATCACTTGTTAGATTCCTTAGTACATCATCTTTATAGAAAAATTCATGATGTATGATGCCTAAATTCTTTTGTCTTCTTTTTCTTGCCACAAATCCTTCCAGATAAAAAAATCTAACCTCATCGATAGGAATTGTCAGATTATTCACCATAATGCCCAATTTTTCATATCCTTCAAGGGAAGTGACCTTAAAATAAGCAAAAAAACATTGAGGATATACCACAGAGCCCTTTCTAGCCTTTCTAAACATTTCATAATCCATAACCTCCATTTGCCACATGAGCTCCATGAAAGCCAATCTACCTGACACATACAAGGGTAAACAATGGGGTGCCACTTTAGTTCCATAAACCCTGATCAAAGTATATTTAGAATGCAGAAACCAGTCGACCCAATTATGTGTTGTTGCAGAGCCTGGTATATCCTTTGGGTGTATAACACTCCTAATCTCTAGAGAAAGTCTGAATCTAGGTGCCAAACCCAATGACTCTAAGATACCATGTCTTACAACATTGGTAAACAAGATTTAGTTGGAATTGGAGCAATCCTAAAACCAAATGTATGTCCACATTTGCAAAGGGATGGCCTCATTTTCACTATTCATAATACTCAAATTTAGTTTCCTTTTCTACTCATAATCTCCTTCCCAAAAGAGCATGTGCATCAATAAGGAATAATGAGGGAAAGATAGAGGGAGAAATTCCTTGTTCAAATTGAGAAAATTGTCATGCATTTGTTGGGAAACAAAATTAGCATAATTAAAACCAGTGTTTCAATTATATTCTTGTATATCTTCCACCATGACCAACAAATCAAGGGCTATTCTAACCTCAAAATCCCAAGATAGCACTTGGTTCAAACAATAATAAGTGTTTTTTAAATAATATTCAAATTCTTCACACTCAAAAGGCTCAACATCTTGAACAGTGAATTTTTTCCTATTCCTTCTATGTCGCACAAGTATTTCTTATTTGTATGCAAATTTTCTCCCTTCATATTCAACATAGAAGTCAACATGCCTGAACTTTGCAATGTAATTGGGATTCAACCCAAACACATTCACTATTTTATCCTTTGTCACCTCTAGAATTATATCACCCTTCTCACTCTTGATTTTCCTGTCAGTAGGGTCATAGTGCCTTGCTAGCTCCATCATTAAATCAACTTCCACAAACACATTTGGAGCCACTAACCTTCCCAGGTTCAATCTCCACAAATAGTATGTAGGTTGATTGGAATTTTTCCTATTGAAACCACACTGAAACAATTGCCATCCACTATGGGCTAGGATTTCTCACCAATTTCACCAGCATTATCAATCAACCTAGTGGTAACAACTTGTCTTGTGGGCCTTTTACCAATTTGTAACCCTCCCTCTTTGATACCTCTAGTAGTTTCTTGCATAAACTTTAATCTGCTTCAACCATGAGATCTGAATTCTCATCATACCTGTCAGGGGTATGCATCCCCGAGCATGAGCCACTGGTAGAGATTCTTAATTTTACAACAAAAATTGAGCTAGTTCCTTGCCTTGTGATGATTTGTTGCCTCTTTGCCTTATGGTAGGGTTTAGGGTTTTGGTTTAAAATCCCTTGTTTCATATTGGCATAGTCTTACACCCTCGACATTCTATTTCTTCACTAACTTGTTACACCTAGTTAGCGATCACTTGAGTTACAACTTGAGCCATCACGAACATATTTTTACCAATCTTTTGGTCTAGGTTTGTTGGTCATCCAACATTACCATTACTTTAATCTGCCTAATTCAGGCTGAAATATTTCCTAAGTTAAGAATGAATTAAGTCTTAAGTCATTTAGTCTTGTCGACCTAGTCTGGCCCCCTTCTTTAAACCTAATTTTTATGCATGTGAAGATTTTTTGACTGTTAGATCGAAGGATTTGATCCATGCCACTCCCTACTAGCCCCATGAGAATAAAATAGTTTTATAAAATGTAGCGGGGTCAATGGGTTGTTGATATGTGTTATGCTACTAATGTTCCTGGTCTCCACTCACATACCCGATTCCTTAAGGTTTCAAATCAACGACCAAGATGCAACATTGAGATTTAATCTCAACCATTCCCCACTCACCCTTCAGGACAAAAATATTTTTTTATAAAAGGAAGCGAGATTAGAGAGTTAATGACACATGGATTTATTCCCTACTTGGAAAAAAAGAAGGTGGAGCTCACAAAACAAATGGGTCAGCATTCCAGCTAGAAGAATTTCATTGGCTGAAGGATAGGTGAATGATGGCGAAGCAAATTCAAACCTTGTTGACTCAATCTGATTCATCAAAAGTTCCATCTCACAAGGAGACCGATGGTTGATATTTAAATCAAAGATGTAAACATCAGAGCCATTATGCTTCACACAAGCGAGTAGTAATGGTGGAGAGTATTTCAAATCTACCAAATCTTGACCTAAAGGCACATAAAAGATTGGTTTTTTGCATAATTGAATATTGCAAATGGGATTGAAGCATCTAGGAGACCGAGAAGAGCATTCCATAGTTCAATGTAGTCAAAATTAGGGTTTCCTTCAAGTGAAAAATTCATAAGTAAAATAAATTTCATTCTCTCTACTTTATCCAAATTGTCTTGAATTAGGCTAAATATTCATTGTCTTTCTGTTGAATTGGTCTACATGTTTTTTGGTTGCTTTATAGTGGTTTAAAATTGTGTATTAATGGTGAATTTATGTAAAACCAATTGAAATTGTGCATTCGAGTTGTGTCATAGTTTTTAAATTGAAAATCTAAGTTTTAAACCTATTCGTGTTGAAACCCTAGATTACTTTGAACCCACCTTGTTACCAATGGTGCCCAAAGCACAAGTTCCCAGTTCTAAAAAAGCACCTAGACCTCTTTTTCCCAAGACATTATTTACCAATTAAAACCCTCAACCAGTGAAAAGGTCAAGGGAAGAAATCTATTTATGGCCCACCAATTAAAGATGGGTTATTGGACAAGCAATGTTTTATCAAGGATGCCAAATTTCCCTACAGTGGATGGCAATTGTTCCAAATTGGTCGAGGAACAAAAATTGTGGAGTCCCTGTTTGTAACACTTAGAGGCTAGTTGTCCCAAATGCATACATGGATGTAGACCTATTGAAAGACATAGCTATAAGGTATGAACCTGTTTCCATAGTGGTCAAGGCATTTGATGGTGTTGAGATGCTCAAGATAACTAGAGAGGAGATTGTAGAGATTTTATAATTGCATGAAAGGAATAAGGATATTATCCCCATTGACCTTGATGTTTTCAAAATAGAATATGAGAATACTAAGGTTATATTTAGGACAACAATGTTACCCATACACATTAGAAGTATTGGGGTTGGGAAGTCTAGATAATAGATAATGATTGGTAAAGATGAACTAGAGCCTTTCCCCATGAAATATTTTTCCAATTACTTCAAGAAAACATCCTATTCCTTGTGCCAAATCATTGGTTATGATCCATCAAGCACCATGCCAAGGGGTTACATGTATATGAAAGAACATTTGCAACACCCAACTTACAATGTAGTTTATGACTATGCCGCATACTTGGCAAAAAATATTCATCAAGGTTTTCCTGCACTAAATGTAGGAAAGGATTGAGTAAAGTTCTGGTGATATTCTCTCTTGATGCATATGTTCCTATACAAGGGAGAGAAGAATTTTGGTACAAAAATGATATTGAAAAAGAAGGAGGGTGACACTAAGCTGCTTGTCCAATGTTGGACTCAAATTCTTGATAAAGATGATCTGAAATTCAACTATGTAGTGTTCCATAATTTCTTTGCTTCAAAACTAAGGAGGATCCTGATTCGTGATCCACCAAGGATCCCCAAAGAGAAACATGATTTTATAAGGCCTAGGGAAAGGAGGTCTAATATGAATTTGAATCACAATTGGGGGGACATAATTCCATACCCCAACACAACAATCTTCATAGTTTATGGCACTAATGTGAATCCATATGCATTTCCAAGATATGTTCCATTGAGGATTGGATTCCTTGAGATCATGAGACAATCAGGAGAAGCGCAAATGGTACACTTGCTCGAGACACTGAGTAAGGGCTCATTCTTCCCTAAGTGCATAGTGTTTGCAAATTTTGTCATGGAAAAGTGAGGATGGAAAGAATTGGGGTAGGTTCTAGCACCTTATGCATTGAGAACTATGCACCCACAGAATCATGACCTAGAGGGTTTCATTGTTTCCTTGAAGGAAAAGAATGGGAGTGGTTCCTTTCTTCACAACTTTTATTATCCTGAAGATGTCATCAGGAATATATTTGATTTTCCACTCCAAGAAGAAAGGAAATCAATGTATCTTTCTTTCAATAAAATGATGGATAAGGCTATAAGGGAATATCCCAACTATGACCCTCTACCCAACATTAAGGGTAATTGAATAGATTTATGTATATGCTAGATAATTTTGAGAATGTGGTGGGAATTTTGAAAGAGGAATGCATAATAACTAACAAAGGGAAAGCAATGGCTATGGAAGAAGAACCAACATAAGTATTGGAGGAGAGACCCTATTATCATCCATCAACAAAGGTCAGAGCATACTCCAGGAAGAAGGAGACAATAAAGAAGCAACAAACACTACCGACCCCTACTACATTAGAGGGGTCAACGAAAACTTCTCCTATGAGGTCAATTCCATCACCTTCTAGATAGGCTCCACCTGTTGTGATTGATACTTATTCACCTCCAAGAGGTCCTTCTCCATCAGAGTAGCCACCATCCAAAAGGAAAACTATTGAGGTGAGAGGGGCAGTAGATTACCCCAAAACAGATGAAGATGACATCCTGGTCACACCAGAAGAGATGCAATAGGGAATGCCTTCTGCCCCAAGGGAGGTTGCCTGAAGCTTTGGAGAAAGAAACCTTAGATTGGGGAAGGCTGGTATAAGTGGTTTAAATAATGCAGATGACTCGAGGTAGCAAGCCTAGAAGGAATTCATGGAAGATGATTCTTTTATTGAGACAAAAGCATTCAAATATTTTGTGTGGAGAAAAAGGCTCCAGAATATGTAGAGAATGTGGCAAAAGAGAGGAGCCTACATCCAGAACTTCCTGAGAGCATTATTCAAGCAAATGTAAGGAAGGCTATAAGGAAGGAATTTCAAGGTATCACGACTAAAGAGGGGAGAGAACTTGTGCAGAAAAATGGTGTATTATTGTTTCCTGAGTGGGACATTGCTTATGCAGTTGTGTTGGATATGATAAGGAGATCTAAAAGGCCCTTGTTTCAAAATGAGGAAGAGGAAAAATTGGCACTTCAAGGGTTAGAATATAGTGAAAAATGGGATGCCTTGGCTATTAGGTCATTATCTTTGGGTTCTAGGAAGCCAACAATTGCAAAACTAGCTAACTTCAGTGGTCAATTGATTATAAGGAGAGTTTTTGATACTCTAGCATTAGAAGAAACTGATATGACAATAAATTATTTTAAATTAGCTATGGCAACAATGGAGAGCCTCACTACCAATAGGGACTTTTTCAGAAGTAAATATAATGAACTTGTTGATGAGTACAATAAGATCCAGCAAAGGGTAACTAGACTGGAAACAAAGCTAGCATTGTACATGCAACAAATGGAAACATTGGGGACTCAAGGCCCATCTAGCTCAAGTCATGTTTCACCCACTTCCCCAATGGCACATCCTTAATTTCCTCCTCCTCTACCAGAATAATCCTTGGCAATAATTCCATACAACTTAGGCCAATAAACACTTGCAATTGAGGAGCCAAGCACATCAGGTGTAGCTCCATCAAATCAGCCCACCAAGGACCAATTATTTTTGCAGATTGATGTGTATAAGAAATTGTTTACATAGGTTCAAGATACAATGTATGAGAATAATTCAAAGATTTTTTATATTGTTTTTGAACATTTGAATGAGAAGACTCAAACTAAATTAAATAGTATTAATTCAAATTATTCTTTGATGTTGTAAGAAATAAAGTTGTCCCAAGGAGACAAGGATTTAGCTACCCCAATCTTGGAAAAATGGATTCCTAGGGTTGACAACTTAAATCTCATTGCATTTGGGTTAGCACATCAAAAGGATAAGTATCCAAAGATCAGCCCAACTTATAGATTCCTTGATGGGATTAAAGAGAAGAAATTTCAAGTGTATGCTACTCCTTTGGAGGTGAAAGTAAAAGAGTTGAAGGAAAATTTTGATGAGGAAAAATTGGTAATGTTGCCTGATATCCAACACAAATATGATGAGGTAAAGCCTATGCATGCATGGAAAGATCAAGTAGATACAAATATTGCTTCTTAAGCATCTCTAATATGTGAGAGTGTTCATATTGGTGTATTGAAGAACACTCTTGAGAATTTGTCTTTCACTATCAGCTTTCTTGAAAATTTTGATAAAGAAGCCAATTCAATGATGGAAAAATATGCTTCCTACAGAAAAATGATGGATGAAATTATTGGATTTAATTGGCCTTCTGACACAAAATATGAATTGTGGAAGAGGAAATTCATTGATGAATTGAAGCTATAAATAGGCGGATGGAGAAAACATATACATGGTTTAGTATAGTGCAGGTATCACCTTAGATATCGCAATGCGTAAAAGATATGTTTCTCCAAATTCAAATTATGACAGGTAAAAGATGACTATTGATGATTTGGATTAAGTGTTGGATGTTTATTTGGATTTTGATCCACCTTTTCCCTCCTTTTGGATTTTTTTTGTGATTTTTCTAAAATGAATAAAGATGTTGCAATGGTTTGAAGACCACTCCCTTCAACAAACTACATTTTGGAAGGCGTGGGAATTTCCACTGACTAAAAGGAAACCTTTGTCTCAATAGAGAATATTATTTCAATTTGTTGTAACCATTCCTTATGGAATGAGTGGTATATGTTGTCAAATGAAAATGTGACATGTGTACATTTTGGCCTAAAGCTTGTTTTTCTCCCTTATTCTTATAAAAGGGAATTCAAGGACATTTTTGTGGGTCTCTTTTTGAATTCGAGATCTAAAAATTCAAATTGAGAACACAGAGAAAATATATTTTGAGTATATATCTATGGCGTAAAAAAATGTATCCTTAGAAATTTTCATGGTCATTTGGGTCTTTCTTATGGATGTTGGCCTAATTTTTCCCTAGATTTAATGTTGTAATGTGGTCAACACATTCACATTAGGTCTTGGACCCTTGTGAATCAATAATAATTCTATGGTGTCTTGTAAAAGTGTTATGAAGTGTTGTAAACCACTTTCACACTTCTCTATGACCTTTTCAATATAATAACCTCTTTTTCTAACTTACCAAGCCTTATTTCAAAGTGTTGTAAATTGTTGTAACAAAATTTCATGCTTTTTCTAGGCTTCTCATTAATAATTTGACCATTTCTTATGTTTAAATGACCCCTTTATACACTTGCAGGCCCTAATTATGTGTATTTTTTAGAATAATCCTGTTAAACATCATTTAATACACTTTAATTCCTGAAACCCACTCAAATTTTCCTTGTGGAACCAAGTTGCCACTAGGGGTGATTTTGTCCCACTCGGCTCAAAAATCAAAATTATTTCAAAATTCTAGCACGATATTATTTTCTAAACCTTGAGGTCGGCCTATGATGTGGTTTTTTTGGGAAATTTTGTATAATAATTTATAATATAGGGTTTTCCAATCATTTTTCATCTCCTAATCTCCTTAATTTTCCTAATCATTCAAGCAATCATCAAGCATTCACTTTTGAATTCTTGGTATTTTCAAGCATACATCCATTGGAGCTTCTACTTGCATATCTTCATATTTGTACTTCAAAGGTTTGGTGAGTTGTAGCATTGCATTTTGTTCATTCATCAATCTCTTCTCATTTCATTTTGAAGGGTTTAATTAGCAAACTAGGGTTTGACCAAGGCAAACCCCTATTCACTAACCCTTAACACTTTTTCCCCTCTTTGCATGTATTTTGTAGGTCTTGTATGAAAAAATTTCAAAGAGAAGGGTGTGAAAAATTTTCATCAATTCATCAAAGTCATTCAAAGTCAACAAAACCTTAAAAGAAGCTTGGAGATCACCTACAGATTAGATTTTGTAAATTTGGGTTTAGAAATCTATCAAGAACTGAAGTGCAGACCAAGAGCTATAGATTGCATCTTCAAAATTCCTAAAATATGAAAGTGGAATAAGTCACCATCAATGGAAAATTATTCCCACTTCTAGCCTTGAAAAGTGTATTCTATAGTTCTAGATACCCTTTCGGCTGAAACCTCTTCTGGCAGAATTTCCTGAAATAGGACTAAGTGTCCCAGTAGGCTTCAACAATAATTTATGTAGGATTCTAGAGCTCTTCTAAATCACTTTCCAATTTCTAGGTGCACCTCTCCACTCTCATTTAGTTCTATTACAATTTGTTTGAATTCTTAGTTCATTTTACATATCACATTGTGTTTTCAAACATCTTGCATTTCCTTAGTTTTTCATTCATAATCCATCTTTTTTATCAATTCTTGGCATCTAGGACATTCCATTTAGACATATTTCAATCATATTTTCATTATTCTTGAGTGAAACACCTAGGTTTTTGGGATTTCTCTCTCTTTTTAGGTGCAAAACCCTAGAAGTGTAAGAGAGCTTCTATCCCTGAAAATCTTTGGTTCATTTTGGTGAACTTGCATTTTGAACATTTTATTTCTAATTTAGAGTCCAATCACATCTTAGGAATATCTTATATCAACATTTCATTTCATTTTGCATTGTTTAAATTTCATCTTAGGGTTTCCAAATTTGCATTAGTGGAAAGCTCATTTAGCTTGCATTTTTGCATTGAATTTCATTACAAATCAACAAAATTATGCATTTTCATATTATACCTGCATCTAAAAGCATAAAAAGCATAAAATCCGATTAAAAAATTCTGATTTTTTTTTTTAAATCACTACCTGGACTCATTCGCCACCTTGGGCGATTTAATCCAATTACATATTTTGCACTGCAATTTTTGTCATTTCTAGTATAGTCTTTACATATCTATTTTTTATCATTACATCTCTATTATTGTTTCTATATTTTCTCTCCTATTCAATTTATTTCACTTATTTTTCTTTCATTCATTTGCATCATGGCTAGATGTGTTTTCATAAGCTTTGGATGTCATTAAAATCCTTAGTTGACATGTCAAGTTGTGCCTTTGGGATTGATCCTAATGACATTGAACTTCCACATGCTCCTTCAACTCCTCCTAAATGTCCTCATGATGTTGACATCATTGGAGAAGATGATGATAGCATGCATACATTCCTAAATGAATGCCTTGACAACCTTGAAGCTAATGTATCATTTTATCCATCCATGAAACAACAAGACCTTCATATGGTATCACCTCCTAATATGTTTGGTTACTTACATCCTAAAACAAACAAAGAGCCTAAGTTCCCTACACAAGGTGAACCTAGTTCTTCTAAACAAACACTCACTAAACAATTTTATGATAACAAAGTAACAAATACTCCAATCAACCTTAAAGAAACCTATGGCAAAGGTTTTACCATTTTGAGAAAACAAGGATGTGACACAACAACTAAATATGGCATTCATCAACTGTTAGAGAAAAATCCAAAAGATGAAAACATAACAAGGTTAGGATATCAATATCCCTCGCATAACATTAAGCCTCCTCGAGAATATCTAAGGCTTTGTGATAATGGCATGGTGATATTTGATCTAAACTTCCTCCTTCCTTGAGAGAAACCCTTACCTGATAACAATGACAAGGATGAGAGGATCACTTTAGGTCCTCCAATTCAAGAAAAGGTTGAATCTAGCAAATGCAAACGACCTTACAAGTTATAGAAACTAAAGTTTCCTCTTTGTCCACCACCTGAATGTGAAATTAAATTGAAAATATTTGTAAACAAAGGACTCATACTGTTACCACCTATGAATAGGTTGGTGATATATCCTAAAGATTATAATGTTCCACATTATGCATATCATTGAGTTCTTGGACATAGAAGTGATGAGTGTTGTCAATTGAAAGAAATATTGAGCAAGTATCATTTTTATGGTGATAATTTCTATGCAATAATTCCATAAACCACTCTCCAACTCCAAGTTGTCATGTACTAGTTGTATAAAATTCTCTTCTCACTATCACATGACCTTTCCCATCACCTACCTCAGCTCATTCTTTCCTTGCACCCAGTGGGGGAAAGAAGTTGCTAGCCTTGTCCTAGTAATGAATTTTTCATTTTCCCTTTGTTACATTATTCAACTTCTACTTATACTAACTAAGATTGGGAGGCAAATGACTTGCTTGATGATTGACTCGCATTTTCCTTACTATTCTTTTGCATTTTCTTTTTCTTTTTCTTTCATGTGTTTGCATGTGTGTAATGTTACCCCCTGTGATGTTATGTTTGATGTTCTCTCTCTTTGTGACATTCTTCTATTTGTACCTTCATTCTTCTCTATGCCCTACATCACTTTCACCTTTTCTTTTTCTCTTTTCTTGTGTTTTCCTTTTGGGGATGATGCAAGGCATTGATACATTCATGTCCCTTTCATGTTGAGCCAAAAAGCTTTTCTTTTTCTTTCCCTTTTCTTTTCCTCCTTTCTTGTGTTTTCCTTTTGGGGATGATGCAAGGCATTGAGACATTCATGTATCTTTCATCTTGACCCAAAAGAATTTTATTTTTCTTTTCTTTTTTCTTTTTCTTGTGTTTTCCTTTTGGGTATGATGCAAGGCATTGAGACATTCATGTCTCCTTCATGTTGACCCAAAAGCTTTCCCTTTTTCTTTCACCTTTTCCTTTTCATTTGGCTTGTGTTTTCCTTTTGGGATGATGCAAAGCACTGAGACACCCTATGTATCTTCCATGTTGACCAAAAAGGTTCTTTATTTTTCTTTGTTTTTGCTCTCTTTGTGTCATTCTTCTAGTTCTATGTATTTGGAGAATGATGACAGTTCTGAGCTCTTTACACAACATTACAGCAGAGAACATACTGACCCCAAATCTATAGATCTCTTATGTGTTTGGTGTTTTCATTTTGGGGGCAACCATTTTCCTTTCATTTTCTTTTTCTCTTGCATGACACAACCTTACTTAGAAACATATGACTTGGCATAGGGTTTTCCAAGTTAGCTCTCATTCCTTCTTTCTTTTTTGCATTTTTCATTTGCTACTTTAAAGTAATTTCTCACAACACGGTGTGTAGAAATTCCTTTAAAGTGGGGGCATACATTGTCATTATCATTTTTCATTTTTATTTTTTTAGTTCTTAGTGCATCCTTCTTACTTGAACATACAATGTGTTTTGTCACTTTGTGGATGACATTGGGTGTGATGTCCTTCATGAGTGTGATCTATCTTAGAGTATTACATTTCTCTTAGTGTCCTAATGTGATACGTTGCATCCCCTAAGTTGTGAATTTTCTATTCTTTGATTGGTCCTCTCTTGGAGACATTAGACACAATTTTCCCTAAGTTATAGACCTCAAATGAATTAAGCAAGACCACTTTGAACATCCTTTGCATGTTTCATTTTGTATTTTTATATGGCCACCTCGCATAACACAGCTTACATGCTTGTGGTGCCATCACATTTGTTCATGAGCTCTAAGCATACGAAGTTTTGTTTGTCTCATGAAGCTCAAAAAGTCATTTTCTTCTGTGGCACCTTATTAAATTTATCAAGAGGTATAACTTTGGTATGGTTGAGTGGGAATCCCATTCTAAGGCATGACTTTCCCCATAGCCACCTATGTGTGTGTGAGCGCATACCAACCATGAGTGTATGTTTCTCACCTTTTTAGGCCTTCTCACCCAGTGGACAACCATGAGTTCTATCACCTCAGAGTGAGTATGTGTTTTTCAAACAAATCTAGCTTAGATTTGATCCACAACAGGATGGAAAAATGATCAAAGCTTGATTTGATTCTCTTTTTCCTATTATTTTTCCTTTCTTTCCCTTTCATTCTTTTACATCATTCTCTCGAGTGCTCCTTTGTGCTAATGTTTGGTTTTCCACAAGATCTTGATCCTAGGGGCTTGATCACCCCTCTTGATTGTTGTTGTCTCATCTTTCCAACATCGATGCATTGAGATCCCTCTTGATGTGCATGTTTAGCTACTTTAGTGTGATTTTGAAGCAAGTTCACTCTCTTACTAAAGTGGGGGCTAAATGTAGTGTAAAAAATGTATCCTTGGACATTTTCACGCTCATTTCAGTCTTTCTTACAGATGTTGGCCTATTTTTTCCTAGATTTAATGTTGTAATGTGGTCAACACATTCACATTAGGTCTTGGACCCTTGTGAATCAATAAGAATTCTATGATGTCTTGTAAAAGTGTTGTGAAATGTTGTGACCCACTTTCACACTTTTCTAAGAATTTTTCAATATAATAACCTCATTTTATCACTTACCAAGCCTTAATTCAAAGTGTCGTAAAGTGTTGTAAAAACCTTTCATGCTTTTCTAGGCTTGTCATCAGTAATTTGACCCTTTCTTATGTTTAAATGACCCCTTTATATAGTTACAAGCCCTACTTAAGTGTATTTTTTAGAATAATCCCATTAAAAATCATTTAATACACTTTAATTCCTAACACCCACTTAAATTTCCCTAGTGGGACCAAGTCGCCAGTAAGGGCGACTTAGTCCCACTTGGCTCAAAAATCAAAATTATTTCAAAATTCTAGTGGGATATTATTTTCTAAACCTTGAGGTCAGCCTATGATGTGGTATTTTTGGGAAATTTTGTATAATCATGTATAAATATAGGGTTTTCCCCTCATTTTTCATCTCCAGATCTCCTTAATTTTTCTAATCATTCATGCAATCATCAAGCATTCACTTTTGCATCCTAGGCATTTTCAAGCATACATCCATTAGAGCTTCTAATTGCATATATTTATATTTCTACTTCAAAGATTTTGTGAGTTGTAGCATTGCATGTTTTTCATTCATCAATCTCTTTTCATTTCATTTCAGTTTCAAGGGTTTAATTACCAAACTGGGGTTTGACCAAGGCAAACCCCTTTTCACTAACCCTTAACACTTTTTCCCCTCTTTGCATGTGTTTTGTAGGTATATTATGCAGATTTGTCAAAGAGCAAGGTGTGAAAATTTATCATCAATTCATCAAATTAATTCAAAGTAAAAAAAACCCTAAAAGAAACTTGGAGATCACCTACAGATCAGATTCTACATATTCATGTTTGGAAAACTATTAGGAACTAAAGTATAGACCAAGAGCTACAGATTGCATCTTCAAAATTCTTGAGATCTGAAGGTGGAATAAGTCACCATCAATGGTGAATTAGTCCCACTGCCATGCCTAAAAAGTGTTTTCTATAGTTCTGGATACCCTTTGGGCTGAAACCTATTTTGGTAGAATTTCCTTGAAATAGGACTAAGTTGCCTAGCTTGGCGTAAGTGTTGCAGTAGGCTCCAACAATTATTTCTATAAGATTCTAGAGCTCTTTTGCATCGCTTTCTAGTTTGCAGGTGCACCTCTCCAATCTCATTTATTTTTGTTACAGTTTGTTTGCATTCTTAGTTCATTTTTCATATCACATTGTGTTTTCAAACATCTTGCATTTCCTTAGTTTTGAATTAATAATCCATCTCTTTTATTAGTTCTTTGCATCTAGGACATTCCATTTAGAAATATTTCAATCATATTTGTATTATTCTTGAGTGTGCCACCTAGGTTTTTGGATTCCTCTCTCCTTTTAGGTGCAAAACCCTACAAGTGTAAGAGAGCTTCTATCCCCAGAAATATTTGGTTCAGTATCTTAGGTTTTGAGTCGAACAAGTAGATTTTGTAAATTGTCTAGTTTCCAAGAATTTATGAATGAACAATGAAAATATTTTGAGTCTATTGTCTCTCCATCTGTAACATTCATATGAGATATTAATGAAAATTCAATCAATGATCCTTTCATTAATTTTCATTGTTGTTTTGTAGTGAAGTATGTTTTAATTTTGGATCTGGTTTAATGAATCAGTTAAAATACCTTGATTAAAGCATGAATTCATATAATTCTTTAATGGATTTGATAGGTAGTCATAGATTCTGAGTATGTGATATGCGAATTTTAATGCAATTTCACAAAGATCATGAGTGGAATTAAAATCACCTCATAGTTAAATTTATTGTGTTTTGAATCCCTGACCTAAAATAAGACAGTGATCTAAAGGTGTTAAGTGCATTTCTTATGGTTCTAGTGCTTCAATATGAGAAAAAAATTATAAACAAACTTTTAATTGATTTAAATTTGTTGAATATATTATGGAATGGTATTCTTAGCTTTAGGTGTTTAATATTATAAAGGAATTGTCAGTTTCTTGAAGGATTTAATCTATTTAGCATTTCATTCAAAATGTATCTATTCCTTATACAATGTGTGATATAGTTGTGTAGAAAGATTACAGGATGCACATTGTTGGATCACCCTCCCAGGTTTTGTAGAGGCCAAAGTATAGGAGGGAAGCATTTTAGCTTCCTCTCATTCGTTAGCCAATCATCTCCTGAGTATTTAAGAATTGAATCTAGAAAATTCATAGATGCTCGGTGAGATTTGCTTGGTTCTTTAAAAACCACCAAAAAGAGGTTGGTATGTTGGCCTCTCTTCCATCACTAGGATTTCCTCCTCACCTTGTTCTTCTTCAATAGGAGCCTTCCCTTTATCTTGAATTATTCTCTCACCTTTTAGGTGACCAACTACCATCTCAAAATTTTAGAACATATATTCCATTCTTTGCATCTCATTGGGATTTTGAGCAAGAGCTAAAAAATGAGGGTCTTTGGATTGTAACTCTCTCTCCAACTTATTGAATGCAATCTATTTCATTTTCCTATCCTCTTGCTTCTAGAAATAAAAAATGTTCCTTATAGCATCTTTAGGAAAATAGAAGTTGTGAGTGAACTTTGAACTTCTATTTCTCATTTTAAACTAGTCCTTAAATCCTTCAAGGTCATGGGTCCTTGCTCCTACTCTCCTCATGTTTAGAGGCTTGATTATGTCAT
Organism: Sequoia sempervirens; assembly: GCA_007258455.2. Classification (NCBI taxonomy): domain Eukaryota; kingdom Viridiplantae; phylum Streptophyta; class Pinopsida; order Cupressales; family Cupressaceae; genus Sequoia; species Sequoia sempervirens. The sequence continues at coordinate 118,422,258 of VDFB02047230.1, forward strand.
TTATTTTATTCCATCCCCCTTTTATCATCACAAAATCAGAAATGTAGGTATATGAAGGGAAAAAGGCTCCCTTTCCATAATCCAATTCTTTCTCGCACATCCTTGGGAAACATGCGGGGTGAAATAGTTGTACCATATACTCTCAAAATTATATAAGTGGGATAGGGGATAATGTCTCCCCAATTGTGATAAACCCCTAATTTAGGTATCCTATCCTTAAGCCTCAAGAAATCATGCAAAGTTTTGGGAATCCTTGGCATGTTCACAATCAGAACTCTCCTCAAATTGGAGGCAAATAGATTCTCAAAAACCACATAATCAAGTTTCCTTATCATCTTTGTCAAGGAAAATGGTCCAACATTGGATGGGCATCTACAAATCACCTTCACTTCTTTCTAATGTCATATCCTTTCCAAAATTAGTGGCACCTCTAAAAGGAATCATTTGCATAAATAAGGAATACCAAGAGAATCTAAGCCCATCTTCTCCTTTCTTCAAATTTACCAAGCCCTAATGAATTATTTCTACTAGGTACCCTCCATAATCATATACTATGCAATTTATGGGATGTTGAATATGTGCTTCCATGTACATCCAAGCCATGTGCATACCTATAATTGGGTCATAACCAATGATTTTGACTATGGAGTAGAAATTCCTTCAAAAGTAGGACATGATTGGGTAAGGATCCTTGTCTAATGGGCCCAAGATGAACCTATGGCCATCAATAGATGATAGTTTGGAATAATTGAGATTTTCAATGAGTATCTGACCTTTTCATACTCTACCCTAAGAGTTTTCTCATCAATTGGAACCATGTCTTCACTCCACTTCATGAGGTTGAAGATTTCAACAATTTCTTCTCTTGTGACCTTGACCATATTAGTTCCTTCAAAGGTCCTCAAATTCCTTGCAATGGGATCATAGTTTGCAGCCACTTCCCTTAGAAAATCCACATCCATATAGGCATTTGGTATAGTTAACTTTCCCAAGTCCAAGTTCCAAGGGTTTCCCATAAGAATGCCATAGTTTCTATTGCCAAACCAACCACTAAACAATTTCAATCCAGTGTAAGGCAATGTAGCATCCCTAATTGTAATATGCTTTTCAACCAAGCCCTCTACAACTTGTGTACCACTAAATAATAATTGGCCCTTAGGTTTTTTTGAGGTGGAAGGCTTTGATTGATTGGTTAGGTCCTAAACTATAGGTCTAATAGGAATTTTTGAACTAGAGGCCTCTCCTTTAGATGTCGACGCTTTAACTTTCATTGCCTTAACTCTAGGGTTTATGCAGGCTATGGTTTCTTTAGCAAAATAAGGGCTTACAACTTGGGTATGGCTTGACACTTAGGAAACCACAATTTAACAGTAATAATGTTTGAACTAAATGTCAAACCTTAAAATAAATGATGTAAACTAGGAAATCCTAATGAAAAAATGAAACACAATAAAAAACAAGCAATTTTTGAGTAATTTGAGGAATAGGATAGCTTTTTAACTTACTAGTTTCATAGTCAATTGGAAACCCTAACTTTTTATTGAATAGGCTTGAAAATTGTAGCACGAGTTGCCGGAATGTGTCAAATGCTTTCAACAATCTTTAATTATAACTTGAAGCAATTTTTATGGCTTTAAAGCTCTTAATTTGATAGTTTTGCATCTTGTCTGCCATTATGGTTCACTCACGTGAACTAGAACAACACGTTTTCCTTCAAACCCAACTTTGAATGTTGATCGTTGATTGTAGACTAAGATGGCTTGATGAATGGCTCAAATTCAGTCAAAAGAGTTTTAAAAAGCTGATATTGTTCTCAATTATTGTCAGCCAATCAGAAACAAGATGTGTGGAAAAGTCTCCTAGTCACCAATGGGCTCCACCATTTCTTAAGTGCTGATGAAGAAGTCCACATGTCTACTTCCTCACTTCTCCACTAGTATGTAGCTTTTAGTAGCAGGGATGTAGGGAAGGGCTTAGATTTAATCTAGAGTCCTCCATATGTGCACGCTTTACCATTAGACCATTTACCCATGCATTCAACCTTTAGATGCAATGGATGGTCATGATTAAAATATATTACTTATGGTCATGATTAAAATATATTACTTATGGTCATGATTAAAATATATTACTTACTTTTGAAACACATGCCTTAAAAGTCCTTTTAGTAGCTCTCCCTTTAATGCATTGAGCCCTCCATTGAAATAATTCATTAACATTTCCCTTTCTCTAATGTTCCTTCGACTACTCAAAAAAATCCACGTGGCACTCTCTCACTTCCCCGCTAAGAGACAAGAGATAGAGGTGGATCCCTTATAGGCCAGTGGGGAAAGGCTCATATTTACCCACGTCATCCATCCTCAATCGTCGATCTCATCAAGTAGAGTGTTCACTTCCTTAAAATTTTGATGGGTCCCATTGACAAGGGGACACATGTCATCAATGTGCTAGCTTGTGAGATTATTTTAATGCATATTAAAATTAGGCAAGGGTGTGGGGAAGGGTCCAAATGTGGCCATGTCAATTCATTTCTATAATGACACAAAAAGGGTATTCCTTTTCATTACTTAATTTGGGAATAATTAATGATAGATTGGACTTGATATCACCTTGATCTAGTGTTGTGATGAGTTTTACACGTCCACATTAGGATTTGGGCCCTTCTAAGCTAAATAAACTTAACTTTTCCTCAATTTAATGTTGTAAAGTGTATTTATTGACACCTTCACATTAAATTCAAGAGGCTTTCAAATTAAGTGGACCTAATCTAGTGTTATAACGTGTTCTACACATTCACATTGGATTTAGGACCCTTTTTGGCTAAATAGACCTATTTTTTCCTTAATTTAGTGTCGTAAAGTGTATTTATTTACACTTTCATATTGGATTTTGGTCCCTATTGCATTTATGACCTTAATATCATCATTAACGGGCCCCTAAAACCATATATTATGCATCCCAAGGCATATTTTGAACAATCAAAAACCTAACAATATCAACATATAAACTTAATTTACACATTCCTTGACACTATAGCAATCAAAATAGGCCTTGTGGGATCCATTCACCTCTTTGGGTGAATGATTCCCATCTAGGTGGGACCCATTCACCCAGCTTGGTGAATGAGTCCAATTTAGCCTATTTTCAAGGCTTTCAATGGGAAAAATTAGGTTTTAAGTTCAAATTTTATGTATGTCATCATTTGGGATCTAATACACAAAATATTAGATGGATTACCTATATAAATGAGCTTTCAAATCATTATTTCATAAGTTCTACATAATATCAATTCAAGCATTCAAGAGTTAATAATTCCAAGACTTCGCAAGATCATCTAGAGAGCATTAAAGATGATTTCTAAGTAATTCAAGGGAAGAATTCTTCATCAATTGTTGCAGAAATTCAATATCCATCATCATGTCAAGCATATCAAGCATCGAGCATTTTATTGAGCTAGTATTGTGATGTAGCATTGAAGATCCAAGATCAAGTGTTGTTCGACTCCTATTTTCAAGATCAAGATCTACATCTTTCATGACCATTTCATGTTGAATTGCAGATTTACAAGACACCATTTATAAGGAATCATTCAAGGTATTATTTTCCATGATTCATGTTTTTTGTGTCATCTTTCATTCCTTCATCATTTGGTTTAATTACCTACAAGAAGTTTCACCAAGGAAAAATCCAATTCCCTAACAATCAACACTTTTTCTTTCTCATTTTGTAATTGCAGTTCTAGGTGCTTTGAAGACTTGAAGGGTCATTGAAGATTAGGTTACAAGCTTGGTGAAAGTTGTTGGAGTTGTCTCACCGATTGGAAGGACATAATCTTCACCAAAAAGTCACCTACAACCTTGAAATCAAGGTTTCAAATCCAAAAAGAAAGAGGAACAAAAAGAGTAGACATTAAAGGATAGATTCAAATTTTAAAGCTCCAAAAATCCCTAACTAGACTAATTCACCACTTCTAGAGAATGAGTCCTAGTTTGGGTCAATTTTGATATTTTTGTAGCCTTGGATACCCTTTTTCCAAAACTTGTTCCCACACAAGCACCTAGATTTTGGACTAATTCACCAAACTTGGCAAATGAGTCCCACTCAACATTAAAATTAGAATTTCTAGAATCTCAGAGCTCCATTAAGCCATCTCTAGATTTCTAGGTGCATACATGTCATTCTATAGTAAAATATGTTTTGTTTCATTTGCATTTCTTGGTCATTTAGTGAAGCTTTGCATCACACTAGGGTTTTGAATTTCATCTTGCATTATACTTTGCATTGCGTTTGTCTTTCCAAGTCTTAAATTGGTGGTGAACCCCTCATTACTTCATAATAAGACCCTTGGACAACCCTATTGCAAGATCTCTTTCTCCTTTACATTGAGATCTCTAGGGTTATCCTTGAATGAAATTGGAGAAGTGGGCGTGCTCTCTTTCTTAAAACCATATGATAGCATCCTTCCCTCTTTTTCATCATTTCAATGTCCACTGTTGATTTTAGTAAAGCTCCATAGCCAATGCAATTTGAAGACAGAAGGGCCCACTGACAGACCTGACACGTGGCACTCGCCTACTAGCTCGCCATAATTTTTTAATAGAAAATGAAACAAAGCGAGGGTGTGGGGAGCACTCAAGATTTGATCTTCTAGATCCAAAACCATCTTAACACTTTATATCTACACATGCCAATGGTTAGTAACTTAAAAGGTGGCCCAACTAGGAAAACAATGGGATAGGGCTAAGGAATCAAGGTAAAGATCTTAGGTCGACAATAGAAAAATTAAAAACCTTTTCATTAATACCATTTATCCCATATTTAAAAGTTCGCAACCCACATGCATAAAGAAATATTTTAAATAAGATGATGGGTAATAGATGGGACTGTTAGGATTAAGGGTCGGTAAGTGAACAAACTAAATAGCATAAGATGTGACTTGAATGACTGGAATAGGCATCAACAAGTTAACAGTGAAATATAAAATTTGCAAAGGGAATAAGACTTAGGATTTTTTGGAGGGATTAAGGCACATATAAGTTACCCTAGAATTGAAGAGTGACATAAATCCTAAGCCCTAGGACATGAATACCTATATTTCTTTTTTCTTGTGTGTACCCGGCCACATTTACTACAGTTTTTTTGTTTTAATATACCTTCAACCGACTCTAACCCAACAGTTCTTGCTAGTGTTAGTAGTTCGATGACATTAATCAATGGCTCCTCCTCTGAACAAACATCCTCAAAAAAAAAATTTGAAAGTCTTTCACGAGGTAAGTGCTCTGATTCACTAGCTGATGTGGTTTTTCCTTTACTAGATTTTGATACTGCCTGTCAATGGCTTGAGCAATACACCCTTGTTGGGTATTTTGTTGGGAGAACTCCCCATGAAAGTGTGCTTAAAGAATGGGTTAACAAGGCTTGGTTCCCTTATGGGGTCCGCCTTGATATGGTCCAAAATTTAACCAAGGGTTTCTTTTTGTTCCGCTTTGCGGAGCCCAATCATGTGCAGGCTATCTTAGCCCATGGGCCCTGGTATGTCTGGTCTTCTTTGTTCTTTTTCCAAGCATGGACCCATCATTTTGCTGTCTTGGATGACACCAAGTTGTGGACCGTCCCGGTCTGGATTGAATTCCCTAGTCTACCCTTGCCTTGTGTACCTTTTTTGAATAGTATAGCTTCCTCACGAGTTATTTGCATTGAGCCAGATAGGTTCTTTTAGGCTCAACCCCAAAAGAGGGTTTGTGTGGAAGTGGAACTTTCCCAAGATTTGAAAGACTCCATTGATATCCAAATTGGAGCTATTCACTACACCCAGAAGGTCACATATTTTAATCTACCCAACATGTGCTATAGGTGTTAGTCAGCGGACCACAAGATTAAGGACTTCCCTTTAGCAGTGCCTCATACACCTTCTCCACCATGAGATGTTGACAAGCCTCGTTCGGCAGTTGCATCTGCTGCCAAACCTTATGTGAAATGGACTATGGTTATGAACCGAATAATAATTCCATTGGTTCTAGGTCAGGTCCCGTGACCTCTGAGCCAGTGAAAGATGTTTCAAACCCTTCTATGAAGGGGAAAGAAGCTCTGGTTGGAGCTGATTATGTTTCACAGTAGCCTAGGCCAAAGGCTATGCCTCAGCTGGCTATTGTCATGTTAACACAGCCGAATGTTTCTTCTCCTGTGATGGGAGCTCAAAGGAAATCTTGCAGCCCTTCCCCTCCTAGGGAAGAAGGGGAATATCTTCATGAAAAGTAGAGGATGTCCTCTCCATCCATCCAGATTGGATCAATTCTACCAAAATTTTTGCAGAATCGTTTCTCTTCTCTGAATGAAGAGGAATCGGGTTTCCAAAACATGGAGTTTCACTCATGAAGTTCTTCTCATGGAATGTTTGAGGCCTGACAAACCTCTCTAGAAAGTATTCTGTTAGGGATACCTTGTGTAAGTACTCTAGTATTGAAGTGCTTTGTCTCCAAGAAGTTAATTTTTTTGGTTTTTTGCTTGTTGTGGCTTGTCGCTCTATTTGGCCAGCTAGTAAAATGTTTTGTACTACTCATGATGTTGGGCATGGCAGAGCTATCACCCTTTTGGCCCCACGATGGAAATCTTCTATGGTCAACCATGGGTCTAATCCCACTCATCAACTCGTCTAGATCCTTCTCAACATTGATAATCATTCCATTGGGATTATTAATGTCTATGCTTCTAATGATGTTGTGGAACACTCTTTGCTTTGGCATTGGATTGCTAATTCTTTACTAGTTGCTACGTGGTTACTATGTGGGGACTTAAATATGGTAGAAATGGTGTCTGACAAAGATGGCACTTTGCCATTTAGATGGACAACTAGGGAAAGGGAGGTGTGGTTTTACATGCGCAATAAATTGGGGTTTTTTTATCCCAATATTGTTCGCTGCCATTCTCATTCTCTCTAGCACACTTGGTTTAATTACAGAGCCGGTTCTGACAGAATATTTAAGTGCCTTGATCGTGCCATGATCTTGACACAATATTTTTTCTCTTTTGACAGCTCCTCTCTCTTGGTTAAGTCGTTAGTGGATGTGACCTTGTCAGACCACTTCCCCATTTCATTTTGCATTGAATGGGACACTCGACAGCCTCGTACATGTAAAACTCAATTTTTTCAACACGTCTTTACTCTTCCAGAAGCCTACCATAGCCCACATTCACAGATTCTAGAATTTGGAGTGCAGACCAACTCATCATACAGGCTGGATTTCTTAGTGGAATGAGGCTATCATCCGCACGACTAGATTTCTGTGCATTTATGGGCACCATCTAGCTATTTTTCACCGATGGTCTTATGAGGCTATCACCACTAACCTCTATGTTACTACTAAGGCTTTGGAGGCCAACCCCTTTTCTCCATCATTACAAGTCAAGGTGGTGAAATTAAGGCACAAGAAACAAATTGTTGGCAGCTATGTTGGTAAAGGTGTACAAATCAAAGTCTAGTTACATTGGATAAAAGATGGTGATCATGCCTCCAAAGAGTTTTTTTGGCTCTGCATGCTAGGAACTCATCCTTGGGCATTAAAAAACTCAAATATGACATTAAGGTGCTTTCTGAGCTGCCTAATATTCTCCAAGCCTTTGTGCGTCATTATGAGCAAGTCTTCACTGCACAGGAATTCACACTTGTGCCATAGCAAGCCCTTCAGGATTGTTTTGCTATTGTGCCAAATAAGCTTTCTTCAGCTCAAAATTTTTTTGTGATCAACTGTTATCAGTTGATGATCTCAAAGAGTCTATCTGTTCCATGGCTGATGAAAAAGCCTCAAGAATTGATGGGTTCCCTTATGAATTCTACAAAGCCATGTGAGATTATATTGGGCACAATCTGCATCAAGTTTACTTAGAAGCTTTTCATTCTAATTATCTAGGTAACTTAATTAATAAAGGTAACATAAAATTCATACCTAAGTCAGGTGACCTAGAAGACATTTGCAATTAGAGACCTATCACGCTTCTTAATGTCTCCTACAAGATTATCGCCAAGGCTTAGGCTCTTAAAATCTTCCATCTTCTACCTCAGATTGTGTGCTTGGAACAAATTTGGTTTATCAAATCTAGATTTATTTTGGATAATATTATTGTTGTTTGGGAAGGCATGGAATGGGCCAAATGTTCAAACCAGAAATTTGTGTTCATTAAAATTGACTTTGCCAAGGCTTATGACCGCATTGAATGGTTGTTTATTCTTGCTATGCTACAAGCTTTGGGTTTTGGGCCCAATTTCATTCAATTTGTGGATGCCTCAGCTTGTATCACCATCAATTCCTATCAATCCTTTTCCTTTGGACTCTTTCATTCCATTTGGCAAGGGTGCCCTCTAGCCCCCTCTTTGTATGTGCTTGTAGCTGAGGGTTTTGGTTGCCTCTTGGCAAATGCGGTTTCCCAACAGTGGGTCAAGGGCATTTCTCTACTCAACTCTCAGGCTCAGCTTGTTAATGGCCATTTTTTGATGACTCATTCCTCACCCTTTTGGAGGAAGAAGACTCCATTGTAGAAGCTCTTGAGTGTCTTAATACCTTCTATCTTTCTTTTGGCTCTACCATCTAGTGGCATAAAACTTTGTGTTACCGTCAGTATATCTTGCCCTCTCTGCCTTGGTTGCAATATTATGGATGGAAGTGGATTGGGCCTGGAGAAATTTTTTGGTTTCTGGGAATTCCCTTTTCCTTTCAGGCATCACCAGTTGAGCTTTGGCAAGTTGTGCTCTCTAGAATTAAGCAAAAGCTTGCTTATTGGGTTACCAAGCCCCTCTCTTTGGCAGGGAAATTCTAGGTGTGTTCCAAAATTCTGGCGGCCACCCATGTTTATTATTCTTCTTGTTGGCCCCCCTCCAAAGCTACCTATGGAAAGCTTGAGAAATTGCTTTGATGCTTTCTCTGGGCCTCCTCTGACTCTCACAGAGAGTTTCGTCATGTGGCTTGGGAATTTTGTTTCCTTCCCATAGACTTGGGAGGTCTCGGGTTGTTGTCTACTCAATGACAAGGGACTGCTTTGTGTGTTAAATGGATTATTCCTGCCCTTACAAGGAACAAGGCTTGGAAAATTCTTATCAGGCACAATATTCAATCTAGCTTCCCTTTCCATAGACCTGCCTAGAAGGGGATTGGCTTTCAAACCCTTCTGGTCATGAAAGAACTAGTCCAGATTATTGGGACATTTGTGGCCAAAAGTATCTGGTAGGCCTAGGAAGCTATCAAACCTTAGCTCCGTTGGGCTAGATCTGGTTTTCAAGATGGGCTTTCTCTCAACCAGCATAATATTTGGTGGTCACCTCTTTTTTCTTTCAATGGTCAGTCGTTGGCCAAGTTGCCTGGGATTAAGATGCTCAGATTTCACAAAAAGGGTATCCAGATCCTGCAACAGATATTTCATAGACCCACCATGCATATTATGTCATGGAAAGTTTTTCATTCTGAGTACAAGCTTTATAACTAGGACCATGCTACTTATGATGGTTTGGTGAATGTCATTCCTGCTAAAATGCTTCATAAGGTTGGAATTCGTGGGACCAAACCTTGGTGGAAAGACTGGAAATGTTATCCAAACACCCCTTTCAGGAACTACAAGCCTCAACTTGGTTACAGGTGGCTCTCACCATATTTTCCTATGATTTAGAGTTTGAACCAGAGGTGGCTTCTTCAATCTCCTGCTCATGTCTAGCGTAAAAGATTTTTTGCCACTTGGTTTGCAAGTGTTGAGCCGAAACTTGCCCACTTTTCCTAGTGTATTCTTTTTCAAGGCTTGCCTATGGGTTCTCGGCACAGGGTTCACTTGGGGGTCTGAGACCCTCGATGCCCTTTTTGTGGGCAAGCTGAGAATTTTAAGCATCTTTTCTTATTTTGTCCCAAATCCCAGTAGCTTTGGCCTTGGATTCATGAATTTTTTTGGCCCTTTAGGAAAAAACCTTTCTTCTGGCATATGGTGTTGCTAGGATATTCTCCCAGGTTTCCTGCAAAATTCATCTAGCTTTGGTACACTTTCAGGGTGGAAAATATCTTCAATATTTGGAAATACATAAATGCTTGCATTTTTTCACATACTCAAATGGATATTCATGTATCTTTATATGATAAAGCTATGATTTTCTCTAATGTTCTTTTACAGGTTCAAGTGCAAGCTAACAAAGTTGCACTCGAGGTTGCTCACCTTCAAGTTCTCCTAGACCACTGGGGTAATGCCCCTTGTACTGTTGCTCGGGTCCCCACTTCGCCCACCTCTTCCCGTGGTCAGTCACCCTCCAAGGGCCAACAGCAGAGTGGCTCTACACATCCCCGTTCCCAACCCCCACCTTGGCCAAAAATGTTCTCCTCCATCACAAGCTAGCTAGGGGTGGCCTTCTGGCGATGCTTCGAGGAGCAGCGGTGGCAGTTTTGGGTGGCCCTCTGATGACTCTCCTACTTCTGGCTTTGGTTGGCCAGCCACTAGTAAAACTTTTTTGCGTATGGTGCTTGCATTCTCACCTCGGTGTGAGGAAGAAGATAAAGAGAAAAGAGATGATGATGGTTGGGGTCCTCCTCCTGACGTCACTCTAGACCCCGCTGATGTATGGGGGAAAATTTTGGATGAAAGAGATCCCCTAGCTCTATTGGCATTGCTCTAGCCACTTAATGGCCTTTTTATTTACTTTGTAATTTTGGACTTCTGGGCTTAGCCCATGTTATCTGTTGTTTTTTTTGGATGCTGCCCATTTGACTCTCGGGGTGTGCCTTTTTACCACCCACCCTTTTTTTGTGAATATGTATCTTTATATTTCAATTAATATAGATAGCTGCCTATTCATTAAAAAAATAACTAGATTTTACAAATTTTATCAGTGGAACACAGATTTTTTAGGGGTTCCACCAGCATGATGTAATTCTAGAGAGGTTCCAACTAATGGTGTTCCATTAAAAGAATATACATCAAAACTCCTAATGGCGTCTCATCCACACCTATGAAAATGTTGATTAAAAGTAATTTTGATTCACATATTGGGGGATCAAATGATGTCATTTAGAAATCTCATTGTGTAAGTATGTATCCTTTAGTGTTAACTTTCCAAAAAATATAATATGTATTTTCTTAATAGTGGATTTTTGTAATATTGGATATTTTTATTTTATAATGAATGTGGGTCCATTACAAATTATTATGACCTCTTTTCAAGGCACTAAGAAAATTTAAAAAAACTAAGTGTATTGAACTCACATGGATGTCCCTATTTCAATTAAAAATAAGTGTTTCAGTTTGATGTATATGCTAAGAACAATGTGTAATAAAAAAATTTAGTTGTGAAATTTTTGTTGGTACTAATTCAAAAGTTAATAATAAATAAATATATTTTTTAATTTAAAAAAAAAATCTATGCATTAGACAATTGAGTTAATGAACTAATTTTAAGAAATTGTAATATTTTATTTTTAATGAAGTTTATGTAATATGAAAAAAATCATTCAAAAAATAATATTAATTTTTTTTAAAAAAAAAAAATTAATTAATTTAAAAAATTAAAAAATTACAACCTAGCCTTATATAAAAAAATCACAATTCATTAGTTTACATCATCCTTAACTTCTCAACTATTTGTTGAGCATAATTTACACAAATTAAAAAATACTAAAAAAGTGTTGATTTTGACTGTCCCATTCACATCAAACACTAGGACGTGCTATTGTATTCTCATTCAACTTAGGTACCTTGGAAAAGAAAAAATACTATTGACTGCAAATGTATTCACAAAATGAAATTTAAATTAGATGATGTCATAGAAAATTTTAGAACTAGATTAGTCACAATTGTTTTAATCAAAAGGAAGGTATTAATTATGATCAAATATTTAAACTCATTATTAGAATGAATAATATTAAAGGTTTATATATCCTTGGTAACTAGTGCATGTTAGCATATTCAACAAATGAAAGTGGAATTTCTTTTTGAATGGAGATCTTTATGAAGGTATTTCTATAGATCAACCATCCAATTTAGTTGATAAAAAATACCCCTTGTTTGCAAGCTCAAGAAGTCGATATATGATATTAAACAAGAACCTAGAGCATGGAATGAGAAGATTCATAGGTATTTTTAGCTTCATTTATTTCAAAAAATATATCAAACCATAATCTCTATATGAAGAAAGTCCAATATGAGGTTGTTCTTGATGTGGCTTGCATAGGCGATTTTATGATTAGTAGTCCAAATATAAATCTCATTAGTTCTTTGAAATAAGACCTAGTAATCAAATTTGATGTAAGTGACTTGTGTTGGATGAAATATTTCATGGCTTGCCAGTTTTTAAAGTTTGAGATAGACTATTTGTTTAACAATTAAAATATGCATTGGATCTCTTAAAAAAATAGAATGATAGATAGCAATCCTATCTCTACTCCATTTCAATTAGAGTCAAGCTTAATAAATATTAGACTTCTAATAAGGATACCACTTTATATATTCAACTTGTTGGTAGTTTGGTTTAAATAACCATACACTTATTTTGTAGTCAATTTGATATCTAGATTTATGTGAGAGCTCAAGAAAATTCTGGGTAATTGTATAAAGAATTTGTTTAATACATTTGTGGAACTAGTCACTATGACATCCACTATGGATATAAGTCCTTGATTTCTTTGGCCATGTTTATAAATTCAAACTATGGTATCAATGTTGATCACAAAAAACGTATAGGTGATTATTTGTTTAATCTTTGTTTAGGCCCTATTATGTGGAGCATCAAAAAGTCTATAATTATTTTGTTTTCTTCTCATTAGATAGACTATAGAGTAGCAAAGGAAGTAGGAAAAGAATTATTCGAATTCAAAATATACCATTGAAGCTCAACCTTCCCAATACTCTCCTACTACCATATTTTTTGATAATCAAAATACATTCAACTTGCTAAAACTCCAATTTTTCATGCTAAAATGAAATGCTTAGAAATCAAGATGTCCATTATATGTAAAATATTGTAAGTTCAGGTTGTCAATTTAACCAACAAATAACTTATATATTCACCACGAACATAACAGAAGTCTAAAGTTAAGAAAAGATAATATAATATTCCCCTCTTGTATATCTCTTCTTTAATATATATTTTATTGTAACTAATTTTAGGAGGAGATATTCGTGAGAAATAAATTTGTCTATAATTTTTTTAATCAAATAAAACGAACCAACACTTGAAGCACTGCCACCGTGCCATCGTAACCCACCCATGCTTCCTTTTATTTTATGCTTTAGCTTCTTTGTAAAGATCACATACCGAAAAAGATTTTCTTGGATCTAATGCTGTTGATATCGACTCCCTTATGGTTATCATCGAATTAAACCCTATAGCTCCCTCTTGAATGTGCCGAAATCCAAGCTAAAATTTGATTCGATGAGTTAATCTGTTTCTAATTTAAACACGCCAAGTCACCCACCCAAATCAGCTTTAGAAGATTGAACTCGAATGGTGTGAGGAAGCAAGGCCGCCTCCACTGTTAACTATGAACGAGGAATATTGTTTGTATAAGCTGCCCTGCCGTTAACTTGGGTCATGGTAATCAGTCTCACGTCCTTATAAATAGCAGATAGAGGAGTCATTAGCTTTAATTTACCTCCCCAAAAGAGCATCCCACTGTCAGCAGATGCTTTCATTTTTTAGGAGGAAAATTAAAACTAATGGCTCCTGCATCTGCCATGTAATAAGAAGCAGAGTAATAGACAAGCAGAAAAAGAATCTGACCACATGAATGTTTTGAAAGCTCTCAGGAATTACCTGTTCAGGGAAGATAACCATAACAATTTATCTGTGCAGGGAGAGATGTCTATTTCAGGATCTTCCAGGTGACTGGCGAAATAGGTATATGGGCAGGGTCACAAAAACTGTAACCTAATTGATATTTTTCACCTCATTGGCTACCCATCAGTAATCATACAAATTTATTTATTTATTTATTTTGATGGAAACAGTCATTATATAGGTGTCAGCATTTTTGTTTTTATATAGTAAATTATAAAAATCTGAGTAAGCATACATCTGAACCAGAAGTCATTCTTAAGATAAGCAGTCACATGCAGGAAGATCCCATCCACCAAAGTTGTGGAGATGTATGATAAAAAATATACTTATAAAGATTTGAACCTTAATGAAAGATTATTTATCATTGCATGCCATCATCTTCATCAATTGTACTCAATTCAATTGAACATCTTATTCAATAATAACCACTTTAATATTCACCGTCTTATCTATTATTCACTGCTTCATACATTTGATCGCTTCTTATTTATTCATCATCACAGTAATACTCTTATATAGGGCCCCGCTATTTTTATCGAGGTCTACAAATGATCTCCCTTGGTCAGGATTATTTATTCAATAAAAATTTATTTGCAGCAGATTCTGTATTCTCCAATTATTATCGATTCTTTTTTCCTTTGTTTTCTCTGTGAAAAAAATTAATTCATATCGGAGAGCAGGTCTACTAGGAAAGAAATTTAGAGCGAAAATTGTGAAGAGATGTCAGTTTGGCTGAAGTTCGGATGGGAGCTTATAGGTACTGTGAAGAGAGATAAGTATATATAGTGTGTTTATTAAGATAAAAATTATAAGAGTTTTTTTATAATATGGTTACTATCATAGTAGTTTACATATTTCTGTCTTAGATTCTTCTGTTTTAAAGAAAGAATTATAATTTTTCAAGTATTAAAATACGACATTGCTTATTTTTTAAAATTTATGGAATTTGGTTGAAGTTTTTGAATGGGTTTTTATTACTTGGATTCAAGTATGAAGAAATGAATTATAAGAGAAGAGAAAGAAAGTTTTAAAAATTATGTTTATTATTTAACAAGTAGTTACATATATCAATTATTTCAAGAATATTTCTAACAACAATCAAAATAATTATGGGTTCTACTACAAAATATATTATAGAAAACATAAAAGGTAAAAGTAATCAAATTTTAAATATTTAGAAAAAAAACTCTTTTACCCTTTAATTAATACAATTTTTATCTCCATCCACCACAATTACTAACTTACTCAACCAAGCATCCTCTATCTAAATTAGAAGTACAAACTTCATTAAAAAAATTGGCATGTACTCATGGTGCAAACTCTTTGCCACAAATCATAAACTCACACTAGAATGTGGTAAGCTCCAAATATCAAGGTCATCCCTAGACCCAAACCTAAGCCTCAAGGGTTCATTCATCCTATCTTTGCTCATGTATCCCTTATAGGAATCAAAGGCTTTATATTTCATGCACCAATAATAGAGAAATTACATCCTCACATATGGGACAAGATCTTTGACCAAGTACTATTAAATCACAACTGTTCGTTGATCTTATGTTTTCAATTTAATCAATTAACATAGAATGATAACACATTCCAATCAAGTGTTGGTTTCATGCCAACCTTAGTGGACAAACACACCCAAATCACATAATTACCATATCATTCCAACATCAAATGTTGTCTTAATTATCGGCTCAAGCATACATCATCTATACATAACATTGATAACTCCCACTTGCATCACACATACATAGGTGGCTAACTCTTATACATTTCACAAGTACACATGGGAGTTAGCTTGGGAATACATCACCTAGATGTAAGGTTACTAGCTCATACCCACATCACAAGTATACATGATTACTAGCTTAAGCATATGTCACATATACATAGTGTGAATAATTCACACTTACATCACATATAGATAATGTAATACTAGTGATGCATCACATATACACAATGTGAATAATGTAACAACCTCACAAGTACATACTGACTAGCTAGCAAAAGGGAACTAGTTGCAACCCTATTGCAATATTTGTTTCCTTCTTCTAGTTCACTAACACAGAAGCTAATAAGTGCATCCCATTCAAATCAATAATTTTTATGCACCCCATATTGCACCATGATTTCCATTTTTTTTCTAAATTACTAACACCTATAATGATAGGAAAGCATCTAATAAGACTTGTTATCATCATTAAGAAGGGCATATGTATAACAATGTGCATAATATCTGAGACCAATTTTAACACAAATACAAAATGATTGACTCACACATACATAGTGACCAACTAGTAGTAGGAAGGAGATGTGATAATACTAGAGGCATCTTTGCATTACCTAGTTCACTAACACATTTTTAGTGCATCCTAGATAGAAAACACACTTTATCAGGATCAAAACATAGTTGAAAAAAACCTTTGAATTAGAAAGAGGGTCAAAAACCATTACCAATAATCTCCAACTTGGAGATTAATTATCAGGATCCATTACCAACACACATTATTCCTACAATAGGGAGAAAGGTAGAGAGAGAGAGGGAGAGGTAGGGATAGAAAGAGGAAGAGATAGAGGGAGAGATAGAGGGGGGAAGAGTGATAGAGAGTGAGAGAGAGGTAACGATATGGGGATAGGGGAGAGAGATAGAGATGAAGGTGGATATGGAGAGGGATATGGAGAGATAAAGAGAGAGATAGTCTAGAGAGGTAGAGAGAGAGAGATCTTGAGAGATGGAGACATATAAATATAAATATAGAGATAGGAAGTGATATATAAAGAGAGGAACAGATGGAGAGAGATATAGGGATAGAGAGATATAGAGAGATAAGGAGATAGAGATAAAGAGAGGTAGATATAGAAGGAGAAATATGGATAGAGATATGGGAGAGAGAGAGAGATAGAGAGAAAAATAGATATATATCTATATATATATATATATATATGTCTAGAAAGAGGGAGAGAGGGAGAAGGGGACATATCTAGAGATAGAGTAGGAGAGAAATAGATAGAGAGATAGAAATAGGGAGAGGGAGAGATAAAGATAAAGAGATTAGGAGGTACGAATAGAGAGTGGGAGAAAGAGAGAGATAGAGATAGAGGGAATCGATAGAGAGATATAGAGGGAGAGATAGAGAGAGATATGGTGAAATATAGAGTGATAGAGAGTTGGAGATAGAAGAATATATAGAGAGGGGGGGAGAAAGATATAGAGAGAAGTAGAGATAAAAAAAATAGGTATAGAGAGGTAGAGATACAGAGATACAGAGGGGTGAGATAGAGATGGAAGGAAGGAGGGAGACAAGGGGAGATATGGAGAGAGGGGGGATATACAAAGATAGATGTAGAGAAATGGAGAGACATAGGTAGAGAGGGAGAGAGAGAAGAAGAGGGGGAGAGGGAGAGTGAGAGATGAGGATATATAGATAAAGGGAGATATAGAGAAATAGAGAGATGGGAAGATATAGGTAGAGAAATATATGGATAGAAAATGATAGAGATAGGAGTGAGAGGGAGATAGAGAGTGAATCATAGAGATAGAGATATATAGTAGGAGATATGGAGTGAATGAGAGAGAGAGAGAGGTAGATATAATCATATATATAGATAAGGGCAAAGAGAGATAGGAGATAGAGATAGAGGGGGGAAATGAAAGATAAAAGAGGTGATATAGGAAAGTAATATAGAGAAAGGGAAAGAGAGAGAGATGAAGAGGGGAGAGATAAAGTTATATAGATAGGAAGGGATAAATAGGTAGTGTGTGTGTATGAGTGAGAGAGATATATGGAGATATATATGGATATGGAGAGATAATTATAAATAGAGAGAGATGGACGAGAATTAGAGAGGAGAGAAAATTAGAGAGATGTATAAATAGATAAAGAGGTAAAGAGGGGGAGGTAAATAAAGAGAGGAGAGAGGAGAAGTAAAGAGATGAATAAAGAGGGAGTGATAGGGAGAGAGGAAGAGAGGGAGAGAGAGTGGGATATAGGGGTAAAAAGATGGAGAGATAGAGAGGGGGAGAGAGAGAGAGAGAGAGAGAGAGAGGGGGGGAGGGAGAGAGAGAGGGAGGGAGAGATAGAGAGATATAAGATATGGATGAAAAGATGGAGAGGTAAATATATAGAGAGGGAGAGATAGAAGGATACATAGGAGAGATAGAGAGGAATATATATATATATGGGTCTAGGAAGAGCAGGAGGGAGAGAGAGGACATATCTAGAGATAGAGAGAAAGAGTGATATAAAAAGGAGGTGATAGAGATAAGTAATGGAGGTAAAGGTATAGATGGAGGGAGATATATACAAGCATAACTTTAATAACACCCCCTCCCCCCCCTCCCCTTAGGGAAGGTGTAAAATCCTAGTGAATCTTGTATACTTCTCAATAAAAATATTAATTTTATTGGCGATTTTTTTTGTTTTTTAGGAAATAAATCTTAATTGGAAATTTTTTGTAATTGCTAGAAGTTTGTGGAAAATCCTAGCAAATTACATTTTTTTTTAAACCAATTAAATATTTTCATTGGCAATTAAAACCTTTTTTCAAACCAATAAAATATTTCCATTGTTGAATTAAACATGTTTTCAAAACAAAAAAATATTTTTATTGGCGAATAAAATTGCTTTTCAAACCAAAAAAATAATATTTTCATTGGTGAATTAAACCTATTTTCAAATGAATAAAAGAAACATTGGTGAATTAAACATAATCTCAAACTAATAAAAAAATTCAGTGGTGAAATAAACTATTATGCCAATAAAAAATCATAGTGTGGTTGGCAAAAATATCAAATGCTACAATTACATATTCTTCTATTTCAAGACAATTTTTCTGAAATTCAAATTCCTTCATAAGTGTCCAGAATGGGGACAAGTGTCAACATATTTATTATTTCTAAAGCAAGATGTTAGTGCAAATTAATATAACCCACGACCGTTCGATGATTTTTTGATGGACAGTTGTAGTTGCATTCTAGAAGCAAATCTCTGAAGCCCTAGACTTGCGAATTGAAACCTCTAGAATAACAGTAGAACCATTAGATTTCCAAAAATCAATGGTTGACATTTTATTACTTATTAAATCACTTAAATTCATGACAACCAAAATAATATTTTATCGTTGATTGGCTACTGACAGTTGAAGCTCACTTAAGTTATGACTTAAACCTTTGGAGTCATCATGGTGACCAGCCCCTCAACCTAGGTGAACGATGGGTTTGAGAAATGAATGGTCGAGATAGGGTGACATGGGTCAACCTTAACCACTCCTCACCAACCAGGGGTGGAACCACCTGCATCTCCCATCCCTCAATGGGGAGGCAAGAAGTGCCATATGGAACAATCAGAACCATCGAGGGAACTATAGTAAGGTGTGAAATATTAAGGAAATATTTTGGCATAAGGTTGTGTAGTGTTAAATCCTGCGCTACTAAAGGAGCTTTTTAAGAACATGTTTTAAAGGTAAGCAAGACATCTTAATCTGGGTCATCCATCTGGTCTGAGGTTTGTGCACATGTGAATGGTCTTAAGGTAAAGAACACACAGATGTGAAGTTCTAGATTTAATTTGGGTCGCTCCCTGCTAGCTCGTGGGGGACCCACCTACATCTCTCATCCCTCAACGAGGAGGTGGGGAAGTTCCACGTTGAACGATCAAAATCGTTGAAGGAACCATAGAATGGTGTGAAATATTAAGGAAATATTTTGACATAAGGTCGAGTAATGTTAAAGCCTGCACTACTAAAGGATCCTTTTAAGCACATGTTTTAAAGGTAAGCAAGACATCTTAATCTAGATCATCCATCTGGTTTGAGGGTTATGCACAAGCGAATGGTCTTAAGGTAAAGAGCACACAGATGTGAAGTGCTAAATTTAATTTGGGCTGCTCCTCACCTCCCCATTGTTGAAAGTTGCACATGAGTTAAACCCAATGGGGAAGCAAGGAAGCTGACACATGGATTTTCTCAGTGTTCATGAAGATGGTGGAGCCTGTAGGTAACTTGGAATAATATTGTCATAATTTTTTTGAAATAATATTATCACATGTCAATGATTAAGGGGTCAATTAAATGTTAAATGTGAGTATTTGATGTCATTGTCTTCATTATAACTTCTATATATACTTCACCAACTTGATGTTCTTCATATCATTTATATTATTTTTGGATTTGATTTCTTTCTTCTCTATTCTCAATTTAACTATGATATTACGGAGTCTTCAAGGAATGTCATGCTACCCAAATGTTTTTTGGAGAAAAGAAGTGACGATGCATACGACAGACGAAAGTTGGGTATAGTTTTTACAATTCCTTTTGTGTAGGTTGAGGATGCTATAAGAATAATTGTGGGTAGGGAATGGCTTCAGAACAACCCTCTTGCTCTATATTTTTAGGTAGCTTCGACTTTCTTGTTCAATTGCATGGACATTTTTCTTGATAAATATTTGGTGAAGACTCTGGAAATACATTATTTTCATCCTTTCATGTACTCTATTTCTTCGTTGGATTTGGCACTGGAGCATTACAATTTTGAAAGTGGGTTAGCGCCTGTTGGTGGAATCTTCTAGAAAGTGGAATTGAATTCTTCTATAGTGCAGGCTCTTTCCCTAGTTAATATGAGATGTGGTCTATTGTGTGATATGAAAAATGAATCATTAAAGATTTTGGAGTTTTGGAGGAAAGTTTTGGGTGATTCGCTTTTCTTCTATGTTGTTACTTTTTAAAATTAGATTCACCTTCTACTCAAATATCTGGTTGCGGGTGCATGGCCTCATCTATTATTACAAATTTTTTTAGTAATGAATCGTGTGACGTGTCACATTTCTATATTTTATTGTATAGTGTAATAGTTCTTGTAATATGTATTTTGTGACTAGTTTTTGTCATGGTTAATGGCTTTTTGGCCAGGTTGGCTCTGTAGTATGTACTTCAGTCTTTAGCTACTTAAATTAAAATAATTTTGTGGCTCCATTCTTGTAAATCCTTTTTTCTTTGTTCAATATAAAAATGTGGCTTTTAAAACTAATAGTAATTATCAACATATGGTTTTGATCATAAGTGAGTGAAATTTATTGTGACTTATTAGTGGACATTGATAATAATTAAGGTAAAACAAGCTATTTAATTCTCTCTTTTCGATGCCTCGAAGTACTCTACCTTTCGTTTAATTGAAATTCTTAATCTTTTTGAAGAAAGTGTGGTTATGGTACTATGGGTGGTGACATGAATTAATGCCATATGAACATCTGAAGCAGTTGATTTGATAGCTTTATATTGAAAACTGCATGATGTACTATAGATGATGTCATTAATCCAGTGATCAAGTGTAACAAGATTCGTAATTATTTCATATCATTTGAGTGGTGATTTTGACAGCTTGTTAGCTTGAGGTAAAAATTGCATGTAGCCAGATGTCAATCAAATTAAACATTTTAATTGTAAATGTACGGCTTAAATTACACTAATCGATTAAGTTGATTTTTTTTGTTTGTACAAATCACGATTATCATTATACTCAACCTCACACATGACATGACTCACAAGTAAATAGGGATCATGCTAGTAGTGGTACTGGTGGCCCATAAATAGCGATAGTGAGCACAATTGAAATCATTCATTGAAGGCTAAAGGCTTTACTATTGAGTGCAATGTTGTGAATTATCATAAGGCTTTTTATTTTGTAGGGCTAATAAGGATTCAGGAAGAAGATGAAGTGGTATTATTGGGGATACTCTAAATTCTCCTACCTCGAGTTATGTAGTTACAGAGTAAAAGACCAATTTCCTTCAAGTTCAAAATGGGTGGAATTGGAAAGAAGTTGATTCGGTTCACCTAAATTCTAATGTAGTTTTTGAACCAATATTAGGAGTTCTGATGGAGATAAGTGTTATCCCAGTGCATGGAGGTTGAATGCAAAATATGGGAGAAAATTTACTACCCCTCATCTTCTACATGACTATAGTTCTCAAAGGGGATAAGTACATTTTGTATCTTCACAGCTCGGGCCATTTCCCTAGCATGGTTGGCCAGAAAAATCCCTTGCATCTATTTTGAGAGCCACATTTGTATTATGTTGTCACCAGCATAAGCTTAGAATCAATTTGTAATCCATTTTCATGAGCAACAGCTTGGAATCAATTGTTTCTTTGTAACTTAGTGACATATGTCATTTATACAAAATAGGAGCTTGCATAATCTATAGCTACTCATCTTTAAAAAGAAATGGAATATAAATAATGTAACATTGGAATACATTTGTAATAAAATAAATGGTTTTTTTATTCTTCATCATTCATGTATAGTAAAGAATTATTTTCAAAGTTCAATGTCTATGGCTCTATTCAGTATTCAAATCAGTTTTTCTCCTTTAAGAAATTTATTGTTATCTATTTATGAAATATCTACATGCAAATTTAAAACATAAAGCAATACAAATGAAAAAATAAAGTTGCCATCAAATTGACAAAAAAAATATAAACACTGAAAGTTGTCACTCTTGCTAGGGTTTACCGAAATATTGATTTCTAATTTGTCGTTGACCTTCTCCCCTGGTTCCATGTATCATTATTCATTTTATTAAGTCCTTTGCAATGTTAAGTTACCAACCCCTTGGCCTTGATGTCAATCCTAGTGGACTAAAGTTTAAAACAACTTTAAACACATGATGTTGATTGTTTATATCATAGATTACTCAACCGTTCGATGAAAATTTGATGGATGGTTGTAGTTTCATTCTAGAATGAAATGCATAGAGCACTAGGCTTACAATCTCAAACCTATGGAATCACCCTATAACCGTTAGATTTACAAAGATCAATGGTTGAGAATTTGTTTGAGAATTTATTTCTAAGTGTCATTACAGAAATGTAATGTACTAATTGTGTAGTCCGGGGCAACATGTTGACGTTTCATTCACTTTAATATTTGAAAAAAATAACTAATAAGTAAAATTTATACTACCAAGTGCAAAGTGATTTTATTTTTAAGTGAGAGGGCCAGCACATGGGGAGATTTCAGATTGCTCATTGCAGTACACCAAGGAGATTCTGGATTCAATATCCAAAAACTCCAATCCACGCCTATCAATATTAATCTTTTCAAGAATAAAAATTTAGGTAAGTGAAAGAAAAAATTCCTATGGCTATGTTTCAACTTTCATTGTTTCTTAAAATCTTATTTTGTCAAACTTTGAAGTTTGGGTTTAGGGTTGAGAGAAATAAGAATTAAGAAAAATTAAGGAGGACTAAGAAGGAATTCACAATTTCATATTGTATAAGCATGTCTACCACCAATACCACTAGAGCAAATTGGATAAAAAAATACTTTGTGTTGGATTGCTTAAAACCCTAGGTTTCATTGATAAATGACATGATATTTATGATCCTAAAATTTATGGTAGGCATACCTCAAAACTTAGATTTTCATCTGAGAATAAGGCTGCAAAGAAAATGAAATTTAATAGTTATAGTGCACCGTGGGTAACTGGATTAGGGTGCATGATGTTACATGAGGTTTTCCCTTGCCTAGAATTTATCATGGTTTGTGCCAAAAATTATGATGATAATAAAAGAGAAATTGTTAATAAAGATAGCAAAGAAGAATTGTTATCCATTAATGCAGAAGAACTTGAAAAAGTGTTTGAGTTTACAACCGAAGAATTTGGAAATGTCCACATTGACCTAGAAAAGCTTGCTAGTGATTATGAAGTAGTGGATGAAAGGGAGAAAAATTATTTCATAATAAAATAGTTCAGGATATCATACAAGTTAGAAATAAATTGAAAGGTAATCGTAAGCCTTCTTATGATTTTGATATCTTTAGACCATGGGTCTAGGATACTATTTCCATGCTAGCATTTTTCCTTGGACTAGTTAGCAACTAGGAAGTGGGTGGAAGCCTCCTTGAAATGACATATAATATCCATTATGGTGTTCCACACGTCAAATATAACTTTATTGATCACATTGTAGAATCCATGCATAAATTTTTTTTAATGATTAAAGGAGATTCCGCCAAGATATTTAGGTTCACAACTTGTGCTATTATTTTCTATTCAAATTTAGTGGAATATTTCAGACCAACAAGCTTCATATTCAACCCTATAGTAATGCTCAAGAAAAGAAAATGGCTCCAGTATATGATTGGACCATGAGATAAGGATGTATGATTCTTGAAGGAACTACAATCATTTTGTAGACTACTTTTTGGCTCCATTGCATCAAGAAATTACATATACTCCAATACCTAGATAGCCTATGTCATATAGAAATTGCATTCAAATAGGAAAAGAAATACAATTGGTTGATTGGTACTTAATAGAAAAATATACTATGCTAAGATTTTATGGATTGGGAGTAGAGCCATACAAACTTCCAATACATGTGATAGAAAGGTCTTTTCATTGGAATATGTAAGGAAGATGCAAAGTACTAATGAACTACACTTTTCCAATCAGCAAAAAAAGACCTTATTTCCTTCTTTACCTTTTTCATGTGGAGGGTTCACATTAAAGTGAAAAGAATTTAGTGTAGCACATGATCTTTTAAAAAACAAAAATTTGGTGTTTTCTATCACTGGTAGTATGATTCATGTGACACCATTAAATCAATGATTATGGCCAACAGGAATGTTGAAAGTAGAATTCAACATCAAAGTAAACCCTTGTTTGAAAACTTTAGAAACAAGGACTCTTGGGATGAGATCAAAATAGGAATGGAGAAAAGTGTTGTTAAGAAATGTATTTCTTTTGAACAATTGTCAGAAAAAATTATGGCATTGCATCGAAAGACAATCAAAAGTTACAACATTTTTTATGAAAATTTTGATAAACCATCTAGTACATAAAAAAATACTAGATTCTCTAGATAAGGAAGTTACAAATAAAAATTGGTCACAATCACAAACTACTTCCCTTTGATCTATGAGGAAGGAACTAGGTGATCCAAGAGCTCTAGCAGACTTTGGAGATAACAAAGAAGACCTTGAGTTTAGAAAATTGTGGAATATAGACCATCCCAATGATCATGAAGTTCAAGAAACTAAAGATGAATCTAATGATGGTAGGGAAGAAAAAATCTATGTTAATTTCAAACCTGGTTTAAGTGAGACCACAAAAGAATCATATACCTCAGGAGCAGTCATAGCTAAAAAAATGGGTTATGAAGGTGGTCCTTTAGGGTCCCAAGGAAAAGGCCCTTGGATGGTAACAAATGTAGAGAATAGAAAACCAGTTGAAAAATCTAGTCTTGGAGCTAAAAAAGTAGACCAAGGGCATACACGTATAGCCAAATCAATTCAATTTGTTAGAGCTTCAAATCCTCATCCTCATAGTCAGATACAATCATAATTAGGACATGCCCATGGCGGAGAACCTAGTGAAATTGGAACTACCACTGATGGCAATGGTATGGGTAGTAGTACTAGTAGTGGTCAACATGTGCTACAACAAAAAATTACACACAAGAGGGTCACAACAATACAAGATACCACACAAACACCAGGTGATCAAGGCATACAAAAGAGGCAAAGGATTTTGGCAAGTCCAAGTCACACTACCGTTTCCACCACAAAGGAGTTATTTCTAGGCACTCCCCCAATGCCAATTAGTGTGACTACAACAACATTCCCAACTGCAAATACTCCAATTCCTTCACCATTCAAGCATTCCATTATTAGTACGTCCCAAAGTTTTGATTACATTGAAGAGTCTAAAAAGAAATTAGAATTGTATAAAAAAGAAAAGAAGCAATTTCAATGGAGAGTGCATCTGTTGTAACTTCAAATCCTGCAACAATCATGGTATTACCCACATTTGACACAAATAAATAAATCATGGAGTACACAATTGTTGATCCCATAGTTCAAAATAAACCAGCAAATTAGATGGATTGATCTGAATTTTAGGAGTTTACAATTGGATTTTTTTGGACTCAAAAATACTAACGAAATTAATGTACCAAAGAAGAAAAATGAATTGGTGTATGCATCATTGATAAAGCAAGATAGAGAGAAAAGAAAAAGGTTTAAGACTGAAATAGAAAAGTTACAGGCAAACCTAGCAAATGAGAAAGTAAAGAGGAAAGTAGTAGATAACAAGAGCAATGAATTAGAAAAAGAATCAAAAAATATGCCTCTACATAAACAAGCAAAGAGGATAATCAAAATGAGAGGGAAATTAATGAATTGAAGCAAAGGTTAGATGAGAGCAACAAGAAATATGATAAGGGAAAATCCACTTCAGAAAAAATAAAAGAAAGCATTGGGAAAGGAAATGCACAGTGGGAACAAAAATTAGAGAAAGAGAGAAAAAGAAATGAAATATTGGAGGCAAAGTTGATTGAAGCAAAAATGAAATTAACCCTTGTCAAAATAAGTTATATGCATTTTGTAGAGAATCAATGAGGCATATGAAACAAAAGATCTAGGATGAAATAATATAGAGGATTGATCATTTGTGTGACATGTTTCAATTGATTGATGCTATTAGACTACATTATAAGAAGCTCAACAAATATTTAGTGGAGAACAAAAATGTTCTAGAATTAGAGAAATCTACAAATCAAGTTCAACAAATAGTCTACAAAGCTAGTGACAATGATTTGAAATAAAAAGGGATTAATAATCAGCTTGCTATCTCAATGATATTGTCATCTATCATTCAAAAGTGTTTGAGAATGTGTAAAACAAAGGAATATGTGCATTTGGCTGCAAACAAGATGAAGAAGTTGGATGAAAAGGTAAGTAACTTCACGGAGCATGGTTTTCCAGAGGCTTTTAATCAAAATGAGTGATTCATTAGAAAGGATTATTTTAGAAAGAAGATGGAGGGTGCAAGGAAGATTGATTTGGACCAGTTTCCTCATAACCTAGATGTGGTGAACTATTTGGATTCCATCATACCACCAATAACCTTGAATACAAAATTGACTTAAGAATTCAAGGCAGGTTCCAATTTTAATTATGAATTGTTAACAAATATTCAAGTCACACAACATCAGTTAGAACAAATGACAATTACACCACCTGAATAGTGGAAGTTGTTAGAAAAGATGATACAGTGATTTGATATTTGATAATATGAGTTTCCAAGTTCCAACTCAGCTCTATGCAAAGTTGTCTTTGAGCAAGATTATGTATTTCCAATGTCTCTATGTATTTCTTCATGTGAAAATCAATAAAAAAAATTCAAATTCAGTAAGTGTTGATGTTCAATTATTCGTATTATTTATTTTATCATTTGAAGAAAAAGTCTGGTTTCAACTACTACATACACATTAAATGATTGTTGATGTTCATTGTTGTATATGCTACTATTTGAATATGTTATTAAGCATTGAGTTGAGTGATGAATCACTAAGTATATGTTTAAGTTTTAACACAATTAAAATATGAAATTATTAATAATATGTTAATTTAGTTATACAAACTGCAAAGCTCGAAAAAAAACTCACATACAAACTAACAAAGTATTTCCAAGTACAATGCACATTCCAAGGTAAAATTAAATCATGTATATACATTAACTAGTCATAAGAGCTTAAAAGCAAGTCCAATAATGAATTTCATTACATACATCAAAATGGTATACACATCTATTTCAATGTTACATCAGTAAGCTTCCATCAACACATCTCTGAAGTAAAGATACATTTAACAAATGGGATGTCTAATCCATACAAAGTAATACAAATAGTACATCCATAGCATATATATTTTTTGATCCTCAACTGCCTTGACACCACTGTTCTTCTTGCAAACTAAGCCCAAGAGTGTGGTCAAGGCGCCTTTTCCACCCAACCACAAAGTACATGACTTCCTTGGGTTTCTTCCTAACTTGAAGAAATCCTTGGCCCTACACGAGGAGCCTAGCAACCTAGAACAATAAAGCAGGAGCAAAATCTCGATGCATGCCTAATGCCTATATGTATTCCTATACTAGAAACAACATATTCCTTGCATGCAGGATGTGGCAGAGACATATTTAAAATAAAAAAAATTATGCCTTTAATCCATCCATTTCAATGGTACATTAGCTTGGCCAAGCATTAAAACATAAATGGTAGTTTATGAAAATGCTAAACTACTGTCTTTGTGTGACCACATTCGGCATATTGTTCAAAATTTTCTCATAAGAAAGTAAATAATGCATATTTCCACATAAAATGCATACAATTCAAACATTTACAAATTCAACCATTCTTTCGAAAAACAATTTATATCTCCAAAGTTCCTTATTTGACTTGCATAAGAAAAATAATTAACAAGAAATAAATTCTACATCTGGTTTACATTTCACAATTGTCTCAATTTGATCAATATTGTAACACTCCAATTACTAGTAGCAATTAAATGCACATATATGTATCTTTCTATTTGCTCACAAAAAAACCAATAACTTATTTCTAATTTTTTTAATGGTTTAACTTAAATTTACATATTTATACACAATCAAATGAAATACTTTCTGATTAGAAATATATTTACATTTTTAGAAAATAAAACTTACCCATTCATGAATACACATATGTATATATCCAGTAATACATCAATTAAAACATAAATACATCACTCTCAGTCAGATTTTTATAACTATTCTTCTCAAAATTTTAATTCTAGCTGTTACACATAATGTATAAGTAATATATATATATATATATATATAAACAAAAAATCACATTTACAAACTGAAGTAATTTCATTTTCTAGATTCAACTACAGGCATACATTCTGGTATATTTTCATGGAAATATATATTTAATTAATTGTGTATATGTGTATATATATACACACACACATATATATGTATACACACACACACACACATATATATATGTATATATATGCATGTATATGTACACCTTCTGCTAATTACATTTAGAGACATAATAATGTTTATCTCTATAGCCATGTATATATTCCTTGCATGCTATAGTGCTAAAACACAAACATTATATATATGTATGTATGTATGTATGTATGTATGTATGTATGTATGTATGTATGTATGTATGTATTATATATATATGTGTGTGTGTGTGTATGTATTTTTTATTTTTTATAATTTTTATATATAGATATATATATTCATATATATATATATATATATATGTGTGTGTGTGTGTATATATATATATATGTGTATATATATATATATATGTATGTATGTATGTGTGTATGTATGTATGTATATATGTGTGTGTGTGTATGTATGTATGTATTTATTTTTATTTTTTATAATTTATAAGCGATTGCTTAAACAAAAGTATCTATAGGTGCCAAATGTTCACAGGCTTAGAAAATGAATCAAATTTCTTTAGAGCTCAAGTAGCATGAGGCCAGTGGCCCACCCATAGGGGGATGCTTCCTGTGGGAGGCAGCGCCCTCTCCACAAGCTACAGTTGTGGAGGGGTGGCTGCCTCCATAGGCAGTCTTCCCCTAAGGGGAGGTGCTAGTTGTAAAGAAGTTCTATTGTTTATTTAATGCATTTACCTCTTCAAAAAAAATTACGACATTAAAAAATATTTTAATAAAAGTTTGATTCAACACTTTTAACTATTCCATTCAAAGACATAAAAGTAATATTATATACTTACATTTATACATGCAGTTCTGTATATATGTAAGTATGTAATATTATTATTGTATTTTGGTTCAGATTATTTGAAAATCAATTCTTTATTTTACAGCAGTAGTGCATAAATTCATATGTAATATTATATATTTATATAAATGTATTTGTATAAATATATACAGTTTTATATAGAAAGAGTAGGAAAAAAAATACAGATTTGTTCACACAGAAATTAAAACATTGAAACATTGATGCACAATTTTACACTTGATATCTAAAGAGGGTTTCACAAGAGAAGTAAATATCTCCACAAACAATCAACTATTTTCATTTTTGATATTGAATTATAGTGGAAAAGAATTTGAGAACCTAGGAATCGCTTTCTGGTTGAATTCCCCCTTCTTGTTTCCTCTCCTTTCTTGTTCTTGATTTGTTGGAAACTTCTTTCTAGAGATCTTTTGCTCTTGATTTTCTTGTATTATTTTCTCTCGTTCTTGCCACCGTTTCAATTTATTATCTTTTACAAACCTTCTACCCGACACCCATTTTTCAATTACTATTCTTATAGAGAAAATAATGATCAAGAAAACTATATGTTTCTGTTATGGATTTTTCCTCTTTTAAAGATTTCTCCTGAATTTCCATAACCTAATCTTGAAATTAAAAATAATATTTCTTTTCATGCATAATATTTATCCTTAGTAAATAATAAAAAAAAATTATTCCAATTGTAAATTAAATATTCATTCTAAGTAAATAATAAGAAAATATCATTCAATTAAAAATAAAATAATTATTCTAAATAATGTAAGCATTATCATGTGTGGCCACCTATCATAGCATCAAGATGGCTAGGGACTTGAGGATCTCTAAACTTTGGATCGAAGGTGATTCATTAAATATAGTGAATTTCCTTAAGAAAATGTCTCCTCCTTCATGGTCTATTAACAACTTTATATCTGATGCCATATCTTTATGTGATGAATTTGAAGAAATTTGCATTTCCCTTGCTTATAGGGAGGCGAATGCAATAGCTAATTGGTTGGATAATTATGGGGTGTCATTGGCTAGTTTGTGGAGGGAGGATGGCGCCCTTCCTATTGATTTGAAGAGTGTTATTATTAATGAGATTCATCAATTCTTTTTTTTTACCCACCTCCTTGATCTTGGGGTTGGGTGGGTATTATGAAGCTTGTTGTTTGATGGGACTTCTCACATAGTGGATGCTCATTGGAAATTGTTGCCTCCTATTGTTGAGTTGTCTAAGTATCTTTCTCATTATTTCCTTTTGGACTAGTTTTGATTGCCTCACACGCTTTCTGGCTGGTTTATTGGCTAGTGCCCCTGCAATGCTTTGGTTGTGCTCTACTATAGTAACTCGATGATGGGAGGGGATAGGTGTCACACGGAGCCTTTTTCTTGTGAAGAAACAAGAGCTAATGCCCAAGTTTGGGAAATTCTGCAGAGTGGTGGTGTTACTCCTTACATGGAGCATCTAAATGATTTTGAATCCTCAATGTCTAAGGAGTTTGTTGACACCTGGCATGGCCATGTGGTGAGTATGTTTGGTAGAGATGCTACCATTACTGAATATTTTATTGCCGAGGTCATGGGTTTGTCCATGGAAGGAATAAAATTTTACAAGGACAAGAACATTTCAAAAAAATGCAAGACAAAATTTTCTCTGTGATAGGGAAAGGGCTAAGATGGTCCATTTGGACTATGGAGGATATGAGAGAAAAAATATTAAACCTATTTGGTGGGAGGTTGCAGTGGCTTTGATGTGCTACTTCACTCTTGATGGTAGATTCACAATGCTCTATGGTCATCACTTTGTCCTTCTTAACCACTTTTTCCATGGTAAGTTGGTTTCATTTCCTTTTTATTTATTGATTTCTTTGGAAGAGGGTATCTCAAATTTCAGAAGAAACCCCAGGAATCCTTATTTTCATGAAGGTTTAATGCTACTCATTATGGATTTTATTAAGGCTAATTTCATTGTTAGCACCCCTTGGTCCCCTATTTCCAAAAGAAGGGCAAAGGTAGTGGGAAATGTAGGATTGAAGAGATTCTGGAATCTAAAGCTACGAATATTGAAGTTGATTTTGAGGGGTGGTCTGATGGCTATGATATTGATCTAGATTATACCCCTTTGACAGGTGATGTTAAGTTGTCTTCCTCCAAAGCTCTATGTGCTAAGTGTACGTTGAAGGGTCTTGAGGGTGTTGAGGGTTCTGCTAGTAAGAAGCCTAAGGCTCATGCCAAGGTAGAGGATGTTAATTTGAAGAAGGTGGTAGGAAATATTCAAGGGGAGAACTTGGGTATTGGTGGGTCCCCTATGGTTGATAAGAATAATTCGGTGGTTAATCTTGAAGGCTCTGTTGGGGGACCTATTTCTAAAGAACGTGGGAAGCCTAAGCTGGTTTCTAAGAATGTGTCATTTGACGATCCTCCAATTGGCTTGCATCAGGGAAAGGGTGTATTTTGGGGAGTGATGGACTTCTCTTAGGTGTTGGACCTTGTCAAAGAAGGGGTTGATAACTCTTTCAATTTTCTTATGTGGCTTGTTCAAGAAATTTATGATCTTCATAATAAGCATGACACCATTTCCAGATGCAACATCTCTACTCTTTGTAGTCTTAAGGAGAAAGAGTCTATTTACGGGCTTTCTAGATCCCTAAATAACAATGTCAGTGTTTTGGTGGATGAGCTTGATGTGTTGAAGAATGACTTGAGCCCGAGAGTGGTGGTGTTGTAACAACAAAATAGGAAACTTAGAAGTTACTTGGACATGCTCATTAATATAAGCAAGGAGAAGTTGGAGGCCTCTATTGAGGGTATGGTTTTCCTTAACTAGAAGGCTATGGATCTGACTGGGAAGGGTTTGTTTGATGCTCATATGAACTTGGAGTGTGGGGAAGGTGTTGAGTTGGAGGTGAATTCAACTGATTTGGCTACAGGCCTGAGTGTTCGTACTAGGAGCAAAACTAAGAAAGGTAAGAAGGATCTTGTTTGTGATGTTGAAGAAATAATGGATATGCATGATAGGCTAGCGGCCAAGGATTTGGAGGCTGCTAAAATGCTCAAAGACTTACTATAGTGGCCTTTTGTGGCCTTTCTATTATTTTTTTTTTGGTAATGTTGTTCTACTGATGGTTTGTTGATGGTAGGTTAATTAGCTTGTGTTTTTATTGCTTTTGGGTGGGTAGACACTTGTTTTATCTTTTCTACCACTTTCTTTTTTGTTAAGGGTTTTAGCCACCCTTCAAAACCTATTTAACGTTAATCAAAAATAAGCATTATCATTTATTTGCAAAATAAAATCTATAATTAAATTTTTAATTAATTCTTTTTGTTTCATAGTACTTTTATTTCACCACTAATTAATTTAATTAACCATTTTAAAATACCAATAATAAAACAGTTAAATAATTAAATGCTAAATGCATCTACATGACACTAAGTACTTGTGTGTGTGCGAGAGAACCATTCTTGCTTTACCTTGCCAGGGAGCTAACCTTCTCTACCTTAACCACATCGTTGGTCTTCGACAACCTGCAACTCAAGTACACTCAAACACCCATTAATAGATTAGTATCTAGGTAAAATGTAAATCAAAACAATATAATTCATGAATCCAAATACCACTACTCTATTTTGCTTCACTTTCAAAATAAAACCATATTCAATACATTTCAACTTTTTCAAAATTAAAACAAACATTTTCTTACTTCATCTCACAAAACACCATATTATTTATTATTTACTCTACCACACACATTCAATCATATATCAAATCCTCATAAATCCAAAAATAGGAAACATCAAATCGTCTCGATGTCTTATTACAAACATCCACACAACAGAGTTTGAAACATTTAGTAAATCATAATTCACAATATGTAGGAATTAAAAGTATGCTAGAATCTCAAATGTGGGAAAGATCTATCAATATCTTTTGCATTCTCTCAGGTGGCACTGTCCACTAAATATTGGTCCCACTCGATCCTATGCTGCATAATATCTTGGTTTTGCAACCTAACATTGTGCCTTTCTAGAATCCTAATGGGCTCCACTAGCATCACCCCTAAATCCTAAACCTATAATGCATGCCAGTTAAGAATATGAGTAACATCCAGATGATATTGGCTTAAGCACTGAAACATGGAAGACGTTATGTATGCGGGATAGAGCCGAAGAGCAAGCCTATATGCAACTGAATTAATAACCTCCAAAACATCAAAAGGCCCAACATATCTAGCGGCAAGATTAGAGCTCTTACCAAAAGAGATTGAACTCTTCTACGGCCAAACTCTCAAGAAGACCTTGTCTCCCACTGAAAACTATCTAAAAGTTATGTTCTTGTCAGCAAAACTCTTATGATGATCTAAAGCTTGTTTCAACTTTTCCTTGATTTGCTTCATCTGATCTTCCATCTCTCTTAGCATCTTAGGTCCAATAAAAATCATGTCTTCCACCCTGTCCCAACTAATAGGTTTACGATATTTGCGACCATACAAAACCTCAAAGGGTGTCGTTCGTAAGGAGATGTGATAGGAGTTATTATAAGTGAACTCCACCAAGGGTGGGTACTCCTCCCACTTATGTTGTTCCATAAAATACATCCTGAGGAGATACTCTACAACCTGATTTACCCTCTTTGATGGACCATCGGTTTGAGGATGATAAGCTAAGCTAAAGTTTAGTTTGGTTCCCAAAGAAGAATTCAATGTATTATTGAACCTAGAATTCATTTGAGTGTCACGAACTAAGATGATCGTCTTTGGAACTCCATGTAACCAAAAAATATACTATACAAACTTATTTTCTAAATTCAAGGATCCATCCTTAATATTTCTAGGGATGAAGTGAGCTACTTTCGTCAATTTATCTACTACAACCAAGATGACATCATGTCGATTCTTGGTCATAGGCAACCCATGAATAAAATTGATAGTAATTATCTTTCATTTATGCTCTGGCACTCTATGTGGGTATAGAAGTCTTGTCGGATGCACATGCTCAACCTTAACTCGTCGGTATTCCAAACATCAGGCTACAAAAGCAATAACATCTCTCTTAAGTCCTGACCAGAAATACAATGGTCTAAGTCCCTCTACCATTTTTGTCACACTGGGGTGCCCTGAATATGGTGCATTATGAAATTCTTCTAGCACTAGCTCCCTCAATCCTATTGTGTTAGGAACATACATCCATCCCTGGTACCTCAAGAGTCCATCAATCTCAAACATATATCAATCATATCTATGATCCAAAGGGTTCTAATCTAGGGATTTTTTTACCCTTTCATGATGCTCATCCCTTTGCAAAGCTTGAATTACTTGTCTAAAAGTTGAACTTATAGTGACCATAGTTGCAAGATGTCTCATCCTACTTAAGGCATCTTCTACACTATTTTCCTTTCCTTTTATATATTCAATGCCAAAATCGTACTCACTCAAAAACTCCAACCATCGTCTCTGATGAGCATTCAAGTTGGGCTAAGTAAAAATATACTGCAATCCTGAATGATCTATTTTCAACTCAAAAGGCTTCCCTAAAAGGTAGTACCTCCACATCTAAAGAGCATGTACTATGGCAGCCAACTCCAAATCATGTGGTGCATAGTTCAATTCATGATGTTTCAATTTCCTTGATTCATATGCCACCACCTATCTGTCCTACATAAGAACTACTCCTACACCATCTTCTGAAGCATCTGTTATCACTATAAAGTGCCCATTTGGATCCAACACTATCAAAATAGGTGCAAAAGTAAGTTTTTCTTTCAACAAATAAAAATCCTTCTCACACTTGTCACTCCATTCAATTTTCTTTCCTTTCCTTTGGAGTGTGGTGATGGGTGTTGCGGTTGTTGAGAACCCCTTGAAAAATTTCCTATAATAATTAGAAAGTCCCATAAAGCTTTGGGCTTCTGAAACATTTTGCACTATTGACCACTCCATGATTTCCTTAATCTTATCTAGGACCACTGCTATCCCATCAGCTGAAATAACATGTCCCAAATAGTGCACCTCAGTTTGGTAGAAAGTGCATTTGGACATGTCTTCCCATAAATTTTTTGATCCCTCAAACACTGCAACACTATCCTTAGATGTTTTTTGTGCTCTTCCTCTGATTTAGAATATATCAAGATATCATCAAGGAAAATTAAGACAAAGTCATCTAGGAAGTATCTGAAGATGTTCATCAAATTCATAAAGGTTGCAGGGGCATTGGTTAACCCAAAAGGTAACACCAAGAATTCATAGTGCTCGTATCTCATCTTGAAAGCAGTTTTAAAATATCCTCATCTTTTATCCTCAACTAATGGTATCTCAACCTCAAATCAATCTTCAAGAATACCTTAGCCCCTTTCATATGATGGAAAAGATCATCTATCCTAGGGAGAAAGTATTTATTTTTTATGGTAACCTTGTTAACCATTCTATAGTCAATGCACAACCTTAAGGTCCGATCCTTCTTCTTTACAAATATGACAGGAGCTCCCCATGGAAACACACTTGGCCTTATGAAAACCCGATCAAGGAACTCTTGTAACTAGGTCTTCAGCTCATGCAATTCAATAGTGCTTATCTTGGATGGTGCCTTAGACTGAGGCTCGACTCTAGGTATCAAGTCTATTGAGAAATCTCGCTTAGGTGGTAGTTTAGTCAACTCATCTAGAAAGACATCTTGAATTTCCTTCAAAATAGGATGGTCATTAGCCAAAAATTCCAAACTATTGGTATCCCTGACCTTTACTACATAGATAGTACACCCTTTTCTGCTAGCCTTCTTTAGTTGCATGGTAGAGATCTACCTGAGTTCTAAATTCCTTTTATACAATTAATTTCAACACAGTTACCCTGATCATCAAAAGACCTCATTGTTTTCTCTTCATAGTCAATGAGGGCCTTATGTTCAATAAGCCAATTTTTTCCCAAAATCATATCATATGACCCTAGAGGTGCTACATATAAATTGGCATGCGTCTCAAATCTAGGGAGTTCA
This sequence comes from Sequoia sempervirens, assembly GCA_007258455.2. Lineage (NCBI taxonomy): Eukaryota > Viridiplantae > Streptophyta > Pinopsida > Cupressales > Cupressaceae > Sequoia > Sequoia sempervirens. The sequence goes on from VDFB02047230.1 coordinate 118,458,638, forward strand.
AGTTCTCTACAAGCTAGGCCTTGCTCCATTGTTCTCTCTACTTGATTTCCATATTGGACCTTCCATGAATTAGCCATATATCTAGGTTTAAATGATAATCTAGAGATAACATGAAGATCTACAAAACACTTTGTGGCTCCATTATCAATTAGGATAGAAATAGGGCATCCAAAGAGCTTACCCAAAAGCTTGGCGATTATCAACCGTTGCATGGATGTGATGTTGAATCCTATTCTTCTAATTATTCACTCTCTGAGGACATACACTGGCATAGTGATCACTGATGCATGTATAACAAACTCTGTGGGGTGCTTTGGATCTTTCAAAAACATCTCTCTTGTTGTTGTTATTGTAATTTTCCCTCTTTTTTTTTTTTGATTTGCATCATTGTGGTCCTAAGAATTATTACCCCTCTTGAGATTCTTGATCTGCCTATTATTATTATTGCCTTGATTGTTTTGATTCTGATTATTGTTATTCTAATTATTTCATTGAGATTTCCTATTACCATATTTAGCATCCTTGCTCTTCCTCTAATTTGTAACATGTTGTAACCTCTTTTCTTGCTTGGTTTCTTTTTCAAAATCTTCATCCATGTTGGAAGGATTATGAATGTCTACTTCAACTCCAATTTGAGGCCTAAATCCCAAAATAAATTTACAAATTTGGAACCTCTCATCAAGCTAGTACTGGGGTACACATTTGAGCAAGTGGGAAAAAAATTTCCAATACTGAGTTACTATCATTCCCCCTTGAGTGAGAGTCTCAAATTTAGTTATCTTTTCATCAAAATACGACTGTGGTAGCCACCTTTTCTTGAAAAACTATAGAAATTGCTCCCAAGTCACCTTTCCATGCAAAAAAAAAAATCTACCCTTTTGTTCTCCCACCAAGTGGCAGCTTCACCAGTGACTTCATATCATACCCATTCAGCCTTAATCTCATTGGATAAATTTCACAAGGAAAAATACTTCTTCATCTCAATCACCATGCTTTTGCCCCGTCTCCAAATGTTTTTCCATCAAATTTTGGAAAGGTGGCCTTATTGAGGTCCTTTCCCAACTCTTCATCCACCTTACTTAGGTTTCCTTTAGTCATAGGTTGTTCTATATTTCTATTTCCTTCATTTCCACTAGAATTTCACACTTGTTTGCCTACTCGCCTTTCTTGTTCTAGGCTATCAATCCTAGCCTCCTGTCAACTCAACAAGGCTAAAATATGATCAAACCTATCATTTGTATCACCATGGGATCCACCTCCATGCTGATAAGTTCTAAAATCCATCAGAATCACTCTAGAAAACATAGGATTAAGTGTAATTAGGTGTAGCTCCTAGAGTTTAACCTCGACGTTCTAATACCAAAATGTAAAGCTCAAAAAGAAACTCACATACAAACTAAAAAATTATTTCCAAGTATAATACATATTCCAATTAAGGTAAAAGTAAATCATGTATATACATTAACTATTCATAAGAGCTCAAAAGAAATTCTAATAATGAATTTCATTACATACATCAAGATGGTATAAAATACATCTATTTCAATGTTACATCAATAAGATTTCATCAATGCATCTATTTCAATGTTACATCAATAAGCTTCCATCAATACATCTCTGAAGTAAAGTTACATTTAACAAATGGGATATGTAAGCCATACAAAGTAATAGAAACAATACATCCATATAGCATATATATTCTCTAATCCTCAACCACATTAACACCACTTGTCTTCTTGCAAGTTGAGGCCAAGAGTGTGGTCAAGGCACCTTTTTTGCCCAACCACGAAGTACATGACTTCCCCAGGTTTCTTTCTAACTCAAAGAAATCCCCAACCCTGCACAAGGAGCCTAGCAACTTGGAACAATAAAGCAAGAGGGAACTCTTGATGCATTCCTAATCCCTATATGCATTCCTATATTAGAAAAAACATATTTCTTGCATGCAGGATGTGCCATACATATATAACATAAAAGATCTAGGATTTTAATCCATCTATTTCAATGGTACATTATCTTGGCCAAGCATTAAAACATAAATGGTAGTTTATGAAAAGGCTAAACTACCATCTCTTTGTGCCCACATTCAGCATCATATCCAAGAAGTTTCTCATAAGAAAGTAAATAATGCATATTTCAACATAAAATGCATACACTTCAAACATTTACACATTCAACCATTCTTTCGAAAAACACATTATATCTCCAAAGTTCCTTATTTGACTAGCATAAGAAAAAATAATTCAAAAGAAATAAATTCTACATCTGGTTTATATTTCACAATTGTCTCAATTTGATCAATATTCTAACACTCCAATGACTAGTAGTAATTAAATGCACATATGTATCTTTCTATTTTCTCACAAAAAATCCAACTTATTTCTAATTTTTTTAATTATTTAACTAAAATTTATAGATTTATACATAATCAAATGAAATACTTTCAGATCAGAAATATATTTACATTTTTAGAAAATAAAACGTAACCATTCACAAATATGCATATGTATATATTCAGTAATACATCAATTAAAACATAAATGCATCACTCTATGTTGGATTTTTATAACTAGTCTTCTCAAAATTTTAATTCCAGCTCTTACACATAATGTATAAGTAAATATATATATATATATATATATATATATATATATATATATATATATATAAAAATAGAAAATCACATATACAAACTAAACTAATTTCATTTTTTAGATTCAACTATAGGCATACATTCGGCTATATTTTCACGGGAATATATATTTAATTAATTATGTATATGTATATACATACACACACATATATATGTATATATATGCATATATATACACCTTCTAGTAATTGCATTTATAGACGTAATAATGTTTATCTCTACATCCATGTATATATTCCTTGCATGCTACAATGTTAAAACACAAACAATATATATATTTAATTATTTATTATTTATTTATTTATAGGTGGTTGTTTACACAAAACAATCTATAGGTTCTAAACATTCACAAGCTAAGAAAATGAATTAAATTTCTTTGGATTTCAGCTGGCATGAGGCCAGCGGCCCACTCATAGGTGGATGCTTCCTATGGGAGGAAACACCCTCTCCACAGGTTGCGGCCTATGGGAGGCAGGGCCCTCTCCATAGGTCGCAACCAGGGGAGGGGTGGGTGCCTCCACAAGTAGCCTTCCCCTAAGGGGAGGTGTTGGTTGTAAATTCATCCTCCTATTGTTTATTTAATACATTTACCTCTTCAAAAACAATCATGGCATTACCAAATATTTCAATAAAATTTTGATTCAATACTTTTAACTATTTCGTTCAAAGACATAAAAGTAATATTATATACTTACATATATACATGTAGTTCTATATATATGTAAGTATGTAATATTATTATTGTATTCTGATTCAGAATATTTGAAAATCAATTCTTTATTTTACAGTAATAGTGCATAAATTCATATGTAATATTATATATATTTATATAAATATATACAATTTTATATAGAAAGAGTAGGAAAAAAAAACAAATTTGTTCACACATCATTTAAAACATTAAAACACTGATGCACAATTTTACACTTGATATCTAAAATGGGTTTCAAAAGAAAAGTAAATCTTTCCACAAGGAATCAACTATTTTCACTTTTGAAATTGAATTATAGTGGAAAAGAATTTGAGAACCTGTGAATCGCTTTTTGGTTGAATTCCCCCTTCTTGTTTCCTCTCCTTCCTTTTTCTTGATTTGTTGGAAACTTCTTTCTAGAGATCTTCTTCTTCTCTTGATTTTTCTATATTATTTTTTGTCCTTCTTGCCACCATTTCAATTTAATATCCTTCAAAAACCTGCTACCCAATAGCCATTTTTCAGTTATTGTTCTTGCAGGTAAAATAATTATCAAGAAAACTATATGCTTTTGTTATGGATTTTTCGACTTTTATAGATTTCTCCTGAATTTCCATAACCTAATCTTGAAATTAAAAATAATATTTATTTTCATGCATAATATTTATCCTCGGTAAATAATAAAGAAATGTCATTCCAATTGTAAATTAAATATTCATTCCAAGTAAATAATAAGAAAATATCATTCAATTACAAATAAAATAATTGTTCTAAATAACAAGCATTATCATTTATTTGCAAAATAAAATCTATAATTAAATTTTTAATTAATTCTTTTTGTTTCATAGTACTTTTCTTTCACCACTAATTAATTTAATTAACCATTTTAAAATACCAATAATAAAACAATCAACTAATTAAATGTTAAATGCATCTACATGACACTAAGTGCTTGTGTGTGTGTGCAAGAGAACCATTCCTGCTTTACCCTGCGAGGGAGCTAACCTTCTCTACCTTAACCACACCCTTGTTCTTTGACAACCTATAGCTCAAGTACACTCAAACACCCATTAATAGATTAGTATCCAAGTCAAATGTAAATCAAAACAATATAATGCATTTATCCAAATATCACTATTCTATTTTGCTTCACTTTCAAAATAAAACCATATTCAATACATTTCAATTTTTTCAAAATTAAAAAAAAAAAATCTTACTTCATCTCACAAAACATCATATTATTTATTATTTACTCTACCACACACATTCAACATATATCAAATGCTTATAAAGCCAAAAATAAGCAGCATCATAGTTTGAGACATGACACAAACCTATGATTCCATCAGAGTAATTTAATTAATTCTTTGAATTACAGCAGATACAAAATCAAACATTCAACCAAAATGATTGAATACCAATAGAAGGATCCTTGATCATTTTATTAATAATTCATTTTAAAAAATATAAGAGGAGAGAATATGTTCTAGAATATGCATTTTCTCATTCAAATGCCATCACTATGGTAAAACCATTATGTCTATTATAGACTTGAATTCATACCTAATAGTCAACACTAACTCTATTTCTTTGTGCTTGAAGTAAAAAATTCTCTTACATGAGTTCAAAAGCTCTTTCAACCAAAGACCCATGCAATTGGACTTGAATTCCCTTTTATAAGAATAATGGAGAAAACAAGCTTCAAGCCAAATTATTCATTTAGTCACAATTACATTTGACATACATTTGAATTTCAATTTCAAAACATCCCCAAAGGCAGTTACATTTGCATTTCCAAATACAATGGAGAATTTCATATGAGACAAAAACCATTTCCATTTGCTAGTGAAGATTATCTCACCTTCCAAAAGGCTCCTTTAGTTGGTGCAAAGTAATCTTTTCCACGAGAAAACATTGTAGTCCACATGCTCTAAAAACTTGTAGAAGAAAATCATAAAGTGAAAGAGAGAATAAACCAAAGTAATTCCACATTTGCACTCATTGTCACCATATTTGAAACTGAGAAAGTGCAATATTTGAATGTTGATATATCCAAGGCCTAATCTGTACTCATTCATGCCATGTATTCCACTTCCCTGCTAAACTTTGTTATTGTTGACCACCAACCAAAATTGGTATCACCCACTCCCACTTACAGCAATTTATATGTCCAATATGTCAATATAGTTGGACTTCCATAATGCAAAATCCTCCTCTATAGGCCATTCAAATCCCATGATACTATCTACCTTTTTCTTGTATGGGCTATACCTAATTGCCACCCGATTTGCCTCATCAAAATCTTCAAGGAAAAACCATGTATGCATGAGCATGTCCATATTGTTCCTTAGTATAACCAAATCCATTTCATCACATATTTTTTTGGCCTGGGAAGTTATTGCTTGAGCTACATGGTCTTTCCACTTTTGTAGGGACTTAACTTCACCCTTCTCATTTAGAATGTTTGGAAGAAGACCAAAATTCCAATCATTGAACTTCTTAACCAATTCTCTAATCTTCACCTCTAAAGACTCAACCCTTGAGAACTAGTTATATTTGTTTCAAACCTTAGGGTTAGAGGTATCTTTGGAGGATTTTCTACATCACAAGAGGATACAACATCCATATCCCTTAGCATTTGAGCCCTTGGAATCCATTTATCCATTAGCAATTTATGTATCTCTGTTAAGGTTCTTAATGGCATCAACAATCAAAGCATAATTAGCATGAATACTGATTAATCTTTTCTCTACCCCCTTATTCAAGTGCTTAAACACTATTTTCACAATCTTCATATTATTCAAATGAACAAGATCATCCATCCTATCTTCATAAGTCTTGAGCTTTTCCATCAGCTCCTCCTTGGTAACTTCCTCAAATTGAGGGGCATTTGATGATTCAAGAGTTGATTATGCCATTTGTACATCTTCATATTCAATGGGGGTAGTCTCCTCATGATTTTCAAGAGATGAAAGAATTGGGGAAGGAGGAGGAAATATTACATGTGAGGTACTAGGCTGCAATGCTTGGAATTTGTGTTTCCATAGAGCCATTTGAGTTTGCATTTGAGCCATCTTTTATTGGCTCGAGTTGTACTTAGCAACCACCTCATTATATTTGGTTCTAAAACTATCCATTTCCTCCATTATTGACTCAATTGTGGCTTTGGTGAATTGTGCTAGATTAACATTCATGGTTGTTGTGCATCCAATATAGATGTATCTAAAACTCTTTTATGATTAAGTCTCCTCTTACACCTGGGGAAAGTTCTACAACTTCAAGCTTTTTAGTGGTTGGGGCTAAAGCCCAAATAGCTAGAGTGTCCCACTACTGACAAAATGTTGACCCCTATAAAGCTAATGTGACTTCTTCTTCCCTGTTAAAAATGGGGGCATCTTGTCTTCTCACAATGTCAAAATCAATTGTTGATGTTAGGTCCCATTCTGGGAGTAATAACACTCAACTCTTTCTCTCTAATGCCCTACCCTCTTCTATAGAAATGTCTGAATACTTGGCCCTCATTTCATCTTGTACATTAGCTTCAACAACCTCTTCGGGATTCTCAGGGCTCTCGCTTCTCCTTGTTTGCAACAATTTTGCATACTCATCCTTCATTTCTCTCCATACATATTCCTTGAAAGCTTGTGTCTTGACAAATTGACCAGATCTTCCATAAAGCTTTCATAGGCTTGGAATTTGACATCCTTAGAATTATTTATTCCACTTAGGTCAACTTTGTTCAGCCTAAGGCACAAAGTATCTAATATTATTTCCCCTTGAGGAGATGGCATCCCCTTCATTATTTCCTCATCAGTTACAACAACTTCATCACCTGACTCCTCTACAAGATAATCAACCAGACCAAAAGCTTCAACTTTTTTCTTATTTATTGATGGGCATGGCTCCCTTGGAGGGGATGATCCTCTAGTTGGAGAATCCAATTCAATTATTTCAGGGACAAAAGAATGTTGTGGTGACAATGGAAGCAGTTTTTTTTGTGATGAATGCACTTTTGACTCCCCAAATTGTGCAGGAGTAGCAACTGTTTGTTGCTTCCTTATTGTTCCTTTCCTCCTTGAATATATGTGCACCTTCTTAGAAGGATGCACAATTGACTCTCCCTCTGTCATAGGGGCCTTCCCCTTATCTTGCATAACTTTTATCTCCTTTAATCTTGGCACTACTTTGTTAAAATTCTGTATCACAGCTTCAATCTTTAAAATTGGGTAATATCTGAAAAAATATTTAAAATAAATCTCCTTAACCTTAATTTCTCTTTCCAATTTCTCAAAAAAACCCTTCTTCATTCTATAAACTTGGACATTAGGATCAAAACTATTTCTAATGAGGTCATTAGGCATAGTGTGTGTGTGAACATAATGACCTCCCATATTTCTCTTCATTAACCAAACTATGAATCCCTTAGGGTCATATGTCCTTATGCCTGAATCTTCATATTGTAAGTACTTAGATAGTGTTCCACAACATTTCTCCAACCATGTGTAATCATGACAAAATCAGCAAACACAGTGTATGTAGGGAAGAAAGTTCGCTTTCACTTCTCATCCAGGAAGAAATCATCTACATTCCCCAGCTCCAAAAACCCAATCCTCAGAGGCACTTCCATGGGGAGTATGTTGGGTGTCAATTGTGTGCTCAATACCCATAGAATTGTACAATTGTTATAAGGGATTACATCCCCCTAGTTGTGAGAAATATTCAAATTAGGCCTCCTTTTAGCTGGCCTCAAAAAATCATGTTACTCCTTGGAGATCCTAGGTACATCCACCATTAGAGCCTATCTCAATTTAGTGGCAAAATTTTTTGTAGCAGTCACATAGTCAGTATTTTTTTCATTCCTATCCAATATAGGGGTCCATTATTGCACTTGCATCTCAATACCATCCACAACCCTTTAAGTTCCATCTCTCAACCAGAATAGTTTGCACCTTTGAAAAGAAACATATGCATAAAGAGTGAAAACCACCAAAATCTGACACCAAGTTTCCCACCCTTCAATGCCACCAATCCTTTGTGAATTTCCTCTACTATATAGGTGGAAAAATAATATATGGTATTTATTTTAAGGTGTTGGATACTTGCAGCCATGTACATATGGGCCATTGGCATGCTAGAGCCAGGATCAAACCCTAGAATTTGGCAGAGGGAGTAAAAGGTCTTCTAAAAATATGGTTGGAAATACTTAATAGGGAGGGGTTCAACATCAGAGGGTCCCAAAGTAATCTTTCTTTCATGGATTCCCTTCCCTACTGATATGAGAAAATTGGTCAAAACTGACACCCTGAAGTTTTGTTTTACCCTTTTGTATTCCTCCCTCAACATCTACTCATCAATCTTAATCATTTCACTGCTCCAAGTGTTCAACTTGAACACATATGCATCTTCTTCCTTATTAACCCATACTAGATTCTATCCATCATGAGCTCTAACAACCCTAACCAGAGGGTCATAGTTCACAGCAATTGCTTTGAGAAGATCAACATCTATGAACATGTTGGGTACAACCATTTTACCCATGTCCAACCTCTAGGGGTTGCAGAAAGGGATATGGTCAACATTCCTATTTCCAAAAAATCCCTTGAAAAGCCTCATCTAGAGTATGGTAGGGTAGTATATTTAATTGTACAATAATAATGAGTGATGCCAAATCTAGTTCCAAGGCCAAAGTACATATGTTGTCCCTTTCATTTCTTAGAGGTGGAAGATACCAATTCTTCGGTTAATTCCTCTGATAGAGGTCTCACAGTAGGCTTCAACTCAAAAGATTGGTCTTTTGATGTAGATGCTTTGAATTTGGGTGTCATAGCAATAAAGTTTGTGCAAACTGGGGTTTACTACTTGGAAAATTGTAAGCTTACAACTAGGCTATGGGTTGATGCAAGGCAATAATAGGAGTAAATAGGTTAATCATTTGAATTGAACATCAAATTACCTTAAAACAAATGCAACAAAACCAGAATCCCTAATGACAAAATGATAGAACAAGCACTTACAAAAAAAAATTAAACTGAGAAGAAGGATAGAAATTTTACTTACTAGTTTTGCGGACACTTGAAAACCATAATTCTTGTCATTGAACAAACTTGAAAATTTTAGTGAGAACTAGTTAGACGCGTTAAATGATTTAACAGTTTACAATTATACTTTAAATAAAAAATTTATGGCTTTAAAACATACCAATTGGCAATTTGGTAGCTCTACATCATATCGCCCATTATGGTTCACTCACACAAACTAGAATGGCTAATATGGCTCATTTTCCCTCATCTTGAACTTTGAATTTCAACCATCGATTTCGCAGTGAGATGGCCCAATAGACAGCTCAAATTTGGTCAAATAAGTTTGAAAATTTGAATACAAATAGCTAACGCCATTGACCAACCAAAAAATTCCATCTGGATTTATCTTGATGTCACTATGTTTGTTCCACCATCTCCACAAGTGTTGAAATTGTCTACGTGTCAACCTCCCCGCTTCCCCTCTGGGTTTAAACCGCGTGCATCTTAAATTAGTGGGGAGGCGAGGAATGACTAAGATTTATTTGTCAACAACCATAGTAACCATTGATTTGAACACCTTTAGTCATCGATGCCTTTGAGCAGTGGTAGGACCCGCCAAAAGGGTGGTTAGGTGTCGCTTGCCCACTATCCTACTGGCTCCTTAATTTGATTAAATTAATCTTGAAAGATGGAGGGGTACCAATAGAAAGCATTCAATGCGACCCACCAAGCATAACAAAGGATTTTAATAAGCACATTCACTTATTACATGACTTAAAAGGGACTGCCTACCTAGGTTTATAATATGAACGATAGTGAGCGAATATTAAAACCCAAATTGAGGGAAATAACAAGAATTAAACATATTTATGAGGATTCTATGGGTAGCAACTAGGAACACTAGGCTCAAAGGGTCAGTAAGTAAATGGATGCAAAGGCATAAGATATGATTTAAGAGATTAGGAATGGGAAAAACCCAGTCAACTTCAAATTATATTATTAGAATGTAGGTAAAAGGAAAAGACACCCTCAATTTTTGAGAGGGTTTAGTACACAGATAAACCCTAGAACATAAGAACAACCAGAACCCTAAGCCTTATGATAGATTCCAAATCAATAGAGCACCCAAATAAAAAAGAAAACCAAATTTAAGCATCTTTAGGGATGCCTACTATAAGCTATTTGATAGCACATATAGGATATTAGGAAATGTTGTAATTTTTCTCTATAATAACAAAAGATGACTCAAATACTTAAGTTTATTTCTTTAATTTTGAATATAATTTTGACCTATCTTGCTCTCTAGTATTGTATTCACTATCTTCTAACTCAAAATAATCAATAGTTATTTATAAGTTATGGATGTTGAACTGTTAGCTTATGTTCAAGGAATGGATTAATATTCCTTTCGATTATTTATCAAAGATTTTGTGAATGGAAATGCAATAGGAATTTATAAGTAGTATGATAAGTGTTGTTCTTTAAAAAGGATGCAGAATCACATATCGAATTCAATACCATGGAATACAATATAAAATATTAAATGTCACAATTTCATGGAATACAATATAAAATATCATCAACTATAGTTTGGAATATGATTCATTAAGTGCAATGATTCACAATTTTATGGAATGTAATATAAAATACCATCAACTACAGTTTGGAAAATGATTCATGAAGTGTAGAATAAATACCTAAAATCTGCTAATTCATTTCCATTTCCCAAACAGAGTCAAGGTCCTAAAACTGATGTTCAACTTGAGATAAAGTAAAAGAGTCATCTTGATTTCAGTCTAGTCTTCATTTTCTTCAGCTTACATCTCAAATTCAACATTCATTGTGTCACTTACATTTTTCCCACTTCCATGGCTAGTGCAACTAGTACCAGTGTTTGTAATTGGAGTGTTGCACAACCCTCTTCTTTCACATATGGACCTCCAGATTGTGAGTGCCCTTTCAAAAGGAAAATTTTTAACATTATACACAGTTCCTTTCATCTTCAAGCAATTTTCCAAATTCTTGTCTAGTTTGTTTCTTAAATTTTATTTCAAAAATGCCAATGAACTAAAAAAATTCTCATCCTCCACTAGCCCCAATATCATTGTTTGACATAAACTAGGAAGTTTGAAATATTTTGATATCAAACCACGCAATATTTCACTCTGAACTACGTTTTTCCAATCCTTTTTTATTGATCCTAGTTCAAAGGACTTCTCCATGCCCATGGAATCATATTGGTCCATCATACTTCTTGAAAAATTCTTACACTATTGTCTAAGCTTATATGCATTTATGATTCCTTCTATTGTCCGCTCATTGTATGCTACACTTTTCAAAAACTATTCAATCAAGATATTTACTTTACCATGAAAATATTTTGGGCTATCTCGATTTACCCAAAATTGAGGATACACAATACCCATGGCTTAAAGTATTTCATGTCGAGGGAATCTATCATAAATCTCTGAGGAATGACATTTTGCAATTTCCTTCAAATTATCACTAATATATTTAGCAATGTCATTAAAATCTTCCTTTCTAATAGGTACTTCTCTGATAGAGTGAATGGTTGTCTTACAGTGGTACATTGGTACCTCAAATCCATGTACACAAATACATAAGTTCTTGTTTGCATTAAAATGTAAAAAATTATCAGGCTTATGCAAATGAGTAATTTTTTTCCACATGAAATAATTTTGGCTTTCTTATGTTAGATCTAGATATAGATGAATGAGGACCATGCATGTATGTCTATGTAGTTTTGAATATTCATAAATATACATAGTTCTCTCTTGGGATTTCTTCACAAGATTGTTCATTTCATCTAGCATGGGGAGAAGACTAGCTAAAGTCAGAGTGTCTCTATATCTCTTAACCTATGTACGAGGTTAGGAGCTTTGTCAATTGTGTTGCGATGCCCGTGCATTACTCTAATCAAGGATTGATATTCTAAAGGAACTCATTGTGTTGGTCCATGTAGGGAGATCCATATGGTATCAACATCCTTGAGAAGCCTATTTCCTATTGTTATTCCCTCAAAAAAAAATTGAAATTCCATGAAATGTTTGGGACTTTAGCAGAAGTATGCGTAGAGCTCGTAGACTTGATTTTTAACTTTTGATATTATAGGAAAGTTTCTTACAATTTTGAATGCTAAATTCATTCTCTAGGCCATGCAGTGAATTCCAAGCATGTATGGTGCACAAGTAGTTTGCAACTTCGTGCAAACACTGCTCCTTTGACCTTGCATCACTGTAGCTCCATCAGCTCCTACACACACCAACTTTTTATCAATTCTCAACTCATCCATACCTACAATTTCATTCAAATATTTCTTGACTAGTTCAAATAGATTTTGTGATGTTGAATTTTCCTTCCTTCTATAAACACAGAGAATATGAGCTTGATGGACATGTTCTTTTAGAGTATACACATGCATACAAACCCAAGAAGTATTATCTACTGCAGTAACTTCATCTAAAGATAATGTAATAAAATTTGACTCTTTTACTTTCTCCTTTAAATCTTTATTTTAAACTATAGCAAGATAGCTTTCTCATTCCCATATAGCATTTACTGACCAATGTGAGCTAGGAAAGTGAGGAACACCCGAAAAAGATAATAAATTAATATTCTAGGTAGTTTGTCATAGGATGCCCTCTAGAAAAAATATGAAAAATAATACTCATCTGAACAGTTTTTGATAGATGTGCTCCTTCCATTTCTTTTCCAAATTGAGCCTCAATTATATCTCAACATGCAACAAGCTTCGACATTCTTTTCTTATGCTCTTCATATTCTATGGAATACTCAACATGAAGACATTCTTCCTTTGATTTTCTTCATACAACTGATTGTTCCTTTCCTTCTATGATTTTTTTTCGTGAACTTTACCGATATGATTTTCTATAGTGTCAAGCTTTACCTACAACTTCTTGTCTCTTTTACATTTCCAACTACAAATCGTACACATGCATTATGTTGCAATTTCATCTTTGTTTTCTTTCCCCACTAGTACAATAAATGGGTACTTTGAAAACCAACCAAGTTAAAAATTCCTTATCATTTCCCACTCACACCCCACTTTTGATTTTCCTTTTCTTTTCTTGCTACCAACATCATCTTGATCCAAGTCAATTATCTCATTCTAGCTAACCATGGTATCCCTTGGAACATCGTCTATGATATTTCCATCCTCATTTGACTCATTTAAATTAATGGCAATCTCACCTTGACCTTCTAGTGGCAATGAGGCATTGTGAATTCCTTCATTAATATTTGGTGGAAGAGTTGATGATGTAGCTCCATCTTGATCTGATAGATCAGAAGAATTTCCCATTCTAAAGTAATATTTTATGGTACCTCTACATTTTTGGTGTTTTGATGGCCTCCCAACCCCTTCACCACCCTAACGAGTTTTACCCTTGTTGCATTTTCTACTCAACATATTGATCTCTCACTTTCAATAAAAGCTAGAAAAAAATGTCTTCTTGTTTAAGGAAAGAGAATATAGACCCCATTCCCTACTCAATATCATCTTTAATATTGAATGAAGAATGGAAAAGAGATAAATAAATCTTATAACACTATGAAGAAATTATCACTCACCTTTAAGTTTAGGTTTTCATTGACTTGTTAATCATTAATTGAGGAATGCCTATGTTGTAAGTTTGTAACTTTCCTATGATCAACTTCAAGGTTCCAATTCCAACTTCTGAATCGAGAACTGAACAAAATGTGTAAGAATAAATGACAGTTTTGATTGCATTTATATCAATCAATATTTGGAAAATTATGTGGGATTTTTAAATGGTGTATTAAAAATCAGGTGAATCATGCATGATTATACAACGATATATAGTAATTTTCAAGGCGATTATGGCCCTACGATTAGCATGGAGGTGTCACAACAATTGGAAAAATGTGTCCTCAAACGTAATTATTTTTTAATGTTATTGGCGAAATGGGTCCTCATAAGAAACTATTTGTAAATTTTAATTGGTGAAATGGGTCCTCACAAGAAACTATTTGTAAATTAATAATTGGAAAAATGGATCCTCATACAATGTTATTTTAATAGTATTGGTGAATATGTAGGTGTTTTATTACATGCACTTCTAGGATTCACGAGAAAAAATATTAATTAGTCCATTTGAAATGCGTAGTTTTTTTATGGAGAATTTATTACTTAAATATGCCTCATAAAAAAATATATGGTGAATGGAAATGCATTGGACCAATAATTCATAGAATTTGGGCAATTTGGCCACCCTGTTGGGTGCGATTAATTCACCAATTTCAACTTGGCCGATATCTAAAATTTTCCAATTAGCAAAGATTCACCACTAAAGTTTTCCCTATAGATATAAAAAGAGGGGAGAGATATATAGATAGAGATAGGGATGGAGAAATAAGGAGTGTGTGTATGAGTGAGAGAGAGATATGGAGATATAGATAGGAGAAATATGAAGAGACAAAGATAGGGAGATATATATATATAAACAGAAAATATATAGATATATATAGGGGCTTAAAAAGGAGATGGAGAGAGAGGGAGAGAGAGGGAGACATATCTAGAGATAGATACAAAGATAGGAAGATAGAGGTAGAGATAAATATAGAGGGATAGAAATAGATAGAGAGATAGAGGTAAAGGGAGAAATAAAGATAGATAGATATAGCAAGGTATGAATAGAGAGAGGGAGAGATAAAGAGGAAGAGATATAGAGTGTCAGTAATGGTGCCTCTCCCTCTTCTTGATTTATAGATTTTTTTTTAGCCATTTTTGGATCTTAGTTCTTGATAGGGGTGTAGGGGGCTTATGCTTCCCACTTATATATCTCAAGTTTTTGTGGGGTACTGAGAGATTCTAGATCCCCCTTCATGGGGTTTCAAGAGAAATGCCCCTAAAGAGATTTTTTTTAAATTTCCTTGTAAAATAGTATAACATCTATGTATCATGAGAGTTGGTTGTAACTGAGTGAAAAGAGAGAGGGGAGGGAGAGAGGAAGGGAGATAAATAAATAGAGATAGGTATAGGAGGGAGAGAGGGAGAGGGATACTCTAATTTTCTTATGACAAACATAACATGAGAACATTATAATGCACTCATATTATATTACATTTGCATCATGGTTCAATAGTGATTGAACCTCTACTTGGTCACTAACAATCAATAATGTAAGCATATTATAATGTGAGCACATCATAACATGATTTTGTTATTCCTTAGATGGACCAAAAAATGGTTGTGGAAAATTTTTGGTTCCCTATATTTTTTCACTTACCCTTATCTATCATCTCATATTTACATTAATAAGATATAGAGTTGAATATGTATATACATTTAATAAATCTAATTCTAGTTCCTACTTAAATATCTAATTTATCAAAAAAATATCAAGTTTATTTTCACCCAATTGATATTGAAATTTGGTAACATTACAAGGATCAAATAATATACAAGAATATACATACCATCATAATCAACATAAAATAAGTCCATACATATCCCAACATAGGACATAAGTAATAGAAATATACTTTTAATGCAATAATTATGCAAAGTGTCGAATGAATTTATTAATATTTACTACTAAAATATGATTCAATTGGGTATGTGCAGGATCATGATGGGCCAAAAAGTGGCGATATGATGGGTATGTGTAGGGTATGTGGCTAACGACTCTTTTTTTACCCAAAATTGATGAAACGAAAAGGGTTTTTAAAGGAGATTCTCATATTTTCACCAATATAAATTATGCTTTACTTTGAATTTAATAAATTATTATTATTTATTTTCTATTTGAATTACGACTAAAGTATTGATTGATAGGCTAATTGAAAAACATCTATAGCTTTCAAACGGTATCACATTTTTTGAATCCAAAAAATGTATCACATTCTATGCTTCACATACTATAGGATTAAAAAAAAAATGAATTTCATGAAGTTTTGACCTTGAAGTTAAGGTGGTCGACATACAAGGTTTTATATTTTTTAAAAGTTGTAATAAAAAATTATAATTAATTATTTACTAAAAAAAATATAAAAAATATGCATCACATTGGGACATGAGTCCTCTACTTATATCTAAAATCTTATAAAAAAATATTATCATTTTATTGTGGTTAGGGTGGTCAGACAAACACCTACTTCTTATTTTTTCCCTGAAATGTAAGTACTACTACATTGAAATTTCAAATTTTCACCAAATAGATTTATTTTTGAAAAATAAACCTAGTAGTGTAATACCCCTCCATGTCAGTTGTTTTGGACTTGTGTGTGTGTGTGTTTCATTGGTTACTGAGTTATTTGATTGTGTGGAAAATATAATATGTTAGTAATCATGTTTAAATAATTAATTAAATCATAAATGAAATTGCAAGGTTATTTAAAATATAATTAGGAATTAAAATAATAATCAATTAAATCAAATCAAATGATTTAGAACAAATGATCAAATTAATCTAATTCGTTATAAGTAAAGGTGATATTATTAGATAAATTGATTTAAATTGTTGAAGTTAATAATCATTATGAACAAAATAGTCTTGAAAAGATAATTATTTTAATAAGAAATTTAAATGGATAAGGAAATAGGAAGCTGAAGTGTTTTAAAGCCAAAAATGAAACTTCACCTATAGAGCATTTGGAAGTTGAAGAGAGCTGGAGAATATGAAGAATAAATAAATAAAAGTTGTGGTAGTTTGCAAAAATATTAATGGTGTTTTGAAGAAAATTTTGTAAATAGTTGTTTTTAATTATTTTAATATGCATGTGTTTATTTAAATTGATTGTGGAAATGATAAATAAATAAACAAATATAAAACTCCATCTTTTGTGGATTTGAATGTAATTAAATTTCATTTTTGGAGAAGTGACTTTTGGTATTCGCGGGAAGAGGAATTGAAAGGATTCCTGGGCATAGAATTTAATAAGGGTTTTTCCTTGTTGGAGGGATGGCTTTTGGAATGCTGGAGAAATTTCTTTTCCAATCAATTTTCTGTCCCTAGTTCTTTTCTGTTTGTGGAGAAATTGGTGAAGAGGAAGGAGGATTCAGATCAGTTGCTGGAAGATTTGCAGCAAGGGAAATTGATACAGAAAAAGGATCGAAGCTTCTTCAATCTTCTGCAAGCGAAGGACGCCAGGTTCCTTCTTTAATTTATTTACCTCTGTTAAAATAGGGATTTGTGCTTGTGAATTAAATTTGTATTTAAGATTGAAAATTAGTAAGAAAATTCACTGGGGTTACAGTTTAATCAAAGGAAATTGGGGATTGTTATTAGATTGATGAAATTTCTGGGGTTTCCGGGTTGTGGCTGGTTATTTAAAAAGAGGGGTTTTAATTGAAATCTGGGAATTAAACAATTTTCTGTTATTTCATTTTGTTTTTAAAAAATTTTTGATTATTGTTTTGAAAACAATTACCTCTCCTCGAATTTCTGGTTTATATATATATATATATTTCCTTAGAAATCTTTTTACTTCAATCATGCACAGTGAATTTCATGTGAACAGTAATTCTCTGTTACTGTAATATTCGAACCTCTGAAAATATATATATACATATATTTATATATATATATATATTAGATATATATATATACATATATATATAAAATATATATATATATTTTTATAATCGAATGGAAATTTGTTTGGAAATTTGAAATTGTGAAAACCCGTCGCACTGTTCATACCATTTGATTTCATTTTTTTTATTCATATGTATATGTATATAGGCTGTGTGGGGGACGGCCTCGGCCGTACCCACCACACCGCCTTTTGGGCGCAGACGGTACCGTCGGTACCATGGACAGTCTATGGGTCCACGGCCGGTGGGTCCGGTCTTCTATCTATGCTGTGTTGGGATTAAATCCCACTTGAATTTTAATATGTTTAAACATAATGTTTAATATGCGATTTTTAATATATGATTTCTGTGCGGATTTTTATTTGATATATATATATGTATATGTATATATATGTATATATATATATATGAATATTTGTATATATATATCTATATATATATGTTGTAGATATATATATATATATATTTATATATATATAAAGATTAATTTATTAATTCTGGTTGTAGTATTATTTAATCAATTTTTTCTGTTATTCAAGAAGAAAATATATCTATACTGTTTTAAATCTGTTTAATATATATATTCTGTTAATTTAACTGTTAGTTAAACAAATGTATAAATATATTCTGTTTCTGTTTCTTTTCTGATTAAAATTATATTTTTTGTAATTTAACTGTTATTTAGAAAATAGATATTCACACTTAGATTCTGTTTCTTTTCTGATTAAAAATAAAGCAAAATTTGTTACAATGAAAATAATAGTAAAATATTAAAAGAAAAAAAATCTGTCTTATGGATTTGTTAAATTATAACTTTGAGTGGATATTGTTTACGAAAGTAAAACAGCATTGTTTATTTAATTCTTGTTTAAATGTGAATATTTTTGGGAATAGAATTTATTATGGGATTAAATAAGTTGTTCTTTTTATATTTCATCTTGTAGTATTGTTGGATTCGTAGAACAGATCTTTTCTCTTTTTACATCCCCTCCTCAAAAAGAATTAAAATAAATATAAATGCGTAGTGGTTTTTAAACATAATTGTGTGTGTAAATTTATTTAGATAGATTTAAGATTTTAAGGTGGTAAGTTCTAATATGTAGTTTATGTATGTAGAGTATTGTTATTATTGACATTTTAAATTATAGACAATTGGTCTTAAATGGTTTTCACAATTAATTTAAATTTTGGAAGTGAATGTTAAGTGAGTATGATGAAAGAGGAAATTTAAATGTATGGGTATGATTAGTGTTTGATTAGGGTATTCTCGAATTGGATAGTTTATTGGTAAAAAGGGAATTTTAATCTTTTGGAAATTGATTTCCTTTATATTCATTTAATGGTTGATTGTAAGTTCTCTTTATGGATAAGTCTTTTCAAATACTTGTGATGGTTATCATGAATTGTTTTAGTTAATTAAGTAATTCCATTGGGGAAGTTGTAAAGTAAATTAGTTCTGGTCGTTAATTGATTTGTTAATAAATATTGTTCTCATTTGAATTTGTGGTTGTTGTTATGCAAGTGTTTTGTGGGTTGTGAGTGGTTGAGTATTTAAGGTGTCCTTAAATTGGTCCCTTGGATACCTGGTTGCATGCTTTTACCTCTGTTGTTGAAGGATTGTTCCATGTTGGTGTGAATGCCTTTGGAGGTTAGTTTTGATTCAAGGAATCCTTTGTCTTTTAAATTTGTGTTGCAATGTATTTGGAAATTTGTATTTTGTTGATGAGTTGTGGGAGGTTGATCTTCTTAGATTTCTAATTTATTTTGTATCAAAGTTGTTTATGTGGTTTGGATGGGGTGGTTGATCTTATTTTAATGTATTCACTCATTATTTTTTTGAATTGAAATTAGATCTGGTGGCCTTGCAATTATTGTTGTCATTGCTATGTTGTTTTTATGAAAGTGATTTGTGTACCATCATAAGGGGGTTCTTGTGAGGAGAAAATTGAGGTCTCCCGTGGAATGCCTAGTTGGTGGCTTTTGGTTTCATTTAGTGATTTCGTGAATTAAAGGTTGATTTTCTTTTGCATTTTCCTATTTGAGGTGACGCCATTGTTAATTTGTAGATGGGTCTTGATGAATCTTTCCTTGTTATGGTTTTTTTTTATTTACTCTCATATTTGATGAAATTTTGTTGGAATTATTGGAGAAATACTCATGTTGCTTCACTTTACCTTTGTTTATGGGTTTTCATTCTTTTGGCTTCTAGAGGCTTGAGATGATTGATAATTGATGTTCTCTCTCTTTATGGGCCCTTGATGTGGCAAGTGTTTTGGTTTCATGATTTTAAAAGGGTTGTACGGAATTTGTTGAGACTTGGAAATTTGTATTTATAGCGAGATGGGTAATGCCTCGCATGCTTCTCGATTGTGATCTAATATTCTTATTTTGATGGTACAACCCTTGGTTTTTATGTTGTTGGGTCTCTAGGGAGAGTGGCTCCTTGTGGGGGCCGGCGCCCCGTTTAAGGGGAAGGGCTCAGGATAACCCACGAGTGAGTTAGTAAACAAGTGAAAACCTAATAATTAACTTAGGAGGGTTGGGTAGTAATATCATTACAAGATTAATAAAATGGATGCCTCGTCTTCATTAGTGCTTTCGTAGACTAATGGAAGGCTGAGAAGGTCGTGGTTGGCAAGGTCGTGACCTCGTCTCCATGAGAGGTCTACGGCTCCGCATGAGTCACCCTATGGACCGGTGCCTCCAATTGGGAGGAAGAGCATAGGACAGCCATAGATGGGACTGGCGCCTCCAGTTGGGAGGAAGAGCACAGGACAGCCCATGTAGGACTATGCAATGACACTCTCCCCTAGTTGCCCATGTGTTTTAATTTATTGTGTACCTCTGGAAGTGGGTTATGGGAGTTGTTTTAGATTGTTGTTTGAATTGATTTAAATTGATTTATGATTTTTTTTTAATACATCTTTAGTATGTTATGTGGTCTTGTATGATCTCATTTATATTTGATTTATGATCTTGTATCTTATGATACTGTGATATGATGTTATTGTATTGTTTAATTAAAATTTGGAATTGTATCATGTTTATTAATTCAGTTTGATTTGGAAGTATCTTATGATCATCCTTTGGTTACTTGTTTACTGATCATTGCTTTGTTTTATGTGATGGGGTTTACAACTTTAAGTTATTATGTTGACTCTTGGGTGTTGTTGATTATGTCATGGTAATCCTTGAGTTTTATGATACTTTTGTATGGCATTGAGTCTTGTGGTTCCCTTTTTGGATGTTCTTGGTTGAGGTCTCTTTCTTGTTAGCTCCTAGCACGGGGGGTGGGTCTTCGGACTCACATGGTCAGGTGGAACATGCTAAGCACCCCATTGGGTCCCCAGTCGAGGATCGAGAGGTGCGGTTTGGTGCGGTTGCAGCAACTCCAGAGTTTTATCCATATTGGAGCTAGTTTTCATCTGTTTATTTGTATTATGTTATCTTATGTATGGTTTCCATTTATGTTTGGAAACACTCTTGTATCATTGTACCTTTAGAACATTGTACGGTAATGTAATGTTAACTCGGTGTGGTTATTGGCCATGGTAGTTGTTATTCATTGGGTTGAGTTAATTATTTTTATGTTGTATTTATGTACTCAAATGGTTTCTTATCAATGATTATCATGTATATGTTATATTTGTTAATGTTTATTTTGTTATGGATTATATCTTTGGGATTTTATTCTTTATTGTTGTTGTGTGGATCTCAGTCTCGTAATGACTCTTCGTGTACCCCAAGGGATGTATGTGTTAGTGAATCTGCTTAAATGGAATTCATGTCATGACTTAATGTGTAATACATGTATGTTATGTTTACTTTAAAAAAAAAAAAAAATTGTGCTGTAATTATTATGTATTTGTCCTTTGGGGTTCACACGGCGGAGCGTTACAAGTAGTTTATAAACTACATTCAATTTTCTACAAATTCTATTCTTACATATTTTTGAAATAATATACATAACTTATTCAATTTTTTACATCAAGTTGCCTAACTCTGAATTTTCTAAATTTTTCGCCACTTAAGGGCCTATTTTTTCCATGATGACCATGCTCATACCCAATTATATTATAATATATTTTAATATTCTTTGAAAGACTCTCAGTAACAATTATAATGTTTCCTTCAACATGAAAAATTCTTGAGTCATACCCAAGATAGTGGAAAAACTAAATCCATCACATTGTCATATGAAGATGTACACTTTTTAATAATAATAGCATTCTTAACCTTATAAAATTTTATTTTTCTTAAGTTCTAAGTCAATATTCTCATAATATTCTAGCTCATTAAGTAGATAATGTTTATATTTTCCACTCTTGATAAAATAGGATAGACCTCAATGGTTAGTAATAAGTGGATCCATATACTAGTAATAATTTTATGATTCAACCTTATATAATCATATTTATGTTCTCATTATATGTATAACATCAAAAAAAAAAACATATTCCAATATCCAATTTAAGGTGAATAGAAGGAAACTAGATATAACAACAATATAGATGGAAGGTGTTTTCAAACTAGAGAACAATCCTCACAATTTAATTCCTAATAATAGTACAAACATTTTTTAGTTCAAAAATTTTAGGAGGGCGATCACAAGGGAATAAGGCCATAAATTAATCAATGATTCATAACAAGTTAAATCCATCATAAGATTTCTAAATTTCCCACAACTACAATATACCTATCAAATTTCATTACAAAGTAAGAACCCACTTCAAATACTAGTAAATGAATATAATAAATACAAGCAAGTTGGTTTTTGTATCAATAATACAAGAAGTATTCTTAAAAATACAAAACCTAGCTATATATTTGTTCTATAATAAGATATTCCATATAATATAAGCTGCATAGAGAGATTTGATCACATATTGAATAATTCAAGAGAAATTTTGCGCATAAATTCTTGTTTGTTCAATTTTATGTGTTATTCCAAGCTTTATAGTGCATTTAAATGGAAATGAGAAAATAAATCTAATTCGATGCCAAAAAGGAAACATATATGTTTTATATTTCACTACAATTTGTAGAATGGTCAAAAATTATTATTCATAAATTTTTTGAGCTTCTTCGGTGACTTTAAATATAAATAATATTAATCATAGATTTTGATAAATCCATTCTCAATCCTATATTTCCACCTTGGATCAAAATCTAGTATATTATGTAGATGGAAATATTCTTTATATTAATAAAAAATAGTTGATTCTAATAACATCAAGTTAGTTTATTTTAGCTCCTTAATTAATTGTAATTTAATTTTGTTAGGATTTCAAAATTCATTTTTCAATCCCTTCACAAAAAATGATTTATTTTTCCCTTATATTAGGTTGAATTGCATCCTAAATACTTCTCATCAATAAGTAAAATGGATCAATGAGAGGTATAAGTATTTAATAAAATAATGTAAATTAGAAGGACAATTTGAGCCCTAATATTTATAATATATTAAAAGGTTGTAGAGAAAGATAAGAGAACATATAGGAGTATACATTGATTCCATTTGACATTCTTTGTTGCAGAGGCTAATAAAAATTTGGCTTATATGATTTATGATAATCCTATCACCATTCCTTTAGGAAGAAAAGAGTAATCTCTAGCATTGAATCATGCAATATGTCTCATAGTTCCCCTTTGTTGGATAGGAAATACTAATGTCAATACCCACTTCACCTCTTCCCTTCCATCCACTCTCTTCTCCACCTATACATCCCTCTGTAGTGTAGAAAAATGTAACCCTTTACATTTTCTCACTTAGTTGGGCCCTCCTATTTAAATTAGACTTAATAATGCCTTAATTTAGTGTTGTTAAATGTACCTATTTACATTTACACACTTATTTGGGCCCTCTTAATTAAATTAAGTTTAATTAGACCTTAATTATCCCTTTAATTCATTTACAAGCCTATTAAATTACATTTTTTGAAGAGGAAACTTGACAATAATCAATGCATAAACGTAACACTTTACATTGAGCAATGTGTGTTCCAAGTATAGGGACCTAGGACCCATTCGCCCATGGGCGAATGGGTCCTCCCTAAACCTTATGACCTAAATTTAAATGATGTTTTTAGAGGTATTTTAATGTAGATTCAAATCCATAATTCAATGTTGGCTTGTGATATTTTAATTTCAAGAAATTGAGGATACATACCTATAAATACGAGGTTATTTCACTAAGTTTCACCTAGCAATTTTATGAGATTTGAAGAGAATTTTTCTAGATTTTCAAGTATTCTTGATTACAAGAGCTAAGGTTATGATCAAGAGCATTCAAGAGAAGATATATCAGAGTTTAATTGCATAAATTAATTTCTATTCATCATGTCAAAGTCTTCTTGCATCATGCATGTTTTTGGAGCTAACATTATGATGTAGGTTTGAAGATCTATTCAAGCATTCAAAGAATAATTTCAAATGTCAAGATCTACATCCAATTCATCCATCTAATGCAAGTTGTAGGTCTTCTAAGATCTCCATTATTAAGGTTTCATACAAGGTTTTGTTGAGTGGTAACATAGCTTTGTTCATTCTTCATTCCCTCTTTCATGCATTATTTCAATTCAAGGTTTGAATGGGGTTTGACAAAGGAAAACCCCTATTCACCTAAAACAAAAAAAAAATATCTCTTGTGTGTGTGATTGCAGATTTAGGTTGAAGAAGACTTGAAGACATTTTGAAGAGAAATATTTTAAAAGTTTTCAAAGTTGTCAAATCATGGAATCTAGCCTACAAATCGGATTTCTAACTTTTCAGCACTGAAACCTGGACAAATTAAAAGCTTCAAATCTACACTGAAGGCTCCCAAAATATTGTTGAAATCCCTGTACTTGGACCCATTCACCCATGGGAAAATGAGTCTCCGATCAACTTCTAAAAATCACTTTTGGTGACTGACACACATGTTTTTTCCCTTCTCTAATCTTCACTCTATTTTTTGGTTCTGCAAATATTGAGTTTAATATTATTGTTTCAAGTGTTAGATTACATTTTGGAATTGATTTTCTATTTTTAGTTTTTCTCCCCAAAGTGTTGTTTGACCTTGACCTCCGTCCTTCAGTCATAAGGAAATCTAAAGATTCACTTTGGGTTGATTCACCTAAGGGTTGTTAGTCAATTCTGTAAGGCCCCACCTTGCATGTGATTAGTAAAGCCCTAATATGTTTTATGTGATCCTAAATAGATGGTAAGATGTATTATGGATGACAAATAGTGTGATTATTTGATAATATTCTTACTTATGCTACCATGAATGTAAGACCCCATTTCGTATCCCCCATTTTATTTCAATCGAACAAGTAGTTAGATGATAATTATGATGAAATGAATGATAAAAAACTTTTTAGGATTCATGGGCATTAACCTTGATTTAATTATGATAGATGCACATGTGAATTGTTGGATATAACTTGAAAGTGCTGGGTTATTTGGCATATTAAATTTTGGTAAATAGTTCATCGTTAATGTTATAGGAGTTTAAAATGAATTACTAAGGTGGTAAACAAAATGATGGAGTGACTATTTCATTGACTATATTCTTGTATTGGAGTAAGTGTGTATTTCCTTTGATTATAATGAAAATTGAATCATTAGGTTCATTTGATGTATTAATGAGTAAATAATTCATGAGTGAAAATTTTATGAATTGGATTAGCTAATAATATGAAGAGATATATGATCTAATCATGCTAATCTTGGTAATGTGCAGGAATCAAATATGCAAATAGGAGGATTGATAAATGTTGGAATCAAATCAAATACATCTTTGGGAAGTTCTAAGTGTAGCCCTATTTGACTTAGAAGGGTTTGAGTTTTTATTATTGCCTAGGTGATTGAGTAGAACCCAATTGTAGGACATGTGATGTGAGTTTGGTTGGGGTTGGAACCCTTGGTTAAGATCAAAATTCGTATGGATTTTTGTGTGGGTTTTAAAAAGGGATTACTGAATCAATTTCCTTGGTTTTTGAACAAGAATAGACTCCTAGGACCTATACCTATGGGTTTGGAACCTTTTTGACACATGTGAACTTGTCCTTGGAGTGTGAAAAGACCCCTCAAAAGTCCACATTCATGAATGTGACAAATTCAAAAAAAAGTGTTGGGGCTTGGGAAGAGTGACTTGTCACTCTCAACCTTCTACTCCCTAGAAGTTCTTGGAATTGGCACAAGACTCACACATGTGTGAGCACTTGTGGGAAAGAGTGTAGGTTTCGAGGATCCCTATATATCTCAAGAATATGGAAGATTTGGGCATTGCCCACTTCTCCTTTTGGAGAACTTAAGTGAAGATGGTAGAAAGAATGAGAAAAAGAGAGGAGTCCATCTCTTTGGCAAGATATTGATGAAAATGGCCTGGTTTGGAGAGGAAAGATGGATACAAGATTTCAGTCCCTCCACCTAAAAGAAAATATAAGTTCTTTCTTTTCCATTTTCCCTTGTTTCTTGTTAGTAAGGAGTTGACCTATTGTATGGATCATGCTCAAAAACATAAAGTAGAGGATGTAGATGCATGTAAGTTGTGCTATGTTAGTTTTATTCCTTTGTAAAAATGAGAAAAGACTCCACTGATCATTGTGGGGCTAAAAGAATTCCTTGCTCGTGGGTATGGCTAGAGCCCACGAGGCTTCATGATGCCATTACAGTAGGGTGGAGAACAAACCTTATTCATTTGTGTGTATTCATTGTAATCTCAAATATTGTTGTAACATGGAAAGATAGTATTTTATTTAGGAGTGAAATATGTATTAGAGAAAGCCTTATTCAAATATATGTCTTCCATTATAATTAAAAGTTAGTGTAATATGAAAAGCTAGTGATTGTTGTAACATGAAAGAAAATGAAGAAGAGAATGATTTACTCCTTGCTGTACTATTCATTGTGCTTCTAAAGGGTGCATGCAGTATCAAAAAATTTATAGTTGGTTGCAATAAAGAAAACATGTACACCTTGTGAGATGTAGAAAATTACTTTCTTCAAGACCCATTTGGTAATCTCTGTAAAATTTCTTATTTCGTTGATTGGTTATATGTTGTATTACTGCAGTGGTATGGATATGCATTCTATTCTAGTTTTTAATAATGGTAGGATGTGTAAATGATAAATTAAAGGAAATATACAAGGTTAATGAAACAGTTACTCCATTTGTAGTTATGGTGTAGTATTCTCTGCTATAATAAAGTGTTATTTCAATAAAATAATAATAATAATAATTTTTAAAAAAAAACTCAACCAAGTGGAAGAAGTAGTCCTCTTAAAATCATGAACAGATCTATCTTTTGAAAATATGTTTGTACTCTCTAGGGATATAAAAGATAGGTACTTTATGCTGAGAGGTATTTTCTCTAGTTCTTGTACCATGCCAGGGAATTTTATCTGGTGAAGGCTGCAACCTAACTCTATCATCATGTATGGGTATGGTGGTCTCTCATTTTCCTTCATGTGCACAAATCATGTCATTACAGTAAAATATAGATACTTAATAAACAAAATAACCCTATTTTTAGACTTGTCGTTGCAAATGTGCCCATAAAAATAGTGAGCAGAGTCACCTCCTCTTAGCTTTAAATTAACGCCCCTCATCGGCCTTTGGCATGTGACCCAATCTGCAATTACAATGGCAAATGACAAGGAAATTTCCTCTTCCTTCTTAACCCAAACGTGTGTGGGTTACTTCTCCCAAGCTCGTAGTTTCTTTTCATTGTGGAAAGATTGAGTTCTTGGAAAACCACAATGGTGATAATTGTCGCCATCATAATGGAAATAAGTTTAACCTTGTGATCAATCTTATTCCTGAAAATTGTGAATGCATTGATTTGTTTCCTCTCACATGGTTGATTTTGTGTATCTTATGTCAGTTTAAACCATCACTCTAACTGAGTTTGTTATAAATTCTATATGCATCAAGAAATTATTACATGCTGGTTTGAAGTGTAGCACCGCCTAAGATGGTGAGGTAGGTAACTTGTCCTTACTGATGCAGTCACCTAAATCACTGGTGTTGCTTTTGTAATGATGTGTGTGATCTTTGATATAGCCTATCACATACTTCCTTCAATTACACTCCTCTTGTGTCAGTATACTAGTTATCTCAAATATTCATTATCCTATTTCCTTTTTCCATTGGTAAAAGAGCTCAGACTTCCACGCGCTCAAGGTGCAGGCTCAGTTCATTTTTTTGGGGCAAGTGCCAAGGACTGAACGATTTCGCAGTAAAAGCTAAGTTGTCCACTCCTGCAAATCTATGAGTGACTACTCTAGCATGTACATAGGTAGGAGACTACCTATAATTGGGACGATATTAATATTCGTCTCCCCTTACTCTTTACTAACAGACACTGATATCAAAGGTCATTAATGTGAGATACGTCCTTACCAGCTATCATCAGAAGGAGGTTGAGAGACAATGTATTTGAACCAGAGAAAATACATTTTCTCCAAATGAATCACATCAGCAATAAACAAACCATGCCCTGGATGATTACCCAGCACCATGCTTGTCAGAGTCATACGACCACTATCCTTCCATAGTAATGATAACATTGAATTAAACCAAGCCCGTTTAGGGAGATTGTATCTTTTCCATCTGATGCTTCTTTTAGGCTGTAAGCTAAGAAATAATGTATCAGGCAGGTGAAGTAATTTACTCAGCTTGGAGTGTTTCAATAACTGCCATAAATGTTGCCAGCAAGTCTTTAATATAAAAATAAGTGAGCACAGTTTGAACTGTCATCAGTAAATCTTCTAAGGTGGCTAATATAAATGTTAATGTAGAGACCACTTACGATACCCAAAAAAAAAATTGTAATAATGTTAAAAGCCTGTTGGACTCCTTGTGGTCGAAGTAGAAATGACCATAATGCTGCAAAACGAAACTTTAGTCCTATGAATTTTAAAATGTCCATATAACGTCACACAAGATAAAATTGAATGAAAATATCCTTTAAGAGCATATGGTCTTACTTTTAAAAGAAAAGGAAACATTCAAGTAAGTTTAAATAGGAAAAATCCAAGAGTAAAAGGAGGACTACGTGGCTTTTAGGTTTATAAAAAAAAGAAAGAAAATATTAAGAGTTTAAAATAGGTTACGAAATTAAGCACTTTATAGTAACTTTATGTTTTAGGAAAAGTGTAAATTTCTTTTGTTTAAATTTTTATTTTATATATGTTATAATTATCAAAGTAATTATTCTTTAAAATAAATAAATGAGGAATGCTACTTTATTCATATATATAAATAGTTAGGTAAATGATAATTAAAATTGGTTTTAAATGTAAAAATTTAAGATGGTATATATTATGGGATATGTTGATATAGATAAATAATTGATGAACTTAGAAAAAAGAAAAGAAATTGATTTGAGCAATTACTTTTGATTTAGGGGTATTTAATATTAATAAGAGGGAATCAATTTCTGAGTTTAGAAGTGCCCCCAGTATTAGTATTAACATTGATAGTAATATTGTTATTATTATGAACATTGGCATGTAAGAAAGGTAATAATAGTTAAAAAAAAACAAATGTGTGAAAGACAAGTAACTTCTTTTGCTCACGTCAACATGAAAACAAGGTCATTTATATAAATCTTTATATTTATCCAATGTCCAAGAATGAATCAAGGAATATGCAATGTTAATACTGGTATTAAGAAATATCAAATAAACCAAGAGTAGGAGTTGTTAATCTAGTGAAGGGGTAGTATAATAAGATTAAGGATAACATTATTGCTATTCTGATTAAGTAGTAGTAACATTATTATTGTAAATTGGAGAGTAAATATTATGGTTAATATTTTGGTTAAGTAGAGACAATGATGTCAATGTTAAAATTGAGATTTAAAATATAACACCTAATCGAATAAATAAATAAATAAATCATTAAATAAGTTTTAAACCTATCATTCTCCAACTTGAACGTGCTTGTCTCAATGCTTGGGCAAGCTAAATTAACTCTAGTAAACCATCTTTAAAAGAAGAGCTGGAATATATTTATTCATAAAGATTTGTTAAGAAGTGACCCCACTAGGTGTGCAGTGTGTACCATAGAGATTTAACCCGCTCCATACACATTTAGAGAGTGTTAATTAGCTTAGTTAATGGAAAAAATTGTTGGGTTTTTTCTTGCGAAAATTTTAGACATGACAAACTCATTGTGAGGATCTCATTTCCTAATGAAATATTGAGAAATAGGTTCAATTCCATATATAGAAGAAAACCCCCTATTTTCTTATGTTTCACCCTCTAACAAAATTACTCCTTAAAGATGACTCTTCTCACAAAAACTACTTTTTCATAACCACTTTATCACTAGAAGGTAGTGGAGCACCAAGAGGGGAAAATATAGAACTACATTCATTTTCATAGAAATAACCTTTGCATACTCCCCAATCAAGAACTAGAACATAGGTGCCATCATCAAGGATAATTAATTTTTATAAATAAAAAAACCATAGGTATTAAAGCCTAGATTAGTAATTGTGTTCTTAATATAAATTGTCTCCATAGTAATAGTGATCACGTAAGTGAAATTTCATGAATAGGTAATCAAAGTAAATATTGCTATATACCCAATTGTACCCCACAATACATGGTAAATAAGCTTATGATGGTATACTATTAGGCTAAAACTAGAGGTTGAAGTTGGGATCTAATTCCAAACATGAATATGGAGGCTATTTCATGCAACACATCTCTAATAATATTCCATAGCTAGTGCCTAACACCCTCACAAAAATCCACAAAATTCCCTCTTTTATCTCTCGTTACTATCATCCTAAAAATGTGATAAAGAGGATATGGTGAGGGGAACCATGCCTATACCATTATCTTTTCTCCTCTCTTTGTATATATCATGTTCCCTCTACAATTATATTTTTTCTTCCTTTAATATCATGCTTTCTAGATTTATCATCACCCTTTATATACCTCGTCTAAACCACTTTATTTTTCCCACTCATATGAGGGATGTGACATCCTCCATCCCTGGGAATAAATAAGGTTGGCTTAAAATGGGATTTCATTTTCCAAAATCTAACTTCTAACCATTTATTGTTCTACTCTTCCAATATTTTTCTCTCATAGGGACTTAATTTATTACTCGTATCAAAATCTTTAGTGACTAATTAAGTTTTTTATTTTTATCTCATTATCATTATCTCTCAAATGGTCAATTTTCCCCTAATTCATTCAATTTAGAACAAATTCATAATATCAATTGGGTGGATATTTAAGAATATACCCCTAAATATGTATTTCCATGTGAATTAATTTACTATTTTTTAATTTGAACATTGTTTTTTTTATTTCAATAGGTATGCATTTACTTGTTAATATTTTTAAGGTACTAAAATACTATTCATCAAAGACTATTATTCATATTCAGGTACCCTTATGTACATTCTATTTTTCTTCACTAGGTTCCACTTAGGTCTTATTTCCTAGTGTGGCATCCCTTTTTTATTCATTTAGAATGCATCTCCTTTCATATATTTAATTGTATGCCTCATCTTATTATGCTTTGTTAATTACTTTTGAATTTTCTTTATATATTAGAACCTTATAATTGATATCCCATTTTGACATATGGCTACATCCAAAAGTATCATGGTAACATCAAATATTCTCTAAATGAGTGTTCCATCAATTCTAGGCCTTTCAAACATATCAATGTTTAAAACCATGTATCCTCGAGCTTTCTACATTTAATGTTCATATAAATCCATGCTTATACCATGAGAAGGATTCTAGATACTCTTAAATATATAATAAAATTTATCACATGAAAAGATATAAAATCAAATCCAACAATTGGGTTGTTGGAATTAGTAATCATCAAATACCATAACTTTCTATTGCTCTAAATTTCCTTTATGATTTATATATCGAAATTCCCTTTCACAGCCATTAATTATTCTTGGTTAGGACTAGCCAACAATTCTCATGAGCTTAAAATTTATTTTTTAAGAAATTTAAGGAAACTTCATTCATACTAAGTAACCAAATTATTATTGTGGGTTAGAAGTTCTAGGAAATCTACTTTATCTAGATCATAGTGAGTTTTTAAGGTGTAATTTTGAACCATGATTTGATACCAATGTAATAAACACTCCTTGGTTACTATAATTTTTTCTTAATCCACCAAAACTACTTAGTCAACCAACCATATTACATCTAGTTTATAAGTTTTAGCTTCATAAATTTTCCATCTATGGTCATGGTGACAACTCTATACCATAAATCATAAACTCACAATAGAATGTGGTTAGAACCAAATTATACTGTCATCCCTAGACCTAAATATCCATTTTGGGAATCAAAGGATTCATAGTTTTTACTCTAGTAATACAAACATTACACCCTCACATATAGGATGAAATCTCTAAACCTCACTTTTAAACCACAACTATTTATTAAGCTTATGATTTAAATTTAATCCAATTATGATAGAATAATAACCAATACATTTTAATCGAATGTTGGGTCAATGCCAATATTAATGTATGAACACACATCAAATCATATAAGGACCACATCATTCCAACATCACATATTCTCATAGTGACTAACTCAATCATACATAATTTATAGATAACATAGATAACTCCAACTTTTTTTGCACATAAATATATTATTAGCTCTTATATACCTCAAAAGTGCACATGGGAGTTATCTTGAATGCATATGTCATCTATACACAAGGTGACTAGCTCATACCCATGAAACAAAGAAAAATAGAACCCTAGGTATAATGTGTAAACCTAGGATTCCAATTTTATGTATGTGTTTGTTTAGGGTCTTTTCCTAATGTTTCATTAACATAGAGATCAACAAGGTGTTTAGATTGAATTTCAACCATGAAGGTGATCCAATTATACTTGGATATGCATCTTTTAGAGCCTTGGAATGAATTTTAATTGATTTTCGTTGATTAACATAATTATACTATGTTCCCTAATATGAAAAATGTAAAATACTGACAATTAACATATTAAAATAGATATTTGCAAGTACATTTGGGAAGGGCAGAATGTTGTGTACCTATCCTAAAAGTTTGGTGTTGGTCATAATATGAGGAAAAATCCTCCTGATGGCATCTGAGTCCTTTTAGTGTCCATATTATCTTTTGCAATCCTTTGATAGTAAATCTGAGATCATTGTTTCCACTTGCAGACTTGTTAGATCATTGTCAGATAATTTTATAAGTGAGTTTTCATGAATTTCCAAGGTGTATGGATTTTAATACAACAATGGATAAATGATCTTCAAGCTTCCTTCAATATTCACCAAACCTAAAATCTACACAGTCAACAAGAGAAGAAATTTTGTGTCATTTAGGGGCTTACCTTAGTCAAACCCTATGTTAGTGTTTCCACTTCCACAATGGCAATGTTAATGATAGGAAAGATAAATGATAGGAAGGAATGATGAATCAAAAAAAAATTGCAATTCACCACCATTTAATGGCTTCCTTGAATGACTAAAGTCATGCACATCACTTCAAGGTCTAGGATCTTGTTTGCTTGATAGCTTGAATTTCTTGGAGACCTACAACAAGGGTCAGCATTCACAAACAATGATAACATAAACATGCATAAATTCACATAGGATTTGACATGATGTTAGGATCTTGAATTGCTACAATAAAGCTCTGAAATATTTCTCTTCACTTGCTCTCAATATTCACTTGTTGCTAGATAATGCTTGTTAATGCTAAATCTTGTTAGATTTCAAATGATGTAATAAGTAGGTATTTATAGTCATTTATTCAATTTCCCACAAATTAGATCCCAATATCTAACATTTTTAATTTGAATCTCAAATGTCAAAATATCAACACTAACATATTCAATTTTGGATCTTGGAAAAATAGGGGGACTCAAATGTGCAAGAGTGTCCTAGTCCTAGCCCTATTTTCCAGAAAATAGGGTGTCGAGGGAAAGACATTAAATAAATAAATTTTTTCCATGATTGCAATTTCTCAAAAATGGTAAAAAAAGGCTATAAAATGCATAATATGGGAAATTAGGGACTTAATTAGGCTCAATAAATTAGGGGGTACAAAAAATAGTGTGAAATTTTCAAGGGTGACAATTTACGACACTATATTTAACCTCCACTTTAGTGGGAGTATGAACTTACACTCAGACTCACACTAATGTAGAAAATATATGTCAAGAGGGGTCCAATTTTTTTAATTTTTAAGAGATAGGATGACTAAGGATCAAGGGGGAGTGCACATTCCCCTATGATATAAAATCCTATGGAAAACCAACATAAGTAAAAAGGGAACATGCACATTCATGATATGCAACAAGACAACATACAAAAACATACATGATTTAAAAATAAAAAGGAGGGTATGGATAATCATGGGCTAGCAAGTTGTGTTATGCTAGGATCCACACCAAAGGTGTTCATAACTCACACAATAGAAAATTTTGATATTTGGTAGGTGAATCACAAATCGAAGGGAACATGATATATTGAAGTTCAATATTCACTAGGTGAGCCCCCAAGACAAGTTAAAATGAGAAACACACTAGGTCTAGTGAAGCCCACTATTCACTAGGTGTGTACCATGACAAAGTAGCAAAATGAGAAACATGCTAGGTCTAGTGAAGTCCAATATTCACCAAGTGTGTACCGATGTCAACCATACCAAGAGTTATACTCCCTGATAACTCTAATAAGGTGCCACAAAAATGATCAAGATGTTATGCCAATGCATCACTAATTTCAATGTGTGTGAACAAAGTGAAGCAAAAATGACAATATATGCCCCCACCGTAAAGAAATTGTTAAACACCATGTTGTGAGCAATTTCTTTAAGGTACAAAAATGATAAATTTCATGCAATAAAAGGGCATGAGAGCTTATTTGGTGAAACATCAAAAAATGGGGTTAATAACCCTATTCTCCACTATTTCATTCAAGAAATGAGATTCAAACTATGAAGTGGCTATCTGACCCAAAAGGTGAGTCAATTCAAGGTTTGAATCAGAAATTTCTCCTTTATGCAAGGATAGGGGTGTGATCCAAACAACACTTTTAGAGAGAAGGATTTGAAGTAACAAAATAACTCTAAACCTATATCTACAAAGTGCAATGAATAGATTTAACATAAAATAGAAGGAAATAGTAAACTTTCAAGAAAAAATGAGAGTAATAAATGTTGTGCACCTATCAATTTTTTTTATTTTTACAACCCTAATAGGGACTCATTCACCCTATGGTGAATGGGTCCTACTAGAATTTCTCAGGAGGATATGAATCAGAAACTAAAGCTTGTAAACTATTAAAACCTATTTCTCTAGTATCCCTAACAAGGAATCATTTGCCGTATGGTGAATGGGTCCAGGTAGGCTCTTCCAAAAAACTCTAAATCTAAATTTGAGGTTCTAGACCTGCAATTCCTTCTTGTAACTTGAAATCCCCACTTTTGAATTTGGATCTGCCAATAATCTACAAAACAAATTTTGATGTCTATTGTTGGATAGAAGTTTTCCTCAATCAAACCCCAAGTTTAGTAATTAAACCTTAATGATAAATAGAAATCTAAAACATGAAATGTGTGTGTAATCCTAATCTTAAGTTTGTTTAAGATTAAGATCTCTAATGATGTAAAGAAACCCTACTAAATTGTGTTAGAATAGGATCCTATAATGAAACATGGACAATGCAAATGACCTACTTTAAGAGATCTCAAAACCCCTTAATAAGTCATAAATTTGAATATACCTCTCTTTAGGCTAAAAATAGAATAATCATAGAAGATGAAATCACTTAGGAAACAAGTCATTAGGCTTGGTTGAATCTCATGGTGCTTCTCCCAAAACCTAGAATCCATCATGATTCTTCATAGGCATCTATCATCACTTCTTCAATAATGCTTGATCTTTGACAACAAAATGAGCTTGAAGACCTACAAAAACACTATAATGCTGCTCCAAGGCTTCACTCTTTCTTGCTTCTTGAATATGAATGCTTGCTATTAGAACTTGAACACTTCAAAATATCTATCTAGGTGAAACTAAATGAAATAACCTTATATTTATACACAACTTAAGATTAATTCCCAAAATTCAAATATCACAAGATGACATTGAATTATATATATGAAATCATTAAAATCCCACCAAAAACATATCCAAAAGAGGGTTCTTAGGTCTAAGTGAGGACCCATTCACCATAGGGTGAATGGGTCCTAGCTCATTTACCTAAGACACGCTTCAAAGAATGCTAAATGTTATGTGAAAATAGGGTCCTAGGACCTAGTAAGGACCCATTTGCCATGATGTGAATGGGTCCTAGGTCACCTACCTAGGACACACACCTTCCAAAATTAAGTGGTGAAATATCATTTATGAATATTGGGTTTTAACTCTCAAAATTTGCATTTAATTAGGCTTGGATTTGAATTAAATGGGTCAATTGAGATAAATTAACCTCAAATTAATTAATAAAGCTCTATATTAGTGTGAAAGTGTAAAGATACACTTTACAACACCCTAAATAAAGCACAATTAAGTATATTTTATTAAAAAAGGCCCTAAACTTAATGTGAATGTGTAAAACACATTACAACACTAAGTCAAGGCAATGTTAGGTTCATTTTACTATTAATTTTTCCCAAATTAAGTGTGAAAAAGGGATACTTTTTCTTACACTACATTTAGCCCCCACTTTAGCTTCCATATGATACTACGTGCATATGCAAGCTAAAGGAATTAAACTCTATAAAAAGGATACTCATATGGATTCAATAGGGAGAATGAAGCCCCCACTATAGTTACCTATGAAAACACAATGTTAAGGACTGCATCTTGCAACACATGTTCATTAGTTGTTCAAAAATCCACTTATCAAATGTCCATGGAGAATCAAATTTGAGGGTCGATGTATGGCTCTTGATTCTACTTGCTTTATGTAGATGGAATCAAGGTGAATATGAAACTATATCAAATTATGTAAGTTGTATCATAGGGTATTTTCAAGTACCATACCACATAGTGATAGACATTTGATGATATTAGAAGTGGAATTAAAAATCCAACATAACAAAGGGCATCAAAAGTGGAGTCCTCTAGCTCCTAATATGCTAATTTGAATAAAAAGTACATTCCCCCACCTTCCGTGAGGTGACACACAAAGATAAAAGAAAGAAGCAATGTGAGATAGTAATAGAACACCATCTATCTAATCTAACAACACTTCTTTAACACACTATTCAAAAGACAAGATGCTATGTATAATACCAATGCAAATGTGTGGAATTAAAAGGTTCTTTTAGGGGTGTACCATCCATTTTTGTTAATGTGTAGGCTCTGAACCCATAGTTTTCTTTGACGACATAAGGTCCTACCCAATTAGGGTTGAATTTTCCTTTTTC
>VDFB02047230.1:118502040-118535628 GCA_007258455.2 Sequoia sempervirens
CTATTTTTTAATGATGAACAACATGACTAAATTTAATGTGTAATATGAATCTACATGATTAAATGATGATCTCAATGTTAACACTATGCCAAAAAAACTCAGATATACTGCACTTTTTCTGATTTCTAGTGAATATAAGCAATGCAAACATGCAAATTAACCCCAAATGCAATGTTCACTAATGCAATATTAAAGAACCCTAAATGAAAAGAAACTAATGGAAATATAATGCAAACTATTGTAAGACTAAGATCTAGGGTTTAAAGGACTCCAATTTTTAGAATGTTGTTGTACAAGGTTGGGTTCACCATAATGAAACACAGAAAAATTGGGCTAACAACCCTATTCTCCACTATTTCATTCAAGAAATGAGATCCAAACTATGAAGTGACTATCAACCCAAAAGGTGAGTAAAGTTTTGAATCAACAATTTCTCCTTTATGCAAGGATGGGGTGTGATCCAAACAACAATTTTAGGGAGAAGGATTTGAAGTAACAAAACAACTCTAAACCTAGATCTATAGAGTGCAATGAAAATATTTAACATAAAAAAGAAGGAAATAATAAACTTTCTAGAAAAAATGAGAGTAATAAATTTTTTGCACCTATCAAAAAAAAAAATTGCAACCCTAACAAGGACTCATTCGCCCTATGGAAAATGGATCCTAGTAGAATTTCTTGGGAGGCTCTAAATCAGAAATTGAAGCCTGTAAAATATGAAAACATGTTGCCCTAATATCCCTAACAAGGACTCATTCCCCCTATGGAAAATGGGTCCTAGTAGGCTCTTCCAAAAAAACTCTGAATCTGAATTTCTGGTTCTAGACCTGCAATTCCTTCTTGTAACCCAAAATCCCCACTTTCGGATCTAGATCTAGACCAATAATCTACCAAAAAAAATTGATGTTTGTTGGTGGATAGGATTTTTCCTTGATCAAAACCCAAGTTTGGTGATTAAACCTTCATGATAAATAGAAATCTAAAACATGAAATGTGTGTTCAATCCTAATCTTAAGTGTGTCTAATATTAAGATCTCTAATGATGCAAAGAAACCCTACTCAATTGTGATAAAGTAGGATCCTAGAATGAAACATGGGCAATACAAAAGACCTACTTTAGGAGATCTCAAATCCCCTCAATAAGTCATAAATCTAAATATACCTCTCTTTAGGCTGAAAATAGAATGATCATAGAAGATGGAATCACTTAGGAAACAAGTCATTAGGCTTGGTTGAATCTCATGGTGCTTCTCCTAAAACCTAGAATCCATCATGATTCTCTATAGGAATCTATCATCACTTCTTCAATAATGCTTGATATTTGACAACAAAATGAGCTTGAAGACCTCCAAAAATACTATAATTTTACTCCAAGACTTCACTCTTGCTTGCTTCTTAAATGTGAATGTTTTCTATTAGGACTTGAACACTTGAAAATCTATGTCTAGGTGAAACTAAATGAAATTACCTTACATTTATACATAACTTAAGATTAATTCCTGAACTTCAAATATAACAAGCCGAAAATGAATTATAGATTTTAAATCATTAAAATCCCACCAAAAACATATCCAAAAGAGGAGTCCTAGGTCTAAGTGAGGACACATTTTCCATAGGGCGAATGGGTCGTAGCTCACTTACCTAGGACACACTTTAGGGAATGTTAAATGTTATGTGAAAATAGGGTCCTAGGACCTAGTGAGGACCCATTCACCATGTGGTAAATGGGTCCTACGTCACCTACCTAGGACACACACATTCTAAAATTAAGTGTTGTGAAATATCATTTATGAATTTCAGGTTTTATCTCTCAGAATTTGTATTTAATTAGGCTTGGATTTGAATTAAAGGGGCCAATTGAGGTAAATTAACCTCAAATTAATTAATAAATCTCTAGATTGGTGTGAAAGTGTAAAGATACACTTTACAACACCCTAAATAAGGCACAATTAAGTTTATTTTATTAAAAAGGGCCTTAAACTTAATTTGAATGTGTAAAACACATTACAACACTAAATCAAGGCAATATTAAGTTCATTTTGTTATTAATTATTCCCAAATTAAGTGTGAAAAAGGGATACATTTTTGGACACTACATTTGGAAAGCCCTATGCTAATGATATTTTTCCAAATAAAGCTACATCATGATAAGGGGTTGTCCCCAAATGTAATACAACAAACAACATAGAATATGAACACATAAAGGATCCATGGATTTGGGGTCCATATATGTCTTTGCTACAATGATATGATAGAGCTCATAACTGACATCATTCCCCAAATACTCATGGAACAATGAACAAAATGGACATATGACACAAAGAGAGAAAAAAAACAACTTTTTGGGTCAACATGGAAGAGAACTAAATGTATCAACAGCTTGCATCATCCCCAAAAGGAAAACACAAGACAAAAATAAAAGAAAAAAATTACAACATATATTTATTTCCTTTATATCCTTGCACCAACAAAGAAAAAATGTTCATCCAAGGAAAACACACAAACATAAAGGCATGCCAAATAGCACAACACAAGAGAGCACATCACGTGTAAGAAAAAAATAGAAAATATGAAACAAACATAAAGGATTATTGCACATGTGAGCCAACCTAAAGCAGGTCATTTGTATCCCAATCTTGCTCATCATATAGGGAAGGTGGACAACTATCCAAAGGGACTAAAACAAGTGGTGTGTACTAGTAGCATCACCAAGTTCAACACATGGTGGATCACTCGCATCAAGAGGATCATCACAATTTCCCCCATTTAAACTTATAGACTTTTAAAACAACACATTAAGTTCATTATGAAATTGTTCATCAATTTTAGAAATTTCATCTTCATCATCCAAATTAATCACAATGTGAGGTTTTATGACAATGGAAGTTTTGTGTTATTTTTTTACTTCTTATTTTAGTTCCACATTCTTGTCTTGGTGAAAGTTGTAATTCTTCTTGAGTTATTTGCATAGGTGTTTGATTATCATGTATTGTTTTATTCTTTTCCTCCAATTGAAGAGCACTAGCATGACATCTACACCTACACTCTTTAGCATTTCAATTTCTTCTTGCACCATTTTCAATTTGTGATGGGGTAGGAGTAGGTTTCTTGATCATTGGTCTCTTTTCTTCCCTTAAGAGAGGAACTGAAGGAACCACTAGGGGTTGGGAAACCACTATCTCTTTAGGTCTATACACTTGTTTTACCTTTGGAGACACAAAAGGAATCATTTGATTTTCTCTTAGTATTTTATATGATATGGGTGGAGGAACTACAACATATTTACCTTGATTACTTGGAAGAGATTTTACTTCAAGAATGGGTTCATCCACAACTAGTGGAGAAGGAGGAACAATGATAGTCTTCTCATTTTCAAGGATATTGGTAAGAGATAACTCTATTATGTTCTTTGCATTAAAATTTTAGTATGATTTTAAAAATAAATCTTCATGAGGCTTAATAGGTTTCATAGGTTGAGGCCAAAATAAATCTAGTGAAAATTTTCCACGAGAGGACAAAGGATTAAACCCACTATGATGCACTATAAATATTTCATTTTCAAATGGGAACTTTATGCACTTGTGAATAACTGATGGGATGAAATTCATGGAGTGTATCCATGGGTAGCCTAAATTCACATGGAATTCATCTAACATCAGGATGATGGAGAATGATACATCTAATTTTTTTAGTCCAACTTTAAGATGAAGGGTGATCGAACCTATCATAGGGTGAGAAAAACCATCATGATTTTTCAACCATGCTTTTGATTGTTCATAAAAATCTTGATAAATTTCATGCACAAAAAATAATTCCTCAGTGATCAGATTCTCTACACATAGGATCAATGAGTATCCCAGTTGTAGGCTTGTCATTAATATATTTGAGCCATATATAGAGGACCATCAGATGCATGTATGGATGTGTCAATATGGGTGAATGTCATGTCGAGTAACAAAGTGGTTTAGCCCTTATGAGGTTGAACATCTATGAGAGTGAAAATATCTTGTAGGCCATCCTCATCATCACTCTTATTATCATTATTACCATTATTCATGTCATTAGTCTTATCAACATTCATCTCATTATTCTTAACATCACAAGCTTGCATAAATTTGGATGAATTATTTGGTATTGGATTGGTAAAAATTTGCAAGTTTTAGATAGGTGGGGAAACAAACTTATTCCCTTGATCATTAGCACTTCCCAAATAGATGTTAGAATTGATGAGGTCTTGAACTTAATGTTTAAGACACGTGCATCATTCTATATCATGTCCACTTGTGCGATGATATTGAAATTGTATTGTAACTTGGAGTTAAAGGTTTGGTTGTGTCCATAGGTATAATCAAAGATAACTAAATTAAGTTCTTGTTCAAAAATTATAACATGATCGAATGGAGGGAGTGAGGAAACTAGGTAAATTATCTATCTCATGATCTAAATTGGTACAGGGTTAAACTTATGGTAGCAACTTGAGGTTCAATGTGGTTGTTTTTCTGAGCTATATATAACTTGATAAAGTTCATGTGTTTCTTCTTGAATGGTTGATAGTTGTTTTGAGGTACGGATTAGGATTTCTTAGTAGGAGTTGATGAAGATGTCTCTTCATACTAACTAACTAAATTTTGATAATCATGAAGCGCCATACATATATGTATAAATGATGGATATTTCATCAACAAGATCTTATCCCTTATGTCAGGTTTCAAATTTCCAATGAACACTCTTTGAAAATCTGCATCAGGAAGAGTAAGATTGATTTGTGAGAAAACCAACTGATAGTGCCCTATAAAGTCTATTACCTTTTCATTTTTCCTTTGTTTGCATCACACTAGATTAGTTAGGGTAATCTTAGGACCAATGTGTACATGGAAATATTGGAGGAATGAATCATCAAGTTCATTGAAAGAGTGGATTGAGTTATTTAGAAATGAACAAAACCATTCTAAATCCATGTCTTTCAATGACCTAGGAAAGAGTTTAGCTAGGAATTTATCTTCAAAAATGAAATCACTACATAGGGAATTATATGTTGATATATGATTGTTAGGGTCTCCTTTACTATTATATTTGTCAAATTGGGGTATCTCTATGTTTTGTGGCATCGGTGTTTCTAATATTTCAAGTGACAATGGGCTTATTTTGACATATTTTAATGGTTGTAAATTTTGGTTTTAGTTTAATGTTGATATTTGATGTTGAAGTGAAGTTGTGTTTTGCAACAGTTGGTTAATGATCGACTCATTGGTTAATATTTTGAGAATGTGGTGAATATGGTGGGATTGTATGTGTGCTTGGTAGACTACTATGTTACAAATTTATGAGGGGATGAA
Organism: Sequoia sempervirens; assembly: GCA_007258455.2. Taxonomy (NCBI): domain Eukaryota; kingdom Viridiplantae; phylum Streptophyta; class Pinopsida; order Cupressales; family Cupressaceae; genus Sequoia; species Sequoia sempervirens. The sequence goes on from VDFB02047230.1 coordinate 118,507,377, forward strand.
ACTTTAGGTGTTACATGTGATGTCCCAAAACCATAAGGATTTCCAGTGGAAAGGCCTAATGTTGGAGTTATGCCAATGCTTTTTTGTATCATTGAGGCAGCAGTTGGATTCGTGTGTGTGGGAATAGAGGCTATAGTTGTAGGGAAAGATATTTTATTTCCTCCTTGAATTTGAGTGTATCCCAAAGCTTGAGCACAACTATCCATTATAGGTACATCAACATCAAGTATATGGGCTAGGCTATGCAAAACCTCTAATCCTTGAGAATCACTTATCAATTTTTTGATGTTATCTATTATAGGTACCACTATGCCAGCTAGATATTCAGCACTCACGTAGTCTTACAGTCCTAGATATTTTTCTAATTATTATAGTTTATCTTCAAGAACATGGGTAACACCAATCTAAATATTCATAAAAGTGGGTGATTGTAAGGTTGTCATTGTTATGGTAGCATTAGGGATAGAGTTCAAAATGAGTTGAGTATTGAAAACACTTTGAATGAAAGACTTAGAAGACTCAGGATCTATAGTGGATATAACAATAATACAGGATGTCATTGTAAGTGTGGAATAAGTAATGAGTAAAATAACTGAAAACACTTCTTAATAAGACATCATATCAAAGATTAAGAAGCAATTAAACTAATTTAAAAACAAGAATCTACTGAAAGCGTCATATTGTTCCCTATCTCTAAAGATTTTTAAGTCACAAAGCTCTCAGATTTGGTAAGCATTATGACTGTTAAAATGCCAATCTAAAGAATGAGATGTTGCTAAATGCAATAATGGAATCCTATATGATGATTGTTGAATGATATTGATGTAGCTACTGTAATATAAATTGACATGGATATGATAAAAGGAAGCTACATTAAAACTATGATGTGTCCATGAATATGATTCTATTGATGCTATGATTGTTATTGCTTGAATGCTTGATTGCTATTTTTGTAGAGTAAGATTGCACATAGTTTAGATTGGGATCCATTTCATGTTGAATGAGGTTGTATTTATAGATTCACGGTAGCAATTTTGTGAAGGGGCGGCACAACAAAGGCCTGGATTTAATCTGGAGGATTGAATGGTGAGAGATGAAGAAGCTTGAGCTGATCATGGGGATTGTTCCTCCCCATGAAAACATCAGGCCAGATGATGGGAAGAATCGGAGGAAGGAGATTGAGAAATTGATTTCCAATTTGTCTCCAATTTGTCTCCACAACTTTCTCATGAATGCTAGCTAAATTAATTAGATATAAAATATCTAATTTTATTGGTGAGTGAATAGAGGAAAATTTATCTTTATTTGAATAAATTGATTTATTCAAATTTAATAAAAAGAGGATATTTAATTAAATGAAACAAATATTTGACATTTTCTTATTTAATAAAAAGGGATATGATAATTAAATAAATCTTTATGATATTTTATTTAATTAAGAGGAAACATGACTTGGATAATTAAATAATACAAACTATTGAAGTTTGCTTATTTAATTAAGATAGAATAATTGAAAATTGAAGAATTTAGAAGAATGAATTATAAATAAATATTTCTATTTATTTAATAGTCGATGAATTTAAGGGTAATTAATCAAATAAGTAATATTTAATTAATTAGATTGTCCAGACCATTTTTAGGTGTATAAATTTGTCCCCTCTTTGAAGTGATGTGTTTAGACATTGCTTCAAAGAAAATTTTGCTACTGCTGCCAATATTGATGAAAAAAATTGAGTATGCCCCAGATGTGCCCCAAACATTGATTTTAGCTGATGATGGATATATGCCCCCTTGGAAGATAAATTGATGAATTTTATTTTATTTTGAATTTTTGGAATTTTTCAATTTTTAATAATTTTTTGATGACTTGATGATGATTGGATGTTGAGTTGGTGTTGAAATAATTTATCTCCCAATAAAGAATGTAGAAATTTCCCCTGTGATGAATTTGAATTAATCTCCCTTGAAAAATATTAATTAATCCCACAAAAATCCTATCTTAAATAACCTATAAAAGGTCAAAAGGTCATTTTCAAACTCATTTGTGCATTTGAATTTGAAAAATTTGTGAGAGAGAGCAATTTGAGCAATTTGGAGTAAGATGCCAATCCCTTACCACACTCACCAGTTCGAGCACATGCGACAACATAACCGCCTGGCCGCCTACAAACCTTTGATACATACCTGTAAACCCCCTCATTACTTGTGCATTTTTTGTTTTCGTGCTTTTTTTCACATTTTTAATTTTATGTTTCTTTTAGCGCTTTTGCATGTCGATGTAGCGCTTCAGACATCTGTTATAGTGCTTTTAATGCTTTAGTGCTTAGGCTAGATACTGTAGCACTTAGATTATTTTAGCGCTTTTGAAGTTTTAGCGCCTTCGATAGGAATTTTGGTGCTTTTGACATTTGTTTTAGCACTTTGATTAGTTTAGTGCGTCAACCCAATAAATTAGCGTATTGACCCAATATAATAGTGCTTCTGATGAAATGGCACTTTGATCGCCTGAAATAACATTTTTGACTAATGAAATGGTGCATGTAATGATTTAGCACTTTGAGCACTTGTTTTAGCGCTTTTAAGTGTTTTAATGGCGCTTCTGATATTATGGCTCATAGAAACTCTGTTTTAGCACATCCAAGTCAGATTGATAAAGTTTGTCAAATTTGTCTTTGATTTTGTCAATTTTGATCATGTCAGATGTTGGTTTGATATGATTGATGATCTTGATCAAGTAGATGATGTTCAACCTCATGATAGGCGAGGTCTGATGTTTGATTGATGGTAATTATCCTCATGATAGGTGAGGAATAATTATAGTTTAATTGATAAACCTCATGATAGGCGAGGTTGATTTGATTAAGTGACCTCATGATAGGTGAGGTTTGATGGTGTTTGATGATTGAACTCATGATAGGTGAGGTTCAATGATGTTTTCTCATGAGATAATTTGATCAAAATTATCACCAAGATTTGATTAGGTTTGATAGGATAATTGATGTTTAATGTTTTGACAAAAAGTACTAATTTTGAATATTTCATGATGCTAGGAGGCTTTGATGAACCTCTAGACTAGAGAGTGATTTCCTCATTCTTTTGATTTGATACCACAGCTAGCTCAGCCTAAGATGGTAGTTATTGTACATTGTGGATTGTCCTCCTTATTAGAGATTCCCCAGATTAGGATTAATCAGGGTCTCCTGACAGTCATAGCAGAGAGGTAGCATAGTGAGCATAATACCTTCCACCTCCCTACCAACAAGATTACAGTCACCCCTGAGGATGTCTAGCAGATTTTTGTGGATCCCTATTGTTAGTGATATAGAGCAGGGTGGGACTGATGCTCTTTAGAGAGTGTTTTATGATGATACCATTGTTGCATATTGGATTATGTGGTGTGAGATGGTAGATGCATATGCCACTTTTCCTATAGTACTTGTTGGATTCATTGGAGGGTTCCTTTGTCCTGAACGTAGGTCAAAGGGACTTTCCATTGGTAGGGGCCATGTGCTGGAGAGCATGATTATACACGGGATGAGATATGCTTGGGGCATGTGAATGATTGCCCATCTGTATGATAATTTGCATTCAACCATTTATACTAGAGGTAGGAGTTTATCAGCCAGAGTCACTTTACTTCAGGTGTGAGTGTGGGAGCATATTGTTATCACACATCTAGTGATGGTGAGGCATCATCCTACCAAGTAGCCTTATGTTGACATATATGCAGGTTGACTTACTCAGCCTAGACTGGGTAAGTTAGATCATTGGTGCAGAGTATTGGATGATATGGAGACTGTGAAATGGCATCCATATTTAGATTGTGAGCACTAGGATGATGATGACATTCAATTTCCATTTTTCTTTCAGTCATTTCTTTTGATTAGTCAGACTCATTGGATTTTGGAGAGGTTTTTGCTTAGATGAGTGCTTCATCAGTATGGTATTGTTCAGGGCATTCCCCAGGGTGTTTCCCATTATGCTCATTGATAGATTGGGGGCCTGGCCTTTCCTATGATGTTGTTGTGCAAGAGTTCCAGGCTCTACAACCTCTTTTTTGGGAGATTCGTTCGGATATTGTTGAGACACTAGTTACAATAGATTATGTTGAGTATCTGGTGCTTCATCCATTTCCACGTATTACCATTCTCGATGAGCCAACACCATTAACTACTAAGGAGGAGGTTACTGTTGTATATCATTTTTGATGGAGGAGAGAGGAGGTTGGTGAGGAGGAAGTGGTGGTGGAGGAGGTCGAGAGTAGTGGTGATGAGGAGGGCAGTGGGGATGAGGAGGGTAGTGGTGAGGAGGAGGGAGCAATGATGATGATAATAGTGGTGATGATGATGAGGGGTATGGAGGTGGAGGACCAGATGTATCCAGTGGGTTAGGTGTAGCTTTAGAGGAGTATATGTTGCCTTGTAAGAGGCAAATAGTGGTAGCCTCTTCAGAGCAGCGTGTGCAGCAGCAGCAGACCCAGATAGCAAGTATGTAGGTACAGGTATAGGCTTTACAAGGTTAATTGACTCAAGCCTAGGGTTTATTGACACATACATAGGAATAGATGTAGGCACAAGCTCAGTCTCACGCATAGGCCCTAGCATAGGTACAAGATTAGTTGGTTGCAACTCATACACAAATTACAACATTGACAACTGAGAGGGATGCCACTAGATTTACTGCAGAGGGGGCTCAGGCTGTAGCTGAGATATTGCAGAGATTGGTGGATGGTACCACTGTAGTAGATTATATGTGAGAGGTTTTCTATTTTGGTCAAGAGGTAGAGTACTATAGAGGTAAATTTTATGATGTTGTTCCTTCAGGGTAGAGAGTGAGCTGTTTGCACTCCTGATCTAGTAGGACTCATACTAGGACTATTAGTGTTGGTGTGACAACCTCTTTTGAGAGACCTGAGAGATCCCAGTACATCTGGTGGTGGTGGAGGGATTGGTCTTGAGATGCCTACACCATCTGGAGCTAGCAGCACATATTTTCATGATTGTACCCTCTCTTGTATTTTGAGATGTGACATATACTCCAATTACAGCCATTTTTGATGATATATCTTTCCTCATTTTATACATCATTGTATACTTGACATTATGATTTTGAGATCTATATGATATGCATTGGATTTTATCAATCTATTATGTGTTGTATATGATTCTATCATGGATGCATTTGTTTTCTATGTTCTATATGCCATTTGATGATCTATGCATTTATGAGGTTATGGATGTAGTTTTATAATCATGGTGATATGCGATGATTTACGATGTTCTACTTATGATGTGCATAATCATGATGTATGGATGCATGATGTATGGATACATGATGTATATTAACATGTACTTATATATATGATTATGGATGTGATGGTTTAAATGATTTATGATGTGTGATGTAAATGGGATTTGTGCACTTGTATTCTTGTGTAAATGGAAATATATGATGTAATAAATAGATAAAAATGATGTATGATATATGATGTGTTGAATGGACTATGATATGTAATATGATTGATGGACGAATGAAAATGCAATTATAGAGATTTATTTTTGAGAATTTCTTATGCAATTTTATGACTTGTGTTATGAGAAATATGATATGATCAATGCAAATTATTTGATTTAAATGGATGAATGATGAAATGATAAAATAAATGTTTTGTAATGTATGTAATGAAAATTATTATGCATTTTTTTGAGAAATGATGATGCTTTTGTGAATGTCAAGTATACAATTCATAATGAGAAAAGATAATCGTTGTTCAGAATTGGTTACCATTCTATGTAACAAATACTCTACAAATGTAAAACTATTATGAATGCAATCTATTTTTACCATGCAAATCTACATGCAAACATTGGCATCTTAATAGTACTTTTATTGTTCTTTGTATCATCATAGAGCTTTAAAAATGTTGAAACTGAGTACAAGCATCAATGGTATAATTTAGACCATGATTACCTAAGTACTACTTCCATGATTTTTGATATTGCAAGTGAACACAAGCATCTAGATATAATTAAAATGAGATGACCTGAGCGTTTCTTGTGTAAATAGACAATAATCAATCATTTTCTTATGTGAATTGGAATGTCATCAGTGATACTTTGTAGAGCACATCTCATGACAATTCACACAATAAATATGATTAATTCACAGACAGCAGACAAAGAAAAATACCATTCTCCTTCCTAGCCTCTCTAGTTCAGTACATCATCGAGTTGCTCCAAAGAAATGATAAAAAAGATCAAAGTACAACATATCCAACCTTTGCTTAAAGTATTTCAACCATTATTCAGATTAGATCATCCATTTTGATTTTATGATGTTTTTATGATTTTTGAGATTTTGACCAAAAACCTAACCTAAAGACCTATCCTAGGGGCCTCGAGGGCTGATCAATGATTAGACTTTCCTACATTATATGCATAGAGACCACATAGTTTGATTGACACAGACTTTGTTTTTTACTTTTTGAGACTGACTTTTTAAATTATTCTTTGGATTTTTTGTTGTGATATGGACGTCCAATGTGTTTCAGTTGGTGATTGATGTTTCATGTTGGGTTGTGTTTTGATCATTGGTTTTGTTGCATTTTTCTTCTTATTTTTTTTCCATTTAGTTAAGCTTGATATTTATTTCCCCCAGTGAGGTCTAGATGTTTCCCCCAAGCTAGGGTGAGACATGACCACTTGCAATGATATGATAATGGATGTAAAATGATGGTGAAAGTTAATGACCATGTCATTCATCTAATAGATGGAAAAGCTAGCTTAAATCACAAATAGTGTCTGTTTCCAGGTTTTCACTACATGTTTTTATTGCACTTTTTCAATCTTTTTGATTTTTTGTATTTTTCTCTTTTCTATTTTTTCTTGTATTTTTCTATCACCAAGACACCTGTTTGCAGGCTTTCATCAAGGTAACCATTTTAGAACCTAATCTGTGCACTAGGTGACTCAGGTGTAGAACTTTATGAGATGGATATTGTTGATAGGTTCATCAAACAGATCCTCTTCAGGTGTAGACAGTTGATATGCTCCAAATCCATAAACTGATATGATGACAAAGGGACCTAGCCAGTTAGGTTCAAACTTCCCTTTTCGTTCTCTGTTTTGTTGATTTCTAGGGTTTTCCTTTAGGACCAAGTCACCAACCTGAAAGACTCTAGGTTTTACCCTGTGATTGTAGCTCCTGGACATCATCTATTGGTATGCTTTCAAATGGTTTACAGCTTGTTGATGACATTCATCCAGCAATTCCAGTTCTTGTAGTCTAGAGACTCTATAATCATCATCTGTAATTATACCCTTTAGTGAGACACAGAGTGATGGTATCTCTACCTCAATTGGTAAGATGGCCTCTAATCCATATACCAAGGCATATGGTGTAGCTCATGTATGTGTTCTAATGCTAGTTTGGTATGCCCATAGTGCGGGATTTAGTTGAACATGTCAATCATGTCCAACATCATTAACCATTTTCTTTAGTATTTTAAGAATTTTTTTATTTGAGGCTTCTGCTTGGCCATTTCCTTGAGGGTAGTATGGTGTTGAGAAATGATGTTGGATATGGAACTTCTCACACAATTCCTAGACATCCTTGTTTCTAAAAGGTCTCCCATTGTTTGTTACTATGGATTGGGGAATTCCATATCTACAAATGAGGTAGTTCAGTATGAAAGATGAGATCTGTCTTCCTGTGATTGTTGTTAAAGGAACCGCTTCTATCCATTTTGTAAAGTACTTCATTGTTGTGATTATAAATTTATGCCCATTGGATGAAGATAGATTTATCTTTCCTACCAGGTCCAGTCCCAACTGACAAAAGGAACATGTTGATGTAAATGAATGCAATTCTTGCGTTGGTGCATGAATTAAGTTACCATGGATCTGAAATTTCTAGCACTTCTTAAAAAAATGATAGGACTCCATCTCCATATTCGGCCAGTAATATCCCAAATGAAGGAATTTCTTTGCTAAGGTTGCTCTGCTTGAATGAGTTCCACAAATAACTTCATGAACCTCACGTAAAGATTTCTCAGTCTTGTCATGTTCAAGAAACCGAAGAAGAGTACCATCTAGACCTCAATGCTAAAGTATGTCAGCAATTAATGTATGTCGTGTGGATTGGCGAATGAAGTTACATTTTTGGTTTCTGGAAACATTGGGAGGAAGGATATTATCTTTCAAGTAAGCATAGGTCTTTCCATAAATGGGGGATTCAACATCAACTAAATGGCATATGGTCTGATATTTTGGGCTATCATAGGCAGGAGTAGACATTTTTTCTACCATAAACTCATAACGACCTCATTTTTTTGGAAATTGTAAAAGAGAAGCAATTGTAGCCATAGCATCTACATCTTTGTTTTCTGCCCTAGGAATTTGTTCAAACTTGATATCTACAAAGTAATTTTTTAGCTCATCTATCATCTTCTTGTATGGCATCAGCTTTTCATCCTTTGTCAGTTATTCATCATTTACCTGATAAATAACTAGCTGTGAATCACCATATACTTGTAGTTCTTTGATATTCCATTCGATCGCCACTTTTATACCAATAATCAAAGTCTCATACTCAACTACATTATTGGTACATGGAAACATGATTCTATAGGACTTTGGGATGGTGTGTCCTTAAGGTGTAACAAATAGAATTCCCACACCAAACCCATGTTTTGTATATGACCCATTAAAATAAAGCCTCCATTATTGTGTGGTAATAGTCATAATGTTTGCATCAGGAAATTCAATGCTCATTGGATGATTATTTGGTAACGGAGCTTCAGCTAATTGTTCAGCTATCACCCATCCCTTGATGGCTCTCTGATCTATGCACTGGATTTCAAACTCACTTAAGATCATGACCCACTTTGCTAGTCTCCTTGTTAGAGTAGCTTTGTTAAGTAGATATTTTAATGGATCAATCTTTGCTATGAGTCTAACTGTATGAGTCAACATGTAGTTTCATAATTGCTAGGTCACAAATACCACTACCAAACAAGATTTCTCTATGAATGTGTAATTTATTTCATAACCATTGAGAGTCCTGCTAATATAATAAATAGTTTGTTCCTTTCCCTTAGAATCTTCTTGTGTTAATAGAGCTCCTAAAGAAATGTTTGTTATTGTGATATATAGTAACAATGGTCTCTCTGCTGCAAGTGGCATGAGTATGGGAGGCGGCATCAAATATTGCTTAATTTGATTAAAATTTGTTTCACATTCTTGATCCCACTTGAAAGAGACATTCTTATGAAGTAGATGATTGAATGGATGGATTTTTTCTGCTAATTGGGAGATAAATCTCTTGATTGATTGTAGCCTTCCTTGTAGAGACCGTAGTTGACTAATATTCTTAGGCGATGGAATCTCCATTATTGCTTTGACCTTAGCCAGATCCACTTTGATACCTTTTTCTAAAACTATGTATCTGAGGAGCTTTGCTGATGTAACCCCAAACACACATTTCTTAGGGTTCAATCTGACATTGAACTTCTCCAATCTGGTAAAAAAAAATGAGGTTCTCTAGATGTCCTTCTCTAGTGTATAATTTTTCCAATATATCATCCACATAATCTTCCATAAAAGTATGCATCATGTCATGGAAAATAGTGATCATTGCACGCTGATATGTTGCGCCTACATTTTTCAACCCAAAGGGCATGACATTCCAAATAAATGTGCCCCAAGGATAGGTGAATGTTGTATTTTCCTGATATTCAGGTGCTATCTTGATTTGTTTGTACCCCGAGAAACCATCCATTAATGACAACATGGCATGTTCTGCTATTAAATCTACAATAATGTCAATGCTCGGTAAAGGAAAATCATCCTTCAGACATGCCTTATTTAGATCTCTGAAATTAGTATATATTTTGATACTATTATTTGGTTTCGATATAGGTACAATATTTGAAATCCACTCAACATAGTCGATAGACCTCATGAATCCTGCATCTAACAAATTTTTTAGCTCAGCCTTTACCATCAATGCAATGTGGGGATGCATTTTCCATAGTTTTTGCTTGACTAGTTTATTTTTGGATGGTAGATACAGATGATGCATCAGGAGATCTGGATCTAATCCTGGCATATTAGAATAAGACCAATCAAAATTGATATGTCACTCTTCAAAGAATTTGGTGAATTCGGGCTTCTCCTGTTTTGTCATAGATGCTGCCAGATGTAAAAAAATTCCCTTTCTATTGTTCCAAGATTTATGGATTGTGTAAGCTCCATTAGTACTGATGATCTATCATGGTAATTCTCTAGAAGGTTGCCAAATCTTCCATCTTTCAATGCCTTAGAAATCTTTTCAATGTTAGATACGTTCTTTATTTTTTCTTTTTCAAGATCTAATGCTACCATTGAATAGTTTTCACCATTAGATCCATTATTCCTATTGTCAATTTTGCAACTACAAATTTGACACCCTCTTGATTTGAAGTGACGTTATGAGTGTTATGGGTAGAACTTGTATCAAGTGTGTCACTGCAAAGAAAATTTATGATGGCTTCATCATTTGAAAAGACTAGTATATTAATAGGTTCGGTTGGTTCCTAGTCAATAAGTTCAAGATGCATTAAGGGTAAAAAGTCCTCATGTTGAGTAAGGTTGACAGAAGTGAGGGTTCCAATAGCCATGTGGTCAAAGTTGTCAGTGGGAAGGTCGAGGTCTATGATATTACTCTCCTCCAAGTCGTCTATCTCACTCAATGTTTGTTCATCCTCACTTGAGTCATCGATATTTGGTGATCCCAATACAAGTGGTCTAGTTCCTAAACTTTGTCCCTCCTCTCGTGTGGGTGTATATTCTTTTATGAAATCAATGTGTTTGTCAATGTATGATGTTGCAGATAAATGATCCCATTCATACTCATTGGAATCTGTTTCAGAACCATCCCTCATTTGAAGAATCCTTTCTACCACTTTCTAAGTTACTTCTTCTTTTGATTCCCCTATATAGCCTAATCTTGTTTTATCCTTAGGATGAAGTGTTAGAGGTTGAATAGGTTCTATAATGCCATCTTTTCTTTTTCCAATTGTTCCTTTCCCTTCATAGCCCATTTTCTCTAAGATATCCTTTTCTTTTCCATACTCATCTGTCCTTATGTTAATATTTGTTGATGTTGAATCTTCTTCATCTTTGTAGAGCCAATTGAGAATGGCCTTGTCTTTCGATTCATCTTCTAGAGTGCCTGCTTTTACAAACCTTTCATCTAGAACCATGGTAGGTTGTGATGATCATTGTGTGTTTGTTGTGGGTTGTCCATATGATTTTGGAGATGGAAGCAATTGTGAAAGACACAAAGATTGATCAATGGAATATTCTCCCAAGCCCTTATCTTTTAACTAGATCTTGTTTGTAAATTGTTGTGATAGAGTATTTAGGGGACCTTCATTGTTTGATAAATTTGAGTCAGCAATAGTTGTTTCCTTTGCTTGGTCCTTTTTCTCAACCCATTTGGATATAAATTTTAGTTTATTTTCATCACTAGATGAAGTAGAAGAGTTGGCTTCTCTATTATGGGGCACCAGAGTGTCTTGAGTTGCTTTAAGCACGTTACAAGTTTGGGGATTATTTTAGTCAGCTGAAATAGTGACCTCTTGTCCATTGACAAGAAATTTTAAACACGAATGATATGTCGAAGGTATTGCTTGCATTTCATGAATCCATGGACATCCCAAGAGTATGTTATATGTTAGCTCTTTTTCTAACACTTGGAAAACTCTATTCTTCACAATCGGTCCCACTTGAATTGGTAGTACAATCAGCCCCTCAGTAGACCTTTCCTCTTCATCATATTTTTTTATTGTTATCTTTCTTCTGGCATCAATGGAATTGTCAAAATAACCTAGTGCATGAATTAGTTTTAAAGTACAAATATTTAATCCAGCTCTACCATCTATTAAGACACGCTTGACATGGTGTTTATGGATTAAAACGTCTATATGCAAGGTCGTATTGTGTGGGTGATTTAGTCACACATCATCTTATTCAGAGAACGACAGACGAGGTGTGGTCAGATATCCCACCATAGCTTGAAATTGACAAACACCCAAATTATTGGGTATTGTAGTGGCCACTAGAGCCTGTTCCAAAACCTCCTTATGTGATGGTGAAATTTTAAGTTCCAATATGGATATCTGTGCTAGTATCTTTTATAGTTGATCTACAATGTTGTATTGATTTGAAGGGAGGGTAGTGGTTTTTGATGAAACTCCTTTCGGTATCACTTTGGATTGCCCCCTTGTCGTTACATTGAATGGTTGATAGTATTGTCTTTCCCTAATTTTTTATGATGTTGATTTGGTTGTCAGATGTGTTTATGTTTGGGATCACATTTAGGGACACAATGTCATTGATGTTAATGTTATTTTTTTTTATTATCAATGACCTTATTTTTCTTAACCTCAAAGATGCAATGGATGGTGTTGTCATAAATATAGTTTACACTTTTTCCTTTATTTTTTGAAGAAGATTCTCCTTTTTCGTAATTAGGTAAAGGATTTGTAAACACACTGTGATCGTTGTTTGTTTGATGTTCTTTGACAAACACCTTCTTTGCTTCAATCAAGTCTTGTATTAGATGTTTTAATTGCATATAGTCATTTGTTTTATGTCCTTTGTTTTTATGAAAGTTGCAATAATCAACATCATTCCACAAAGATGGTTTCACTTTCAGCTCCCAATTTCATGTTTTTGGTAGAGTAATAAGTCTATTTGCAATAATCTCTCTCATTGTTGATTCCAAGGTTTGTCCTAATGGTGTAAATCTTCGTCGATTGGATTGTCTTTGATATGATGTTGGTTGAGATTCTCCATTATTTGGGTTGTTTTATTGAGTGGTACCTTGATTATTGTAAAGGATATCATTTTGATTCATCTTTACAATCATTATCATCGAATTGAATACTGGTTTCATATTTTGTGTGTCAATTGTAGCATCATTGTTTCCAGTATTTCTATTTTTCTGCCAAAATTTAGGTTTATCATTGTTTCCATAGTGATTTGAGGAATTTTCATTGTTAGATGTATCATTGTAATGTTTAATCACTCCTCTTTTGACTAAGGCTTCTTCAATTTTAAGCCTGTTCTCAATCACCTTTTCAAATGTCGGGGGATATTACACTTCCAGTCTAAACTCATGTCATCATTTAAGTTGTTGATAAATAATTCAATCTTTTCATCTTCAGGTATAGATCAAGGATATATAGCGAACAACTTTCACCAATGTTGTAGGAGGGTATGTGCAGGATCATCATGGAAAAAATAGGCCCTTAAGTGGCAAAAAATTCAGAAAAATTAGTGTTAGGCAACTTGACATAAAAATTTGAATAAGTTATCTATATTATTTCAAAAATATGTAACAATAGAATATGTAGAAAATTGAGTGTAGTTTCTAAAATACTAGGTTTATTTAAAAATAAATAAAATCTATTTGGTGAAAATTTGAAATTTCAATGCAGTAATACTTAAATTTCAGGGAAAAAATAAGTAGGTATCTATTTGACCACCCTAACCATAATAAAATGATAATATTTTTTATAAGATTTTATATATAAGTAGAGGACTCATGTACATATGTGATGCATACTTTTTTGTAATTTTTTTGCAACTAAATAATTAATTATGAATTTTTTATCACAACTTTTAAAAAATATAAAAACTCATATGTCTGACCACCTTAACTTGGTCAAAACTTCATGAAATTTAATTTTTCTTTTTTTAATACTATAGTATATGAAGCATAGAATGTGACACATGTTTCAGATTTAAAAAATGTAATACCATTTGAAACTTATAGATGTTTTTCAATCATCCTATCAATCAGGACTTTAGTCGTAATTCTAATAGAAAATAAATAATAATTATTTATTAAATTCAAATTAAAGCATAATTTATATTGGTGGAAAGCTAAGAATCTCCTCTAAAAACCCTTCTCGTTTCATCTATTTTAGGTTAAAAAAAAGTCGTCAACCACATACCCTACAAATACCCATAATATTGCCACTTTTTGGCCCATCATGATCCTGCACATACCCAAGAATGATAGGAATGTCTCACCCTTCTTTTGTTTCATGTTGTACATATATTTTATGGTTACGTCATGTTGAATGTTGAAGGAGAATTGTGAGATGAATCTGTTGACTAGTTCTTCAAAGGATCGAATCCTTGGTTGTAATTTGGAGAACAATTCCATATAGTGACCTCCTAAGCTCCTTGGAAATAACCTCATTAGATAAGTATCCTCTTGTGAAAACTCTAAACTCATGGTTCTAAATTCCCTCACATGGTCAATTGGATCTATTTTTCCATTGTACTTGTCATATTTGGGGAATTCACAATGTCTTAGAAATGATATCATGTCTACACTTGGATGAAAGGGATAAGGACAAATGTCCTATAATGAATACCTCTTTTTGGTTCCCTTTTGCATATCTTGAATTTTTTGTTGTTAAGTTTGCATTTGAGATGTTAGAGAAACCACTTGATCTACGTCTTGCGTGTTGTGTGGTTTAGTTTCATTTGTTCTAGGTTTTTCCTTTAATCGATTAATGTTGAAATATTTCAAAAGTTCTGCACCTAATTCTACTAGCATCAAGAGGTATTTTTCCATGTCTTGTTCCAAGACTTTTTCCATGAATTTTTGAAAATTTGGATCTTGTTGGGAAATTTTTATATCCTCTTGATTTATTTCATTGGTATCATTTTGATGGAATCTATGAAAGGGGTTTTCTTCAGCCATAACGTTTGGTGTTTCAATTTCCTTCTCTCTAAGTTTTTGTCTTTGTAACCTTGTCAAGATTGACATACAAGTATTTTTTATTTTCATTAAACTTTGATATTTTGTGTTTGGATTAGTGTCAATTGGATTTAAACAAAGTCAAATAGAATGATATATTCTATTGATAAGACCAAGTTAAAAATATGATATTTTTTTCGTTTCGTGATTGCAGGATGTCAAAATCCTGATGAGGAAACTTAACTCAATAATCAAGATTTGTGTTTTGATAATTGGACACTTTGTAGTTTACAAGATCTAGGTTTAAGTTGAAAATAATTTTGACTTGTAAGAACCTATTCTATTTCAGGTTTAAGACACTGTCTAGACTGTAAAAATGTTTATGTCTGATAAAAACCCAAGTTTTTGACGCCAACAATTTGACAGAAGTTTCTACAAGCTCTCTATTTTTTTGTTATGTGGATGTGTTATTACAGAGAGTAGAAGTGCTAAAAAAAACTCCTAATGCGCTAAAAGTTATGGTAAAAGTGTTTTGAAATAGGGTAGAAGAGCTAAAACAAACTGTGGATGCGCTATTATACTAGTAAATTTCTTGATACTGGCAAGTTTCATTACAATTCGTAGAAGCACTACAAGATTTGTCAGATGTGATAAAACAAACTTCAAATGCGCCATTTCAATTGTGGATACACTAAAAGATGGTGTGGAAGCACTAAAACAAACTGTTTAAGAACTATAATATTGAATTTCTGACACTGGATATTTTTGGTTACAATCGGCAGATGTGCTACAAAATTTGTCAAAAGTGCTAAACTAGACTACAAATGCATTATTTGAATTTTGGATGCGCTAAAATATAGTGCAAAAGTGCTAAAATAGGTTGTGTAAGTGTTATTTTGGGACTCCACAGTGTTGTCTAATTTTCTTCTCCGTGAAGAGTGATTTTTTTGGATTTTTGGTATTTTGACAGGATACCTCTGTTGGTAACTCTTTGATTTTGGATGATAAACCTAATTTTTCCAAGATTTTCCTCTACTATAAAAATTGATCTGGCCTGTTGGAATATTGTATTGCTAGTTGTGGGATGAAATACTAACGAATGGATCGACTATTATTATGTTTTTGTAAAAGAGCTCCTCATTGAAAGTAAGCTTATGAACATAGAGGCTCTAAGGAAAAATCATCAGTATATCCCCTAGCAAATTCATGATACCTATGGATAAAAGTTCTATGTTCCAACAAAAATTTTATACTTTGATACAAGAAGCATCTTCTTTTCAAAAAAAATTGTAGCTAAGTTGCTTCTTTGGTTTCTTGACTCTTGTTGTGAGGGATTTCTTGACAAACGTTGTGGATTTCCAATCTCTAATCATAAATTTCACAGTTTGATTTTGACTGACTCTTTTTTTTTTTGGATGATCTTTATTTGGATTAATGATTTGAAAACACAGCAAGCAATTGTAAAAAAGTTGTTTTTAAGTCCTAGAATCTAAACAATAAGTGTATGATCAAGAATCAAACACGATCCTTCTTGATTTCCACAAGTTTTTAACAAAGAATACACTTCAAGAAGACTCACTCCTAAGGTCAAAAGGTTATCATTATACTCAAATAGCCCACATCTTAAAATTGTGTCGACTCACACAGTCGTGTCACCCCCTAGAGGGCGCTCGTGTTTTTATCTTTTCTAGGTGCATACTCAAAGTTAGATTTATCGATCCCTTGAGCAAACGGTCCTTGGAAATTATATGGTGAGTGTCTTGGGGGCAGATTCTTCCCTCCCCTTACACTGTTGAGTATTACAATGTTCAAAAATTGACAAGTTGGATTCTACACTATGGTTCATAGATAGGGTTTCCGTTTGGAGTGGAAAATGATAAAATCCCTCAAGAGACCTCCCAATCTTTAGAACAAAATTTTTTGGGATGGTTATCTTGCACACTTTCAATAAATGTGGGTTTCCCCAAATTCACTTTTATTTTATAGTGGGTTGGAAAACCTGGCTTTGGTTTGTTCCCACTCAGGTCATTCCCATAGGGTGAGTACTTTTTCCCACTACGACAGGCCTTATAAAGGATTTAACAAAGCATAAATTGCATGAAATTAAAGGATGATTTTGGAATTTTGATCACTTAGTTAAAGGGAGAGCATAGGCCTATCACCACACAATCATAGTAATCAATGTTTAGTTTTAAAGCCCAAATGACAATTTTCTATTCTATGTGAAGATATTGCTTCACAAAAGACATGATGTTAATTTTTAACTAAAATAGCAAATGTATGATGACTACCCTAGGATTGATATATTTTAATCCAAATGACTACCCTAGGATTGGTTCATTTTAGTCCAAATGTAAAAAAATGAAGTTACTGGTTGCGGTCACATTGGATCCAGAGAACAAGTTATAGAAGTGCTATAACAAAGGTCATAAGCACCAATTAATTGATCATAAGTGATGTAGAAATGATTGGAAGCATTACATAATTCATCAGAAGCACTACAAAAATTTTCAGAAGTGTTGAAACGGGATTGATCATGGAACAATCAAACCATACTAGAAGCCTCTAGTGGATGCGCTAAAACAGTCTACCAAAGCACTAAATTTTTAGTCAGATGTGCTAAAATAGTCAAAAGCACTAAAACTTTCAATGTATGCACTACAAAATAACTTGGTCGTGCTAAAATAAAACATGCCTAAATCTTGTACAAACACTTTTTAGAAAAATTGTTAAAATATGGGGTTAGGGCCCCACGATGGGTGCCAAAATGTAAGTGTCAAATAAGTAATGAGTAAAATAACTGAAAACACTTCTTAATAATACATTATATCAAAGATTCAAAAGTAATTAAGCTAATTTAAAACAAGAATCTATTGAATGCATCATAGTGTTCCCTATCTCTAAAGATTTATTAAGTCATGGGGCTCTTAGATTTGGTAAGCATTATGACTATTAAAATGCCAATCTAAAGAATGAGATGTTGCTAAATGCAATAATGTAATCCTATATGATGATTGTTTAATGATATTGATGCAACTACTATAATCTAAATTGACATGGATATGACAAAAGGAAGCTACAGTAAAACTATGATACGTCCATGATTATGATTCTATTGATGCTATGATTGCTATTGCTTGAATGCTTGATTGCTATTTCTGCAAAGTAAGATTGCACAAAGTTCATATTAGGATCCATTTCTTGTTGAATAAGGTTGTATTTATAGATTCATGGTAGAAATTTTGTGAAGGGGCAACACAACAAAGGCCTGGATTTAATCTAGAGGATTGAATGGTGAGAGATGAAGAAGCTTGATCTAATCATGGGGATTGTTCCTCCCCATGAAAACATCAGGCCAGATGATAGGAAGAATCAGAGGAAGGAGATTGAGAGATTGATTTCCAATCTATCTCCAATTTGTCTCCACAACTTTCCTGTGAATGCTAGTTGAATTAATTAGATATAAAATATCTAATTTTATTGGTGAGTGAATAGAGGAAAATTTATCTTTATTTGAATAAATTGATTTATTCAAATTTAACAAAAAGAAGATATTTAATAAATGAAACAAATAGTTGACATTTCTTATTTAATAAAAAGGGATATGATAACTAAATAAATTTTTGTGATATTTTATTTAATTAAGAGGAAACATGACTCAGATAATTAAATAATACAAACTATTGAAGTTTGCTTATTTAATTAAGATAAAATAATTTAAAATCGAAGAATTTAGAAGAATGAACTATAAATAAATTTATTTCTATTTATTTAATAGTAGATGAATTTAAGGGTAATTAATCAAATAAGTCGTATTTAATTAATTAGATTATCTAGACCATTTTTTAGGTGTATAAATTCATAATTCTACTACATCTCACTAAGTATTGGCAATAGGACAACAAGTTGTGAAGCTCATGCAAGTTTCAAAACACAAATTCTACCCAAGATGAACACTAAATTGTTAAATAACCACAACAAAACTCTCAGAAACATAATTCAGACAAAGAAAGTAGATAGAGAATACAAAAATAAATATATTTGTCAAAGTTGATTGAGCCAAAAGTAGGATAGAGGTGCCTAAGGGCGTCTATGTCCTAGGAAATTTTTCCAAAAATTCAAACTCTAACTGTGTGTAATTTTTCTCAAGGATTCTAGGTTTGATTGCAGACAAGTCTAACAATAAATGTGTTTCTATAATCTACTCAATTTATGCTAATGAGGTTCAAAATGCAAATGTGCAAAAATGTTGAAAAAAAATTAACAATTTTGAATACAATTTATAGATCTAAAATATAATAATTGACTAATTCTAAGATATAGAAGTCTGAAAATGACGATTTTGATGCAATTTTGATACTAAACAATGCAATTTTTTTCACTTATTAAGTTATATGAAAGATTCCTAAATGAATACAATTAAGAACTCCAAAACAAATATCTTCAAGCAAACACATATTGAAGATACAAAGATAGAGAAGTTTGTAAAAGTTTGTTGATCCAATTGTAGTAGGCTAGAGACACCCAAGGGAATTTGTGTCCTTGATAGGGTGTCTAAAAATTAAAAAACTAAATGTTTATTAAACTATCTAACTGCTCTATTTTTGTGTGCAAATAGGTCTACGACTGAGTATTTTTCTAGAATTTGCTTAATTTAAGACAATGTGGCGGAAATGCAAATGTGTAACAATTCTTGAACAACAAATGAATGCAATTTTTAATATAGATCTAATCTAAATAACTAAAATAAACCTTAATGCAACCTATAATGCAATATGATTGTAATTTTTTGAATTTTATGTCTTTTAGGATATAAAAATGAAACCCTAAATGAGAAATGAAAAACAATGTGATGCAAAACTTAGATCTATGGTGAACTTCAGAAGGCATATAATGTTAACAGGTCAAGTTCACCAAAATAAAACAAAGAAAAATAGAACCCTAGGTCTAATGTGTAAACCTAGGATTCAAATTTTGTGTGTGTGTTTGTTTGGGGTATTTTTCTAATATTTCATTAAGATAGATATCAACAAGGTGTTTAGATTGACTTTCAAACATGAAGGTGAGCCAATCAAACTTGGACCTACATATTTTAGAGTCTTGGAATGAATTGGAATTGATTTTCCTTGATTAACCTAATTATGTACTATGTTCCCTAATATGAAAAATGTAAGATGTTGACAATTAACAAATTGAAACATATATTTCTTGGCAGATCTAGGAAGGGCAGAATCTTGTGTACCTATCTTGAAAGTTTGTTGCTAGTCAGAATATGAGGACAAAGTCTCCCAAGGTCAATACAGTCCTTGTAGGGGTTTCTAGCTCTACTTTTATATTCTGCTAATGGTAGATATGAGATCCATGTTTCCACTTGTAGACTTGTTAGATCACTATTGAATAATTATATAAGTTTCTATGAATTGGTAAGGTGTAGGGATTTGAATACAAAAATGTATAAATAGTCTTCAAGCTTCCTTTAATCTTCTCCAAACTTAAAATCTATCATTCAACAAGAGAAGAATTGTTGTTCCATTTAGGGGCTTTCCTTAGTCAAACTCTGTGTTAGTTTTTCCACTTCCACAATGGCAATGTCAATGATAGGAAAGATAAATGATATGAAGGAATGATGAATCAAAAAAGTGTTGCAAGTCACCACCCTTCAATGGCTTCCTTGAAGGACTGAAGTCATGCACATCACGTCAAGGTCGTGAATCATGTTTTCTTGATCACTTGAATTGCTTGGAGACCTACAACAAGGGTTAGCCTTCACAAACATTGATAACATAAACATGCATAAAATCACATAGGATTTGACGTGATATTAGTATCTTGAATTGCTACAATAAAGCTCTGAAATGTTGCTCTTGACTTGCTCTCAATATTCAATTATTGCTAGATAATGCATGTTAATGCTAGATCTTGTTAGATTTCAAATGATGCAACAACTAGGTATTTATAGGAATTTCTTCAATTTCCCACAAATTAGATCTCAATTGCAGGTATGTGCAAGATCATCATGGAAAAAATAGGTCCTTAAGTGTCAATGAAAATTCAAAAAAATAAAGTTAGGCAACTTGATGTAAAAATTTGAATAAGTTATCTATATTATTTCAAAAATATGTAAGAATAGAATCTATAGCAAATTGAATGTAGTTTCTAAACTACTAGGTTTATTTATTTTTTTAAATCTGTTTGGTGAAAATTTGAAATTTAAATGCAGTAGCACTTAAATTTCAAGGAAAAAATAAGAAGTAGGTGTATGTCTGACCACCCTAACCACAATAAAATGATAATAATTTTTTATAATATTTTAGATATAAGTAGAGGACTCATGTCCCGATGTGATGCATATTTTTTTGTAAATTTTGTCCAAGTAAATAATTAATTATAATTTTTTTATTACAACTGTTAAAAATTATAAAAACTCATATGTCTGACCACCTTAACTTGGTCAAAACTTTATGAAATTTATTTTTTTTAATCCTATAGTATGTGAAACATAGAATGTGACACATGTTTTGGATTCAAAAAATGTGATACCGTTTGAAAGCTATAGATGTTTTTCAATCAACCTATCAATCAGGACTTTAGTCGTCATTCAAATAAAAAATGAATAATAATTATTTATTAAATTTAAAATAAAGCATAATTTATATTGGTGGAAAGTTGAGAATCTCCTTTAAAAACCCTTTTTGTATCAATTTTGGGTAAAAAAAAATTTGTCAACCACATACCCTACACATACCCATCATGATCCTGCACATACCCTAGCTAACATTTGTAATTTGAATTTCAAATGTTAAAATTTCGACATCAACATATTCAAATTTGGATCCCAAAAAAATAGTGGGATTCAAACACCCAAGGGCATCCTAGTCCTAGCCCTATTTTTAAGAAAATAGGATTTCAGGGCAAGACATTAAATAAAGGAATTTGTTCCATGATTATAATTTCTTGAAAAATAGTAAAAATAGGTAATAATGCATAATTTGGGAAATGAGGGACTTAATTAGGCTCAATAATTTAGGGGGATAAAACATAGTGTGAAATTATCAAGGGTGACAATTTACAATGCTACAACCCATATTACAGGCATGCATAGTGTCTAGCTTAGGCATATGCCTCATCTGCATAGTGTGAATAATGTCATACACCACATATACATAATGAGATTATAGTGCATGAATTACATATCAATATTGTGACTATCTTAAGTACCCAAAATATATACACAATGTGAATAAATTAACCTCACAAGTACACATAGTAACCAACTAGCAAAAAGTAAAATTAGTCGCAACCTTGTTGCAAATATCTTTTCCTTTTAGTTCACTAACACATAATATTGTTGAATGCACAAGACAACTGAGAGGGTGGTGAATCAGTTGTACCTTAAAACTTCAAAACCCTCAAAAAAATTTAAATCCACATTAATTCAGTTAACTCTTAATCTGTTAGAATGATTTATCATGAAAGCATATAACAAAAATAGAAGTAAAGCAACACCATGCACAATTTAACACCAAATTTACATGGAAAAACCATGGTGAGGATTAGCTTGCAATATAAATTAATATCAACACTTATTACAAAGGGCTCACTGCCCAAAGGAAAGAAAGGCTCACTTCCAAAGTAGGAAAGAAGATAGAGAAGAATGATGCAGTGAGAATTCCATCTCAATACAACAAAAATTCCACCACTACATCACCAACACCTTCCCAATATTACTAAAGATTATAGACACCTTCTACTCAATACATCCTGTAATCTAACACATGAAAGCTTGCTAGGTACTTCAAAATTTTGTACCTTACAACTTTGCAATTTGTATCATTCGTATCACACACATATATCTTATTATCCCTCAACAATTCAACACATATTTATACCATCTTCAACCTTGAAAGTATTCTCCAAGGTCGAGTATGCACCTCAACCATGAAAATTAAAATTAGGTTGACACCAAAACATTTGCGCAGTGGAAAGGAATGAAGTTGGACCACAACACACCTTAACTCAGACCTAAATCCACTCATACATGTCACTCCACACTTCCACAAACACCAAAACAACTCTGCAATTAGTGTAAACATCTATGTTCAGTTGAACATGTGTTAACACCATTAAACAATTAAGTACGTGCTTCCTCAAATCTAAATATGACTCACAAACCACACACCATTCTTGAACATGATCTATAATATTCAACAAACACCCTAAAATCCAACAAATTCCTTCACAACAACTTTCACTTGAAGAATGTACACACCCTATGCACTCAAACAACCTTCCACATACTATAACCCAAGAAATTGACTTTTGAAGAACCAAACCTCAAAAAAATTTAACTAAAGAAAGATACAAACACTATTAGCACCCTTCTAGATCCACAAGACCTAAAACCACTCTATGGAGAAATGCAAAGCAAAACCATTTCTCCTAGACACCTCTATAATACACAGTTCACACACTAGTGAACACACTTTCCTTTGCACAATGATCCAAGACACCAAATTTTGGATGCAACACCTTTGAATACCATTGATCAGTTGACATATCCAAACCAAACAAGTAGTTTTTCAACATAGAAGAAATGTAGAGAAAAACCAAAACACAGCTCTGTATACTAGAACACCACTGCAACACATTGTTTCCTCTTTTTATTCAAATTTTCTCAAAAGAACTTGGAAACCAAGCACCAAAGACACATCCTCAACATCTTTAGCACTACCTCATCACCACCAAGTCAACTATAACATAGCAACTCAACCATACATCCATAGACAAAAGCTTATCAAATCAACACTAGAGGTTGACACCAGTAGCTTACTAATGACAACATAATGTAACTAATCAAAGCATCCTCAGAGATAACATCAACTTAATACCAATTGCTCACACTCTTGCAATAATATCTTGTTCATATAGTTGACACCAATGACAACACCAAAGCTTGTTGACATCAATGACAATACCAACTAAACATACTTGCAACAAATATTATAATTATATCCCATATAAAAATGTAACTTTAGTGTTTCTCATACTAAATTGTGGGTCCCATCCTTTTTCCCAATCTACAACCACCTGCATGATGACAAGAAAGCATCCAATAATACTTATCATCATTGGAAAGGTAATAAGTATAAAAACATGCACAATAACTAAGACCTATTTTGATGCAAGTAAATTCCAATTGAATCACACATACATAATGACTTACTATTAGTAGGAAGTGGATGTGACACTATTGCAGGCATCTTCCCACTACCTAGATCACTAACATATAAATTTTAAGTGCATCCTAGCTAGAAAAGGAATGTTAATGCATCTCATACTATACCATGACTCCCATTATTTTCCTCAAATCTCTACGCCAATTATGATTATGGAAAATAATTCTATAATACATGTATTCATCACCAAGTAAGGTTGAAGTGTAACAACTCATATTAGATAAGACCTTTAATAATATTTCCATATCCTATCCGATCTTTTGATTTGGTGTACCTTGACATCTATCACCACCACTCCTATGTGTAGGTGTTTCTAAACTAAAATGCAAATTAAAATTAAATGAAAAATAGAAACAACAACAACAACACTCAAGATTGGCCTAAGTTAAAATCTTAACAATAACAAGAAAGAAAAATACTAAATTTCACCTTGTCAATGTTTGTTGAATGGTTGGCCCTTTGATTTATTGTTTTTGTGTGCTCCTTCACTTGATAAAATGGCCTAAAACTATATGCAAAGGATGGAGATTTTGATGGTGAATGCAATGGTGGGGATGGTGGATGGATTTGATGCAATATGGTAGCTTGAAATGGCTACAACAATGGAGGTCACAAGAGGGCTAGGTGAGTGCATGAAAATTAGCTAAGTGTGTGATGATTGAATGAAGAAATTCTCATTGCTTTTAGGGAAAGGCATCCAAAATTATGGAGGGCCAAGATTGACCCTAGGGTAGAAGATCAAGGGTTGATATGTCTTGAGACATCTTAACTTTTGAGGTGAGGACATGTGGAGGCTTATGTGGAAGAGGGGTGATGATGTGTTGATAAGATGGAGGCCAAGTGAAGGTACCTTCAAGGTACGTTGGGGAATGATTAAAAAGGTATGTCTTGTCTCATCTCCCTAAATCTTGGGATTATGTGACAATAGAATTATTTTTAAATTATTCTAAAATATCCCTTGATTTTGGAGATTGACCTTGGGAAGAACAAAAATTCCCCTTGTAAGGACATGGGGATTGGGGATAGATATTTTAAATTAGGATTTTATTCCTCCAAGGTTGTTGGAGAAATAAAGTGGAATTAAAAATTCCACATAGGATGCATTGGAGGAATAAGTGAAATTAAAAATTCCACTTGTGCATGTTGTAGAAATAAAAAGAAATTTTAAATTCCTTGGGGGATGGAGATAGCTTCTCCAAAAGCAGAAAGCCCTTATGAGGTTTGACCATGGTACCCTTGCCATAATTGGTAAGAGGACAAGATTAGGTGTTAATTAACCTTTGATTAGGAGTTGTGCAAATAATTAAGAGGGTTAATGATGGATTAAGGGAAAGTTGCAAAATATGGAGGATGTGACACTAATCACCATTAGTGATGTGCATATCCTAATCATAGATTAATTAGACTAATCTGGATTAGGAAAGAATTATGGAGGATGTTGACATGAAGAGATAGAATGAATGAATTAAAATTTGATTTAATTCATTTGGCTAAAGTGACTAGATTAAATAAATTAGACTATTTGTTTAATTTAGAGAAGAAGGGGTAAGGTATTTAATCAATTAATTAAACACCTTAGGTAACATTAGGGATTGGATGAAATATTAATCAAATAATAAGTTATTTAATTAACATGGCTTATGGACATGAGATAGGAGAATATAAGGGTGAATTTGACCATTTGGGGTGGTCAAATTCAAGTTCCTACAACACCAATAGTAGAATTTGGTTCAACATGGTATGGGTCATCTCCTAGAATCTATTACATGCATGGTAAAGGTGAAATCTACCTAAGCTTTGTCATATCATTCTTAGCTCCTAGAATTCATCACATCCATGCTACTATAAAACAACCAACTAGACCCTAAGATATGATATTTAGCTCCTAGTATCTATAAAATGCATAATACTACTGATAGTTAAATAAACCACACCTACATCATATCATGGAAATTTTTTAGCATCCTTTTCCTTCATGCTACTAGCAACAACTAATTTATCCTTAAGATGTGGTGAATAGCACTTGGCATCCATCACCTATATAGTATTTGTAATAATTAGCTATCCACACCTATATTAGACCATATTCTAACATGTAGGCTCATCTTATAGCCAATTACACATAAATAACATATCAAAAGGCTTCACAAATAATGTTTAATTTCACCTAGATACATATCAAAATTAATTTTAAGCTAGATGAACCTCTAGCTTTAGTCATTTAGGACTTGACATCAAATTATGACACATAATTAACATAATGAACCCACATTATTTATCCTCTACTCATAACATATATATAAAAAAAATACCAAATTATAAAGTAATCAATTTCATTCAATTATTATTTATAAACACATCAATTATTAGATAGAAATTAATTCACAATAGTGATATTAATAAATAGCCCACCTTTGAGTATCTAAAATTTTTCATATTACCAATCATATGGCTTATCTTAAATTTATCCACCCAACCATATTTAAAGGAAGAATATCCACCTGTAGTTAGTAATGTTTACTATTGACTACTCATTATGGGCATAGGTGGTCATAAGGAACACTATTTCAAACTCAATACAAAATTAGGCACATTGCTAGAGAAAATAGACCATCCATACTCAATAAGAGTTGTTCACACTATGAAATCATAATGTATTAACTCATAGTTAGAATTATATACATGTTAGTAGGTTTCCCTAACTCAACCATAGTCAATGCAAGACCAATTTTATCATGCCCTTCTTTCTTGGATAGATAGACCTCACCTAGTCTTGAAGCTAACCTATACCCTCCTATACTAGTCAATCTAGGACACAAGGTCATAGTGTTTGACACAAAAAATTTAAGATAAGAATTAAGGAATTCTCATAAATTCACATCAAGAAAAATTATGATGATAGTGACCCTGAAATTTCATCTAAGATTTGAGTATATTTTGAAAATCCAAACATCACAAACCTAAAAGTAGATAAGCTTGATGAAGATCAATTTCCTTTCACTAGTTAACAACTATATAGTGGGGAAATATTAAACTAGGCCTATTAGATAATTCCAATTTATTTGGAAGCTAAAAAAATCATTAGAATTAATAGAAATATGAGCTTAGAAGGTGAGATCATTTTTATCTATACAAATGTAGTCTCAATATTAAGCATTCCAAGGAGGGAAGGCTTATAAATTTTTGGAACCCCTTAACCTATAACTATTCCCTAAACCCTGCCCTATGGACTTGGGTGATAGAGGCATCCTTTGCCCAAGGATTACCTACATACATACTTCAAAACTATATCAAATTCTTATATAGTTCTCCTCACAAAATACTTCAAGGAACATATATGTTTAAATTCATATACCTAAGATTTTAAGACCAAACAATGTAATAAAACACTATTTACCAATACCCATTCTAGGGTTATAATTCATAGATTTTTACTTATTACTATTATGTTTCCCAATAAATTTCCTTTAAATGATTCCAAATAGAGATCCTTTAATTTATTCCTAATAGACTTCCCAATTTAGTAATTTAGGACTATAACACTTCCCTCCAAGGATATTAAGATCTCAAATTAAACCTTGCCACACTTATTATTCATAATTCAACATAAGCATCCCAATTCTCTTTTAGGTTCATCTCATTAACACAAAGGTTAGGGTGATTTATTATCAACAAGAACTTTGATTTGGTTGGACAAATATATTGTGATGATTAGGATAAATAGAGTGAGTCATTAGATCTCTACAAACCCTTCAAGCTTCCCACTAGGCATGAAATATTGCATTTATTAATTCCAATATATATGATAATTATTTATCATCTCATAATAACCCTAATAAGATACAGTGTTCAATATTTATACATATTTTACCCATTCAACCATACTTTTGACTTATATCTAGTTTATCAATGATTGTCACCCAATTCATATTAACACTAGCTA
Organism: Sequoia sempervirens; assembly: GCA_007258455.2. Lineage (NCBI taxonomy): Eukaryota > Viridiplantae > Streptophyta > Pinopsida > Cupressales > Cupressaceae > Sequoia > Sequoia sempervirens. The sequence continues at coordinate 118,535,316 of VDFB02047230.1, forward strand.
ACGTTGCTAGAATTATATCATACACAAGGAAATGCATGACATTATAATAAATATAGCACATTTTTCAACATAACTAAACATAATACATAAATAATCAAAATATCTTTGTAATTCAATGATTATGTAAAGCCTCAAATGACTCTATAAATATGTCCTACTATAATATGATTCAATAATATCTATATCATAATAATACTATATTATGGAATTGTTTGGAAGACCAAAAAAAATGCAAAATTGTATTCATCATAATAATTCTTGATTTACACCCAAGATAGTGGAAAAAAGTCCATTATATCATCATATGAAGATG
>VDFB02047230.1:118535728-118897662 GCA_007258455.2 Sequoia sempervirens
GATAAGTTTAGGTAATCTTATGCATGTCGTACACGACGATTTTTCAAAACGACAAATCTGCCTAATAAAAATTTAACAAAAAAAAAAATATTCAATAAAAAAATACAAAAAAATATCAAGAACAAGCTTCAGTGAGTCATAAAACTTATCCCAAAAGGATTTAGAAAAATACGATAATTTCAGTCAAAATATGGATGTCGTACACATGCATGGTATGGTAAAAAAAAATGACTTTTAAACAGTGGTTTTTAGAAATGTCTATTAAAACTCAATTTGTACAATCTGGGTATTGAAATAAATTACATATTTGGAAACTATACTCCGAGCACTACATTTTATGATTAGTGACCTTTTTAAAGATTTCATCTCTAAGTGCTTCAAATTTTAAGGTCAAATGTGTCAAATGCTGAAAATCAGATAAAACACTTCCACTTTTTGGCCAAAAATTGGACTCAACTTCTTGCACACACCCTTTACATATTTATACATAATCAAATGAAATACTTTTTGATTAGAAATATATTTACATTTTTAGAAAATAAAACTTACCCATTCATGAATACGCATATGTATATATCTAGTAATACATCAATTAAAACATAAATACATCACTCTAAGTCATATTTTTATAACTATTCTTCTCAAAATTTTAATTCTAGCTCTTACACATAATGTATAAGAAATATATATATAAACAAAAAATCACATTTACAAACTGAAGTAATTTCATTTTCTAGATTCAACTACAAGCATACATTTGGGTATATTTTCATGGAAATATATATTTAATTAATTGTGTATATGTATATTTATACACACACACATATATATATGTATATATATATATGCATGTATATGTACACCTTCTGCTAATTACATTTAGAGACATAATAATGTTTATCTCTATAGCCATGTATATATTCCTTGCATGCTACAGTGTTAAAACACAAACAATAATTATATATATATATGAATATATATATATATACATATATATATACATATATATATATGTATGTATGTATGTATGTATGTATGTATGTATGTATGTATATGTGTGTGTGTGTGTGTATGTATGTATGTATGTATGTATGTATGTATGTATTTTTATTTTTTATAATTTATAAGCGAATGCTTAAACAAAAGTATCTACAGGTGCCAAATGTTCACAGGCTTAGAAAATGAATCAAATTTCTTTAGAGCTCAAGTAGCATGAGGCCAGTGGCCCACCCATAAGGCGATGTTTCCTGTGGGAGGCAGCGCCCTCTCCACAAGCTGCAGTTATGGAGGGGTGGCTACCTCCACAAGCAGTCTTCCCCTAAGGGGAGGTGCTAGTTGTAAAGAAGTTCTCCTATTGTTTATTTAATGCATTTACCTCTTCAAAAAAATTACGACATTAAAAAATATTTTAATAAAAGTTCGATTCAACACTTTTAACAATTCCATTCAAAGACATAAAAGTAATATTATAAACTTACATTTATACATGCAGTTCTGTATATATGTAAGTATGTAATATTATTATTGTATTTTGGTTCAGATTATTTGAAAATCAATTCTTTATTTTACAGTAGTAGTGCATAAATTCATATGTAATATTATATATATTTATATAAATGTATTTGTATAAATATATACAGTTTTATATAGAAAGAGTAGGAAAAAAATACAGTTTTGTTCACACATAAATTAAAACATTGAAACATTGATGCACAATTTTACACTTGATATCTAAAGAGGGTTTCACAAGAAAAGTAAATATTTCCACAAATAATCAACTATTTTCATTTTTTATATTGAATTATAGTGGAAAAGAATTTGAGAACCTAGGAATCGCTTTCTGGTTGAATTCCCCCTTCTTGTTTCCTCTCCTTCCTTGTTCTTGATTTGTTGGAAACTTCTTTCTAGAGATCTTTTGCTCTTGATTTTCTTGTATTATTTTCTCTCGTTCTTGCCACCGTTTCAATTTACTATCCTTTACAAACCTTCTACCCGACACCCATTTTTCAATTATTATTCTTGTAGAGAAAATAATGATCAAGAAAACTATATGTTTTTGTTATGGATTTTTCCTCTTTTAAAGATTTCTCCTGAATTTCCATAACCTAATCTTGAAATTAAAAATAATATTTCTTTTCATGCATAATATTTATCCTTAGTAAATAATAAAGAAATGTCATTCCAATTGTAAATTAAATATTCATTCTAAGTAAATAATAAGAAAATATCATTCAATTAAAAATAAAATAATTATTCTAAATAATGTAAGCATTATCATGTGTGGCCACCTATCATAGCATCAAGATGGCTAGGGACTTGAGGATCTCTAAACTTTGGATCGAAGGTGATTCATTAAATATAGTGAATTTCCTTAAGAAAATGTCTCCTCCTTCATGGTTTATTAACAACTTTATATCTGATGCCATATCTTTATGTGATGAATTTGAAGAAATTTACATTTCCCTTGCTTATAGGGAGGCAAATGCAATAGCCAATTGGTTGGATAATTATGGGGTGTCATCGGCTAGTTTGTGGAGGGAGGATGGCATCCTTCCTATTGATTTGAAGAATGTTATTATTAATGAGATTTGTCAATTCTTTATTTTTACCCACCTCCTTGATCTTGGGTTTGCGTGGGTATTATGAAGCTTGTTGTTTGATGGGACTTCTCACATAGTGGATGCTCATTGGAAATTGTTGCCTCCTATTGTTGAGTTGTCTAAGTATCTTTCTCATTATTTCCTTTTGGAGTAGTTTCGATTGCCTCACATGCTTTCTGGGTGGTTTTTTGGCTAGTGCCCCTGCTATGCTCTGGTTGTGCTCTACTGTAGTAACTCGATGATGGGAGGGGATAGGTGTCACACAGAGCCTTTTTCTTGTGAAGAAACAAGAGCTAATGCCCAAGTTTGGGAAATTTTGCAGAGTGGTGGTGTTACTCCTTACATGGAGCGTCTAAATGGTTTTGAATCCTCAGTGTCTAAGGAGTTTGTTGATGCCTAGCATGGCCATGTGGTGAGTATGTTTGGTAGAGATGCTACCATTACTAAAGATTTTATTGCCGAGGTCACAGGTTTGTCCATGGAAGGAAGAAAATTTTACAAGGACAAGAACATTTTGCAAAAATGCAAGACAAAATTTTCTCTGTGTTAGGGAAAGGGCTAAGATGGTCCATTTGGACTATGTAGGATATGAGAGAAAAAATATTAAACCTATTTGGCGGGAGGTTGCAATGGCTTTGATGTGCCACTTCACTCTTGATGGTAGATTCACGATGCTCTATGGTCATCACTTTGTCCTTCTTAACCACTTTTGCCATGGTAAGTTGGTTTCATTTCCTTTTTATTTGTTGATTTCTTTGGAAGAGGGTATCTCGAATTTCAGAAGAAACCCCAGGAATCCTTATCTACATGAAGGTTTAATGCTACTCATTATGGATTTTATTAAGGCTAATTGCATTGTTAGCACCCCTTGGTCCCCTATTTCCAAAAGAAGGGGAAAGGTAGTGGGAAATGTAGGATTGAAGAGATTCAAGAATCTAAAGCTACGAAGATTGAAGTTGATTTTGAGGGGTGGTCTAATGGCTATGATACTAATCTGGATTATACCCCTTCGCTAGGTTATGTTAAGTTGTCTTCCTCCAAAGCTCTATGTGCTAAGTGTAAGTTGAAGGGTCTTGAGGGTGTTGTTGAGGGTTCTGCTAGTAAGAATCCTAAGGCTCATGCCAAAGTAGAGGACATTAATTTGAAGAAGGTGGTAGGAAATATTCAAGGGGAGAACTTGGGTATTGGTGGGTCCCCTATGGTTGGTAAGAATAATTTGGTGGTTAATCTTGAAAGCTCTATTGGGGGACCTATTTCTAAAGAACGTGGGAAGCCTAAGATGGTTTCTAAGAATGTGTCATTTGAGGATCCTTCGGTTGACTTGCATCAGGGAAAGAGTGTATTTTGGGGAGTGATGGACTTCTCTCAAGTGTCAGACCTTGTCAAAGAAGGGGTTGATAACTCTTTCAATTTTCTTATGTGGCTTGTTCAAGAAATTTATGATCTTCATAATAAGCATGACACCATTTCCAGATGCAACATCTCTACTCTTTGTAGTCTTAAGGAGCAAGAGACTATTTACGGGCTTTCTAGATCCCTAAATAACAATGTCGGTGTTCTGGTGGATGAGCTTGATGTGTTGAAGAATGACTTGAGCCCGAGAGTGGCGGTGTTGTAACGAAAAAATAGGAAACTTAGAAGGGACTTGGACACGCTCATTAATATAAGCAAGGAGAAGTTGGAGGCCTCTATTGAGGATATGGTTTTCCTTTACTAGAAGGCTATGGAGCTGACCGGGAAGGGTTTTTTTGATGCTCATACGAACTTGGAGTGTGGGGAAGGTGTTGGGTTGGGGGTGAATTCAACTAATTTGGCTACAGGCCTGACTGTTCGTACTAGGAGAAAAACTAAGAAAGGTAAGAAGGATCTTGTTTGTGATGTTGAAGAAATAATGGATATGCATGATAGGCTAGTGGCCAAGGATTTGGAGGCTGCTAAAATGCTCAAAGAGTTACTGTAGTGGCCTTTTGTGGCCTTTCTATTTTTATTTTTTTGGTAATGTTGTTCTATTCATGGTTTGTTGATGGTAGGTTAATTAGCTTGTGTTTTTATTGCTTTTGGGTGGGCAGTCACTTTTTTTTATCTTTGCTACCACTTTATTTTTTGTTAAGGGTTTCAGGCACCCTTCAAAACCTATTTAACGTTAATAAAAAATAAGCATTATCATTTATTTGCAAAATAAAATCTATAATTAAATTTTTAATTAATTCTTTTTGTTTCATAGTACTTTTATTTCACCACTAATTAATTTAATTAACCATTTTAAAATACCAATAATAAAACAATCAACTAATTAAATGCTAAATGCATCTTCATGACACTAAGTGCTTGTGTGTGTGCAAGAGAACCATTCTTGCTTTACCTTGCCAGGGAGCTAACCTTCTCTACCTTAACCACACCGTTGGTCTTCGACAACTTGCAACTCAAGTACACTCAAACACCCATTAATAGATTAGTATCCAGGTAAAATGTAAATCAAAACAATATAATTCATTAATCCAAATACCACTACTCTATTTTGCTTCACTTTCAAAATAAAACCATATTCAATACATTTCAATTTTTTCAAAATTAAAACAAACATTTTCTTACTTCATCTCACAAAACACCATATTATTTATTATTTACTCTACCACACACATTCAATCATATATCAAATCCTCATAAATCCAAAAACAAAGCAGCATCAAATCGTCTCGATGTCTTATTACAAACATCCACACAACAGAGTTTGAAACATTTAGTAAATCATAAGTCACAATATGTAGGAAATAAAAGTATGCTAGAATCTCAAATGTGGGAAAGATCTATCAATATCTTTCGCATTCTCCCAGGTGGCACTGTCCACCGAATATTGGTCCCACTCAACCCTATACTACATAATATCTTGGTTTTACAACCTAACATTGTGCCTTTCTAGAATCCTAATGGGCTCCACTAGCATCACCCCTAAATCCTAAACCTATAATGCATGCCAGTCAAGAATATGAGTAACATCTAGATGATATTGGCTTAAGCACTGAAACATGGAAGACGTTATGTATGCAGGATAGAGCCAAAAAGCAAGCCTATATGCAACTGAATTAATAACCTCCAAAACATCAAAAGGCCCAACATATCTAGGGGCAAGATTAGAGCTCTTACCAAAAGAGATTGAACTCTTCTGCGGCCAAACTCTCAAGAAGACCTTGTCTCCCACTGAAAACTGTCTAAAATTTATGTTCTTGTCAGCAAAACTCTTATGATGATCTAAAGCTTGTTTCAACTTTTTCTTGATTATCTTCATCTGATCTTCCATCTCTCTTAGCATCTTAGGTCCAATAAAAATCATGTCTTCCACCCTATCCCAACTAATAGGTGTACGATATTTGTGACCATACAAAACCTCAAAGGGTGTCATTCGTAAGGAGGTGTGATAGGAGTTATTATAAGTGAACTCCACCAAGGGCGGGTACTCCTCCCACTTATGTTGTTGTTCCATATAATACATCCTGAGGAGATCCTCTACAACCTGATTTACCCTCTTTGATGGACCATCAGTTTGAGGATGATAAGCTAAGATAAAGTTCAGTTTGGTTCCCAAAGAAGAATTCAATGTATTATAGAACCTAGAATTCATTCGAGTGTCATGATCTAAGATGATCGTCTCTGGAACTCCATGTAACCAGAAAATATATTGTACAAACTTATTTGCTAAAACCAAGGATCCATCCTTAATATTTCTAGGGATGAAGTGAGCTACTTTCGTCAATTTATCTACTACAACCAAGATGACATCATGTCGATTCTTGGTCATAGGCAACTCATGAATAAAATTGATAGTAATTATCTTTCATTTATGCTCTAGCACTCTATGTGGGTATAGAAGTCTTGCCGGATGCACATGCTCAACCTTAACTCATTGGCATTCCAAACATCAGGCTACAAAAGCAATAACATCTCTCTTAAGTCCTGACCAAAAATACAATGGTCTAACTCCCTCTACCATTTTTGTCACACTGGGGTGCCTTGAATACGGTGCATTATGAAATTCTTCTAGCACTAGCTCCCTCAATCCTATCGTGTTAGGAACATACATCCATCCTTGGTACCTCAAGAGTCCATCAATCTCAAACATATATCAATCATATCTATGATCCAAAGGGTTCTGATCTAGGGATTTTTTTACCCTTTCATGATGCTCATCCCTTTGCAAAGCTTGAATTACTTGTCTAAAAGTTGAACTTATAGTTACCATAGTTGCAAGATTTCTCATCCTACTTAAGGCATCTTCTACACTGTTTTACTTTCCTTTTATATATTCAATGCCAAAATCGTACTCACTCAAAAACTCCAACCATCGTCTCTGATGAGCATTCAAGTTGGGCTAAGTAAAAATATACTGCAATCCTGAATGATCTATTTTCAACTCAAAAGGCTTCCCTAAAAGGTATTACCTCCACATCTAAAGAGCATGTACTATGGCAGCCAACTCCAAATCATGTGGTGCATAGTTCAATTCATGATGTTTTAATTTCCTTGATTCATATGCCACCACCTGTCTGTCCTACATAAGAACTACTCCTACACCCTCTCCTGAAGCATCTGTTATCACTATAAAGTGCCCATTTAGATCCAGCACAATCAAAATAGGTGCAGAAGTAAGTTTTTCTTTCAACAAATAAAAATTCTTCTCACACTTGTCACTCCATTCAATTTTCTTTCCTTTCCTTTGGAGTGTGGTGATGGGTGTTACGGTTGTTGAGAACCCCTTGAAAAATTTCCTATAATAATCAAAAAGTCCCATAAAGCTTTGGGCTTCTGAAACATTTTGTACTATTGACCACTCCATGATTTCCTTAATCTTATCTAGGACCACTGCCATCCCATCAGCTGAAATAACATGTCCCAAATAGTGCACCTCAGTTTGGTAGAAAGTGCATTTGGACATGTCTTCCCATAAAGCTTTTGATCCCTCAAACGCTGCAACACTATCCTCAGATGTTTTTTGTGCTCTTCCTCTAATTTAGAATATATCAAGATATCATCAAGAAAAATTAAGACAAAGTCATCTAGGAAGTATCTGAAGATGTTCATCAAATTCATAAAGGTTGAAGGGGCATTGGTTAACCCAAAAGGTAACACCATGAATTCATAGTGCTTGTATCTCGTCCTAAAAGCAATTTTAAAATATCCTCATCTTTTATCCTCAACTAATGGTATCTCAACCTCAGATCAATCTTCAAGAATACCTTAGCCCCTTTCATATGATGGAAAAGATCATCTATCCTAGGGAGAAAGTATTTATTTTTTATGGTAACCTTGTTAACCATTCTATAGTCAATGCACAACCTTAAGGTCCCATCCTTCTTCTTTACAAATATGACAGGAGCTCCCCATGGAGACACACTTGGCCTTATGAAAACCTAATCAAGGAACTCTTGTAACTAGGTCTTCAGCTCATGCAATTCAATAGTTCTCATCTTGGATGGTGCCTTAGACTGAGGCTCGACTCTAGGTATCAAGTCTATTAAGAAATCAAATGCTCGCTTAGGTGGTAGTTTAGTCAGCTCATCTAGAAAGACATCTTGAATTTCCTTCAGAATAGGATGGTCATTAGCCAAAAATTCCAAACTATTGGTATCCCTGACCTTTACTACATAGATAGTACACCCTTTTCTGCTAGCCTTCTTTAGTTGCATGGTAGAGATCTACCTGAGTTCTAAATGCCTTTTATACCATTAATTTCAACATGGTTACCCTGATCATCAAAAGACCTCATATTTTTCTCTTCATAGTCAATGAGGGCCTTATGTTCAATAAGCCAATTTTTTCCCAAAATCATATCATATGACCCCAGAGGTGCTACATATAAATTGGCATGCGTCTCAAATCTAGGGAGTTCAAGTTCTCTGTAAGCTAGGCATTGCTCCATTGTTCTCTCTACTTGATTTCCATATTGGACCTTCCATGAATTAGCCATATATCTAGGTTTAAATGATAATCTAGAGATAACATGAGGATCTACAAAACACTTTGTGGCTCCATTATCAATTAGGATAGAAATAGGGCATCCAAAGAGCTTACCCAAAAGCTTGGCGATTATCAACTGTTACATGGATGTGATGTTGAATCCTATTCTTCTGATTATTCACTCTCTGAGGACACACACTGGCATAGTGATCACTGATGCATGTATAACAAACTCTGTGGGGTGCTTTGGGTCTTTCAAAAACATCTCTCTTGTTGTTGTTATTGTAATTTTCCCTCTAATTTTTTTTTTATTTGCATCATTGCGGTCCTAAGAATTATTGTACCCCTCTTGAGATTCTTGATCTGCCTATTATTATTATTGCCTTGATTGTTTTGATTCTGATTATTGTAATTCTAATTATTTCCTTGAGATTTCCTATTACCATATTTAGCATCCTTGCTCTTCTTGTAATTTGTAACATGTTGTAACTTCTTTTCTTGCTTGGTTTCTTTTTCAAAATATTCATCCATGGTGGAAGGATTATGAATGTCTACTTCAACTCCAATTTGAGGCCTAAGCCCCAAAATGAATTTACAAAATTGGAACCTCTCATCAAGCTAGTACTGGGGTACACATTTGAGCAAGTGGGAAGAAATTTTCCAATACTGAGTTACTATCATTCCCCCTTGAGTGAGAGTCTCGAATTTAGTTACCTTTTCATCAAAATACGACTGTGGTAGCCACCTTTTCTTGAACAACTATAGAAATTGCTCCCAAGTCACCTTTCCATGCAAAAAAAAAAATTCTACCCTTTTGTTCTCCCACCAAGTGACAGCTTCACCAGTGACTTGATATCATACCCATTCAGCCTTAGTCTCATTGGACAAATTTCACAGGGAAAAATACTTCTTCATCTCAATCACCATGCTTCTGCCCCATCTCCAAATGTTTTTACATCAAATTTTGGAAAGGTGACCTTCTTGAGGTCCTTTCCCAACTCTTCATCCACCTTACTTAGGTTTCCTTCAGTCATAGGTTGTTCTATATTTCTATTTCCTTCATTTCCACTAGAATTTCACACTTGTTCGCCTACTCGCCTTTCTTGTTCTAGGCTATCAATCCTAGCCTCATGTCAACTCAACAAGGCTAAAATATGATCCAACCTATCATTTGTATCACCATGGGATCCACCTCCATGCTGATAAGTTCTAAAATCCATCAGAATCACTCTAGAAAACATAGCATTAAGTGTAATTAGGCGTATCTCCTAGAGTTTAACCTCGACACTCTGATATCAAAATGTAAAGCTAAAAAAGAAACTCACATACAAACTAAAAAATTATTTCCAAGTATAATGCATATTTTAATTAAGGTAAAAGTAAATCATGTATATACATTAACTATTCATAAGAGCTCAAAAGCAAGTCTAATAATGAATTTCATTACATACATCAAGATGGTATAAAATACATCTATTTCAATGTTACATCAATAAGATTTCATCAATGCATCTATTTCAATGTTACATCAATAAGCTTCCATCAATACATCTCTGAAGTAAAGTTACATTTAACAAATGGGATATGTAAGCCATACAAAGTAATACAAACAATACATCCATATAGCAAATATATTCTCTAATCCTCAACCACGTTAACACCACTAGTCTTCTTGCAAGTTGAGGCCAAGAGTGTGGTCAAGGCACCTTTTCTGCCCAGCCACGAAGTACATGACTTCCCCAAGTTTCTTTCTAACTCAAAGAAATCCCCAACCCTACACAAGGAGCCTAGCAACCTGGAACAATAAAGCAAGAGGGAACTCTTGATGCATTCCTAATCCCTATATGCATTCCTATACTAGAAAAAACATATTTCTTGCATGCAGGATGTGCCATACATATATAACATAAAAGATCTAGGCTTTTAATCCATCTATTTCAATGGTACATTATCTTGGCCAAGCATTAAAACATAAATGGTAGTTTATGAAAAGGATAAACTACCATCTCTGTGTGCCCACATTCAACATCATATCTGAGAAGTTTCTCATAAGAAAGTAAATAATGCATATTACCAAATAAAATGCATACACTTCAAACATTTACACATTCAACCATTCTTTCGGAAAACACATTATATCTCCAAAGTTCCTTATTTGACTTGCATAAGAAAAAATAATTCAAAAGAAATAAATTCTACATCTGGTTTACATTTCACAATTGTCTCAATTTGATCAATATTCTAACACTCCAATGACTAGTAGCAATTAAATGCACATATGTATCTTTCTATTTTCTCACAAAAAATCCAACTTATTTCTATTTTTTTTAATTATTTAACTAAAATTTACAGATTTATACATAATCAAATGAAATACTTCCAGATCATAAATATATTTACATTTTTAGAAAATAAAACTTAACCATTCACGAATATGCATATGTATATATTTAGTAATACATCAATTAAAACACAAATGCATCACTCTAAGTCGGATTTTTATAACTAGTCTTCTCAAAATTTTAATTCCAGCTCTTACACATAATGTATAAGTAAATATATATATATATATATAAATAGAAAATCACATTTACAAACTAAACTAATTTCATTTTTTAGATTCAACTATAGGCATACATTCAGGTATATTTTCACGGGAATATATATTTAATTAATTATGTATATGTATATACATACACACACATATATATGTATATATATGCATATATATGTATATATATGCATATATATGTATATATATGCATATATATGTATATATATGCATATATATGTATATATATGCATATATATACACCTTTTGGTAATTGCATTTATAGACGTAATAATGTTTATCTCTACATCCATGTATATATTCCTTGCATGCTACAATGTTAAAACACAAACAATATATATATATAATTATTTATTATTTATTTATTTATAGGTGGTTGTTTACACAAAACAATCTACAAGTTCCAAACATTCACAAGCTAAGAAAATGAATTAAATTTCTTTGGAGTTCGGCTGGCATGAGGCCAGCGGCCCACCCATAGGTGGGCACTTCCTATGGGAGGAAACACCCTCTCCATAGGTTGCGGCCTATGGGAGGCAGTGCCCTCTCCATAGGTCACAGCCAGGGGAGGGGTGGGTGCCTCCACAAGTAGCCTTTCCCTAAGGGGAGGTGTTGGTTGTAAATTCATCCTCCTATTGTTTATTTAATACATTTGCCTCTTCAAAAATAATCATGGCATTACCAAATATTTCAATAAAATTTTGATTCAATACTTTTAACTATTTCGTTCAAAGACATAAAAGTAATATTATATACTTACATATATACATGCAGTTCTGTATATATGTAAGTCTGTAATATTATTATTGTATTCTGGTTCAGAATATTTGAAAATCAATTCTTTATTTTATAGTAATAGTGCATAAATTCATATGTAATATTATATATATTTATATAAATATATACAGTTTTATATAGAAAGAGTAGGAAAAAAAAAACAAATTTGTTCACACATCAATTAAAACATTAAAACACTGATGTACAATTTTACACTTGATATCTAAGATGGGTTTCAAAAGAGAAGTAAATATTTCCACAAGCAATCAACTATTTTCACTTTTGAAATTGAATTACAGTGGAAAAGAATTTGAGAACCTGTGAATCCCTTTTTGGTTGAATTCCCCCTTCTTGTTTCCTCTCCTTTTTTTTTCTTGATTTGTTGGAAACTTCTTTCTAGAGATCTTCTTCTTCTCTTGATTTTTCTATATTATTTTCTCTCCTTCTTGCCACCGTTTCAATTTAATATCCTTCAAAAACCTTCTACCCAACACCCATTTTTCAGTTATTGTTCTTGCAGGGAAAATAATTATCAAGAAAACTATATGTTTTTGTTATGGATTTTTTCTCTTTTAAAGATTTCTCCTGAATTTCCATAACCTAATCTTGAAATTAAAAATAATATTTATTTTCATGCATAATATTTATCCTCGGTAAATAATAAAGAAATGTCATTCCAATTGTAAATTAATTATTCATTCCAAGTAAATAATAAGAAAATATCATTCAATTACAAATAAAATAATTGTTCTAAATAACAAGCATTATCATTTATTTGCAAAATAAAATCAATAATTAAATTTTTAATCAATTCTTTTTGTTTCATAGTACTTTTCTTTCACCACTAATTAATTTAATTAACCATTTTAAAATACCAATAATAAAACAATCAACTAATTAAATGTTAAATGCATCTACATGACACTAAGTGCTCGTGTGTGTGCAAGAGAACCGTTCTTGCTTTACCCTGCGAGGGAGCTAACCTTCTCTACCTTAACCACACCCTTGTTCTTCGACAACCTATAGCTCAAGTACACTCAAACACCCATTAATAGATTAGTATCCAAGTCAAATGTAAATCAAAACAATATAATGCATTTATCCAAATATCACTATTCTATTTTGCTTCACTTTCAAAATAAAACCATATTCAATACATTTCAAGTTTTTCAAAATTAAAAAAAAATCTTACTTCATCTCACAAAACATCATATTATTTATTATTTACTCTACCACACACATTCAGTCATATATCAAATTCTTATAAAGCCAAAAATAAGCAGCATCATAGTTTGAGACATGACACAAACCTCTGATTCCATCAGAGTAATTTAATTAATTCTTTGAATTACAGCAGATACAAAATCAAACATTCAACCAAAATGATTGAATACCAATAGAAGGATCCTTGATCATTTTATTAATAATTCATATTAAAAAATATAAGAGGAGAGAATATGTTCTAGAATATGCATTTTCTCATTCAAATGCCATCACTACGGTAAAACCATTATGTCTATTACAGACTTGAATTCATACCTAATACTCAACACTAACTCTATTTCTTTGTGCTTGAATTAAAAAATTCTCTTACATGAGTTCAAAATCTCTTTCAACCAAAGACCCGTGCAATTGGACTTGAATTCCCTTTTATAGGAACAATGGAGAAAACAAGCTTCAAGCCAAATTATACATTTAGTCACATTTACATTTGACATACATTTGAATTTCAATTTCAAAACATCCCCAAAGGCAGATACATTTGCATTTCCAAATATAATGGAGAATTTCATATGAGACAAAAACCATTTCCATTTGCTAGTGAAGATTCACTCGCCTTCCAAAAGGCTCCTTTAGTTGGTTCAAAGTAATCTTTTCCACGAGAAAACATTGTAGTCCACATGCTCTAAAAACTTGTAGAAGAAAAGCTTAAAGTGAAAGAGAGAATAAACCAAAGTAATTCCACATTTGCACTCCTTGTCACCATATTTGAAACTGAGAAAGTGTAGTATTTGTATGTTGATATATCCAAGGCCTAATATGTACTCATTCATGCCATGTATTGCACTTCCCTGCTAAACTGTGTTATTGCTGACCACCAACCAAAATTGGTTTCACCCACTCCCACTTACAGCAATTTATATGTCCAATATGTCAATATAGTTGGACTTCCATAATGCAAACTCCTCCTCTATAGGCCAGTCAAATCCCATGATACTGTCTACCTTTTTCTTGTATGGGCTATACCTAATTGCCACCCGATTTGCCTCATCAAAATCTTCAAGGAAAAACCATGTATGCATGAGCATGTCCATATTGTTCCTTAGTATAACCAAATCCATTTCATCACATATTTTTTTGGCCTGGGAAGTTATTGCTTGAGCTACATGGTCTTTCCACTTTTGTAGGGACTTAACTTCACCCTTCTCATTTAGAATGTTTGGAAGAAGACCAAAATTCCAATCATCGAACTTCTTAACCAATTCTCTAATCTTCACCTCTAAAGACTCAACCCTTGATAACTAGTTATATTTGTTTCAAAACTTAGGGTTAGAGGTATCTTTGGAGGATTTTCTACATCACAAGATGATACAACATCCATATCCCTCAGCATTTGAGCCCTTGGAATCCATTTATCCATTAGCAATTTATGTATCTCTATCAAGGTTCTTAATGGCATCAAACATCAAAGCATAATTAGCATGAATACTGATTAATCTTTTCTCTACCCCCTTATTCAAGTGCTCATGCACTATTGTCATAATCTTCATATTATTCAAATGAACAAGATTATTCATCCTATCTTCATAAGTCTTGAGCTTTTCCATCAGCTCCTCCTTGGTAACTTCCTCAAATTGAGGGGCATCTAATGATTCAAGAGTTGATTATGCCATTTGTACATCTTCATATTCAATGGGGGTAGTCTCCTCATGATTTTCAAGAGGTGAAAGAATTGGGGAAGGAGGAGGAAATATTACAACATGTAAGGTACTAGGCTACAATGCTTGGAATTTGTGTTTCCATAGAGCCATTTGAGTTTGCATTTGACTCATCTTTTATTGGCTCGAGTTGTACTCAGCAACCACCTCATTATATTTGGTTCTAAAACTATCCCTTTCCTCCATTATTGACTCAATTGTGGCTTTGGTGAATTGTGCCAGATTAACATTCATGGTTGTTGCATCCAAGATAGATGTATCTAAAACTCTTTTATGGTTAAGTCTCCTCTTACACCTGGGGAAAGTTCTACAACTTCAAGCTTTTTAGTGGTTGGGGCTAAAGCCCAAATAGCTAGAGTGTCCCACTACTGACAAAAAGTTGACCCCTATAAAGCTAATGTGACTTCTTCTTCCCTGTTAAAAATGGGGGAATCTTGTCTTCTCATAGTGTCAAAATCAATTGTTGATGTTAGGTCCCATTCTAGGAGTAATAACACTCAACTCTTTCTCACCAATGCCCTACCCTCTTCTGTAGAAATGTCTGAATACTTGGCCCTCATTTCATCTTGGACCTTAGCTTCAACAACCTCTTGGGGATTCTCAGGGCTCTCACTTCTCCTTTTTTGCAACAATTTTGCATACTCATCCTTCATTTCTCTCCATACATATTCCTTGAAAGCTTGTGTCTTGACAAATTGACCAGATCTTCCATAAAGCTTTCATAGGCTTGGAATTTGACATCCTTAGAGTTATTTATTCCACTTAGGTCAACTTTGTTCAACCTAAGGCACAAAGTATCTAATATTATTTCCCCTTGAGGAGATGACATCCCCTGCATTATTTCCTCATCAGTTACAACTTCATCATCTGACTCCTCTACAAGATAATCAACCAGACCAGAAGCTTCAAATTTTTTCTTCTTTATTGATGGGCATGGCTCCCTTGGAGGGGATGATTCTCTAGTTGGAGAATCTAATTCAATTATTTCAGGGACAAAATAATGTTGCAGTGACAATGGAGGTAGTTTTTGTTGTGATGAATGCACTTTTGACTCCCCAAATTGTGCAGGAGTAGCAACTGTTTGTTGCTTCCTTATTGTTCCTTTCCTCCTTGAATATATGTGCACCTTCTTATAAGGATGCACAATTGACTCTCCCTTTGTCATAGGGGCCTTCCCCTTATCTTGCATAACTTTTATCTCCTTTAATATTGGCGCTACTTTGTTAAAATTCTGTATCACAGCTTCAATCTTTAAAATTGGGTAATATCTGAAAAAATATTTAAAATAAAGCTCCTTAACCTTAATTTCTCTTTCCAATTTCTCAAAAAAACCCTTCTTCATTCTATCAATTTGGGAATTAGGATCAAAACTATTTCTAATGAGGTCATTAGGCATAGTGTGGGTGTGAACATAATGACCTCCCATATTTCTCTTCATTAACCAAACTATGAATCCCTTAGGGTCATATGTCCTTATGCCTGAATCTTCATATTGTAAGTACTTAGATAGTGTTCCACAACATTTCTCCAACCATGTGTAATCATGACAAAATCAGCAAACACAGTGTATGTAGGTAAGAAAGTTCGCTTTCACTTCTCATCTAGGAAGAAATCATCTACATTCCCCAGCTACCACATCAGCTCCAAAAACCCAATCCTCAGAGGCACTTCCCTGGGGAGTATGTTGGGTGTCAATTGTGTGCTAAATACCCATAGAATTGTACAATTGTTATAAGGGATTACATCCCCCCAGTTGTGAGAAATATTCAAATTAGGCCTCCTTTTAGCTGGCCTCAAAAAATCATGTTACTCCTTGGAGATCCTAGGTACATCCACCATTAGAGCCTATTTCAATTTGGTGGCAAAAAATTTTGTACCAGTCACATAGTCGGTATTTTTTTCATTCCTATCCAATATAGGGGTCCATGATTGCACTGGCATCTCAATACCATCCACAACCCTTTAAGTTCCATCTCTCAACCAGAATAGTTTGCACCTTTGAAAAGAAACATATGCATAAAGAGTGAAAACCACCAAAATCTGACACCAAGTTTCCCACCCTTCAATGCCACCAATCCTTTGTGAATTTCCTCTACTATATAGGTGGAAAAATAATATATGGTATTTATTTTAAGGTGTTGGATACTTGCAGCCATGTACATATGGGTCATTGGCATGCTAGAGCCAGGATCAAACCCTAGAATTTGGCAGAGGGAGTAAAAGGTCTTCTAAAAATATGGTTGGAAATACTTAATAGGGAGGGGTTCAACATCAGAGGGTCCCAAAGTAATCTTTCTTTTATGGATTCCCTTCCCTACTGATATCAGAAAATTGGTCAAAACTGACACCCTAAAGTTTTTTTTTACCCTTTTGTATTCCTCCCTCAGCATCTACTCATCAATCTTAACCATTTCACTGCTCCAAGTGTTCAACTTGAACACATATGCAACTTCTTCCTTATTAACCCATACTAGATTCTATCCATCATGAGCTCTAACAACCCTAACCAGAGGGTCATAGTTCACAACAATTGCTTTGAGAAGATCAACATCTATGAACATGTTGGGTACAACCATTTTACCCATGTCCAACCTCTAGGGGTTGCAAAAAGGGATACCAACATTCCTATTTCCAAAAAATCCCTTGAAAAGACTCCATCTGGAGTATGGTAGGGTAGTATCTTTAATTGTATAATAATAATCAGTGATGCCAAATCTAGTTCCAAGGGAAAAGTACATATGTTGTCCCTTTCATTTCTTAGAGGTGGAAGATACCAATTCTTTGGTTAATTCCTATGATAGAGGTCTCACAGTAGGCTTCGACTCAAAAGATTGGTCTTTTGATGCAGATACTTTGAATTTGGGTGTAATAGCAATAGAGTTTGTGCAAACTGGGGTTTACTACTTGGAAAATTGTAAGCTTACAACTAGGGTATGGGTTGATGCAAGGAAATAATAGGAGTAAATAGGTTAATCATTTGAATTGAACATCAAACCTTAAAACAAATGCAACAAAACTAGAATCCCTAATGACAAAATGATAGAACAAGCACTTACAAAAAAAATTTAAACAACTGAGAAGAAGGATAGCAATTTTACTTACTAGTTTTGTGGACACTTGAAAACCATAATTCTTGTTGTCGAACAAGCTTGAAAATTTTAGTGAGAATTGCTTAGACACGTTAAATGATTTAACAGTTTACAATTATACTTTAAATAAAAAATTTATGGCTTTAAAACATACCAATTGGCAATATGGTAGCTCTGCATCATATCGCACATTATGGTTCACTCACACAAACCAGAATGGCTAATATGGCTCATTTTCCCTCATCTTGAACTTTGAATTTCAACCATCGATTTCACAGTGAGATGGCCCAATAGATAGCTCAGATTCAGTCAAATAAGTTTGAAAATTTGAATACAAATAGCTAACGCCATTGACCAACCAAAAAATTCCATCTGGATTTATCTTGATGTCACTATGCTTGTTCCACCATCTCCATAAGTGTTGAAATTGTCTACGTTTCAACCTCCCCGCTTCCCCTTTGGGTTTAAACTGTGTGCATCTTACAGTAGTGGGGAGGCAAGGAACGACTGAGATTTATTTGTCAACAACCATAGTAACCATTGATTTGAACACCTTTAGTCATCGATGCCTTTGAGCAGTGGTAGGACCTGCCAAAAGGGTGGTTAGGTGTCGCTTGCCCACTATCCTACCGGCTCCTTAATTTGATTAATTTAATCTTGCGGGATGGAGGGTACCAATAGAAAGAATTCGATGGGACCCACCAAGCATAACAAAGGATTTTAATAAGCACATCCACTTATTACATGACTTAAAAGGGGCTGCCTACCTAGGTTTATAATATGAATGATATTGAGCGAATATTAAAACCCAAATTGAGGGAAAGAACAAGAATTAAACATATTTATGAGGATTCTATGGGTAGCAACTAGGAAGACTAGGCTCAAAGGGTTAGTGAGTAAATGGATGCAAAGGCATAAGATATGACTTAAGAGATCGGGAATGGGAAAAACCCGGTCAACTTCAAATTATATTATTAGAATGTAGGTAAAAGCAAAAGACACCCTCAATTTTTGAGAGGGTTTAGTACATAGATAAACCCTAGAACATAAGAACAACCATAACCCTAAGCCTTATGATAGATTCCAAATCAATAGAGCACCCAAATAAAAAACAAAACCAAATTTAAGCATATTGAGGGATGCCTACTATAAGCTATTTGATAGCACATATAGGATATTAGGAAATGTTGTAATTTTTCTCTATAATAACAAAAGATGACTCAAATACTTAAGTTTATTTCTTTAATTTTGAATATAATTTTGACCTATCTTGCTCTCTAGTATTGTATTCACTATCTTCTAACTCAAAATAATCAATAGTTATTTATAAGTTATGGATGTTGAACTGTTAGCTTATGTTCAAGGAATGGATTAATATTCCTTTCGATTATTTATCAAAGATTTTGTGAATGGAAATGCAATAGGAATTTATAAGTAGTATGATAAGTGTTGTTCTTTAAAAAGGATGCAGAATCACATATCGAATTCAATACCATGGAATACAATATAAAATATTAAATGTCACAATTTCATGGAATACAATATAAAATATCATCAACTATAGTTTGGAATATGATTCATTAAGTGCAATGATTCACAATTTTATGGAATGCAATATAAAATACCATCAACTACAATTTGGAAAATGATTCATGAAGTGTAGAATAAATACCTAAAAGCTTCTAATTCATTTCCATTTCCAAAACGGAGTCAAGGTCCTGAAACTGATGTTCAACTTGAGATAAAGTAAAAGAGTCATCTTGATTTGAGTCTAGTCTTCATTTTCTTTAGCTTACATCTCAAATTCAACATTCATTGTGTCACTTACATTTTTCCCACTTCCATGGCTAGTGCAACTAGTACCAGTGTTTGTAATTGGAGTGTTGCACAACCCTCTTCTTTCACATATGGACCTCCAGATTGTGAGTGCCCTTTCAAAAGGAAATTTTTTAACATTATACGCAGTTCCTTTCATCTTCAAGCAATTTTCCAAATTCTTGTCTAGTTTGTTTCTTAAATTTTATTTCAAAAATGCCAATGAACTAAAAACTTTCTCATCCTCCACTAGCCCCAATATCATTGTTTGACATAAACTAGAAAGTTTGAAATATTTTGATATCAAACCACACAATATTTCACTCTGACCTAAGTTTTTCCAATCCTTTTTTATTGATTCTAGTTCAAAGGACTTCTCCATGCCCATGGAATCATACTGGTCCATCATACTTCTTGCAAAATTCTTACACTATTGTCTAAGCTTATCTGCATTTATGATTCCTTCTATTGTCCGCTCATTGTATGCTACACTTTTCAAAAACTATTTGATCAAGATATTTATTTTATCATGAAAATATTTTGGGCTATCTCGATTTACCCAAAATTGAGGATACACAATACCCATGGCTTAAAGTATTTCATGTCGAGGGAATCTATCATAAATCTCTGAGGAAGGAAATTTTGAAATTTCCTTCAAATTATCACTAATATATTTAGCAATGTCATTAAAATCTTCCTTTCTAATAGGTACTTCTCCAATAGAGCGAATGGTTGTCTTACAATGGTACATTGGTACCTCTAATCCATGTACACAGATACATAAGTTCCTGCTTCCATTAAAATATAAATAATTATCAGGCTTATGCAAATGAGTAATTTTTTTCCACATGAAATAATTTGGGCTTTCTTATGTTAGATCTAGATATAGATGATTGAGGACCATGCATGTATGTCTATGTAGTTTTGAATATTCATAAATATACATAGTTCTCTCTTGGGATTTCTTCACAAGATTGTTCATTTCATCTAGCATGGGGAGAAGACTAGCTAAAGTCAGAGTGTCTCTATATCTCTTAACCTATGTACAAGGTCAGGAGCTTTGTCTATTGTGTTGTGATGCTTGTGCATTACTCTAATCAAGGATTGATATTCTAAAATAACTCATTGTGTTGGTCCATGTAGGGAGATCCATATGGTTTCAACATCCTTGAGAACCTTATTTCCTATTGTTATTCCCTCAAAAAAAAATTGAAATTCCATGAAATGTTTGGGACTTTAGTAGAAGTATGTGTAGAGCTCGCAGACTTGATTTTTAACTTTTGATATTATAGGAAAGTTTCTTACAATTTTGAATGCTAAATTCATTCTCTAGGCCATGCAATGAATTCCAAGCATGTATGGTGCACAAGTAGTTTGCAACTTTGTGCAAACACTGCTCCTTTGACCTTGCATCACTGTAGCTCCATTAGCTCCTACACACACCAACTTTTTATCAATTCTCAACTCATCCATACCTACAATTTCATTCAAATATTTCTTGACTAGTTCAAATAGATTTTGTGATGTTGAATTTTCCTTCCTTTTATAAACACAGAGAAGATGAGCTTCATGGACATGTTCTTTTAGAGTATACACATGCATACAAACCCAAGAAGTATTATCTACTGCAGTAACTTCATCTAAAGATAATGCAATAAATTTTGACTCTTTTACTTTCTCCTTTAAATCTTTATTTTAAACTGTAGCAAGATAGTTTTCTCATTCCCATATAGCATTTACTGACCAATGTGAGCTAGGAAAGTGAGGAACACCCAAAAAATATAATAAATTAATATTCTAGGTAGTTTGTCATAGGACGCCCTCTGGAAAAAATATGAAAAATAATACTCATCTGAACAGTTTTTGACAGATGTGCTCCTTCCATTTCTTTTCCAAATTGAGCCTCAATTATATCTCGACATGCAGCAAGCTTAGACATTCTTTGCTTATGCTCTTCATATTCTATGGCATACTCAACATGAAGACATTCTTCCTTTGATTTCCTTCATATGACTGATTGTTCCTTTCCTTCTATGATTTTTTTTCGTGAACTTTACCAATATGATTTTCTATAGTGTCAAGCTTTACCTACAACTTCTTGTCTCTTTTACATTTCCAACTACAAATCATACACATGCATTATGTTGCAATTTCATCTTTGTTTTCTTTCCCCACTAGTACAATAAATTGGTACTTTGAAAACCAACCAAGTTGAAAATTCCTTATCATTTCCCACTCACACCCCACTTTTGATTTTCCTTTTCTTTTCTTGCTACTAACATCATCTTGATCCAAGTCAATTATCTCATTCTAGCTAACCATGGTATCCCTTGGAACATCTTCTACGATATTTCCATCCCCATTTGACTCATTTAAATTAATGACAATCTCACCTTGACCTTCTAGTGGCAATGAGGCATTGTGAATTCCTTCATTAATATTTGGTGGAAGAGTTGATGATGTAGCTCCATCTTGATCTGATAGATCAGAAGAATTTCCCATTCTAAAGTAAGATTGTATGGTACCTCTACATTCTTGGTGTTTTGATGGCCTCCCAACCCCTTCACCACCCTAAGGAGTCTTACCCTTGTTGCATTTTCTGCTCGACATATTGATCTCTCACTTCGAATAAAAGCTAGAAAAAAATGTCTTCTTGTTTAAGGAAAGAGAATATAGACCCCATTCCCTACTCAATATCATCTTTAATACTGAATCAAGAATGGAAAAGAGATAAAGAAATCTTATAACACTATGAAGAAATGATCACTCACCTTTAAGTTTAGGTTTTCATTGACTTGTTAATCATTAATTGAGGAATGCCTATGTTGTAAGTTTGTAACTTGCCTATGATCAACTTCAAGGTTCCAATTCCAACTTCTGAATCGAGAACTAAACAAAATGTGTAAGAATAAATGATAGTTTTGATTGCATTTATATTATGTGGGATTTTTAAATGGTGTATTAAAAATTTGGTGAATCATGCGTGATTATACAACGATATATAGTAATTTTCAAGGCGATTATGGCCCTACAATTAGCATGGAGATGTCACAACAATTGGAAAAATGTGTCCTCAAACGTAATTATTTTTTAATGTTATTGGCGAAATGGGTCCTCATAAGAAACTATTTGTAAATTTTAATTGGTGAAATGGGTCCTGACAAGAAACTATTTGTAAATTAATAATTGGAAAAATGGATCCTCATACAATGTTATTTTAATAGTATTGGCGAATATGTAGGTGTTTTATTACATGCACTTCCAGGATTCATGAGCAAAAATATTAATTGGTCCATTTGAAATGCGTAGTTTTTTTATGGAGAATTTATTACTTAAATATGCCTCGTAAAAAAATATATGGTGAATGGAAATGCATTGGACCAATAATTCATAAAATTTGGGCAATTTGGCCACCCTGTTGGGTGCGATTAATTCGCCAATTTCAACTTGGCCGATATATAAAATTTTCCAATTAGCAAAGATTCACCACTAAAGTTTTCCCTAGAGATATAAAAAGAGGGGAGAGAGATATAGATAGAGATAGGGATGGAGAAATAAGGAGTGTGTGTATGAGTGAGAGAGAGATATGGAGATATAGATAGGAGAAATATGAAGAGACAAAGATAGGGAGATATATATATATATAAATAGAAAATATATAGATATATATAGGGGCTTAAAAAGGAGATGGAGAGAGAGGGAGAGAGAGGGAGACATATCTACAGATAGATACAAAGATAGGAAGATAGAGGTAGAGATAAATATAGAGGGATAGAAATAGATAGAGAGATAGAGGTAAAGGGAGAAATAAAGATAGATAGATATAGCAAGGTATGAATAGAGAGAGGGAGAGATAAAGAGGAAGAGATATAGAGTGTCGGTAATGGTGCCTCTCCCTCTTCTTGATTTATAGATTTTGTTTTAGCCATTTTTGGATCTTATTTCTTGATAGGGGTGTAGGGGGCTTATGCTTCCCACTTATATATCTCAAGTTTTTGTGGGGTACTGAGAGATTCTAGATCCCCCTTCATGGGGTTTCAGGAGAAATGCCCCTAAAGAGATTTTTTTTTTAAATTTCCTTGTAGTATAACATCTATGTATCATGAGAGTTGGTTGTAACTGAGTGAAAAGAGAGAGGGGAGGGAGAGAGGAAGGGAGATAAATAAATAGAGATAGGTATAGGAGGGAAAGAGGGAGAGGGATACTCTAATTTTCTTATGACAGAC
Organism: Sequoia sempervirens; assembly: GCA_007258455.2. Taxonomy (NCBI): domain Eukaryota; kingdom Viridiplantae; phylum Streptophyta; class Pinopsida; order Cupressales; family Cupressaceae; genus Sequoia; species Sequoia sempervirens. The sequence goes on from VDFB02047230.1 coordinate 118,559,699, forward strand.
ATAACATGAGAACATTATAATGCACTCATATTATATTACATTTGCATCATGATTCAATAGTGATTGAACCTATACTTGGTCACTAACAATCAATAATGTAAGCATATGATAATGTGAGCACATCATAACATGATTTTTTTATTCCTTAGATGGACCAAAAAATGGTTGTGGAAAATTTTTGGTCCCCTATATTTTTGCACTTACCCTTATCTATCATCTCATATTTACATTAATAAGATATAGAGTTGAATATGTATATACATTTAATGCATCTAATTCTAGTTCCTACTTAAATATCTAATTTATCAAAAAAATATCAAGTTTATTTTCACCCAATTGATATTGAAATTTGGTAACATTACAAGGATCAAATAATATACAAGAATATACATACCATCATAATCAACATAAAATAAGTCCATACATATCCCAACATAGGACATAAGTAATAGAAATATACTTTTAATGCAATAATTATGCAAAGTTTCGAATGAATTTATTAATATTTACTACTAAAATATGATTCAATTGGGTATGTGCAGGATCATGATGGGCCAAAAAGTGGTGATATGATGGGTATGTGTAGGGTATGTGGCTAACGACTCTTTTTTTACCCAAAATTGATGAAACGAAAAGGGTTTTTAAAGGAGATTCTCATATTTCCACCAATATAAATTATGCTTTACTTTGAATTTAATAAATAATTATTATTCATTTTCTATTTGAATTATGACTAAAGTATTGATTGATAGCTAATTGAAAAACATCTATAGCTTTCAAATGGTATCACATTTTTTGAATCCAAAAAATGTGTCACATTCTATGCTTCGCATACTATAGGATTAAAAAAAAAAATGAATTTCATGAAGTTTTGACCAAGTTAAGGTGGTCAGACATACAAGGTTTTATATTTTTTAAAAGTTGTAATCAAAAATTCATAATTAATTATTTACTAAGAAAAAAATATAAAAAAATATGCATCACATTGGGACATGAGTCCTCTACTTATATCTAAAATCTTATAAAAAAATATTATCATTTTATTGTGGTTAGGGTGGTCGACAAACACCTACTTCTTATTTTTTCCAAATGTAAGTACTCATCAGCATTGAAATTTCAAATTTTCACCAAATAGAGTTATTTTTTAAAAATAAACCTAGTATTTTAGAAACTACATTCAATTTGCTACAAATTCTATTCTTACATATTTTTGAAATAATATACATAACTTATTCAAATTTTTACGTCAAGTTGCCTAACTCTGAATTTTCTAAATTTTTCGCCACTTAAGAGCCTTTTTTTTCCATGATGACCATGCACATACCCAATTATATTATAATATATTGTAATATTCTTTGAAAGACTCTCAATAACAATTATAATCTTTCCTTCAACATGAAAAATTCTTGAGTCATACCCAAGATAGTGGAAAAACTAAATCCATCACATTGTCATATGAAGATGTACACTTTTTAATAATAATAGCATTCTTAACCTTATAAAATTTTATTTTTCTTAAGTTCTAAGTCAATATTCTCATAATATTCTAGTTCATTAAGTAGATAATGTTTATATTTTCTACTCTTGATAAAATAGGATAGACCTCAATGGTTAGTAATAAGTGGATCTATATACTAGTAATAATTTTATGATTCAACCTCATATAATCATATTTATGTTCTCATTATATGTATAACATCAAAAAAAACATATTCCAATATCCAATTTAAGGTGAATAGAAGGAAACTAGATATAACAACAATATAGATGGAAGGTGTTTTCAAACTAGAGAACAATCCTCACAATTTAATTCCTAATAATAGTACGAACATTTTTTAGTTCAATAATTTTAGGAGGGCGATCACAAGGGAATAAGGCCATAAATTAATCAATGATTCATAACAAGTTAAATCCATCATAAGATTTCTAAATTTCCCACAACTACAATATACCTATCAAATTTCATTACAAAGTAAGAACCCACTTCAAATACTAGTAAATGAATATAATAAATACAAGCAAGATGGTTCTTGTATCAATAATACAAGGAGAAGTATTCTTAAAAATACAAAACCTAGCTATATATTTGTTCTATAATAAGATATTCCATATAATACAAGCTACATAGAGAGATTTGATCACATATTGAATAATTCAAGAGAAATTTTGTGCATAAATTCTTGTTTGTTCAATTTTATGTGTTATTCCAAGCTTTATAGTGCATTTAAATGGAAATGAGAAAATAAATCTAACTCTATGCCAAAAAGGAAACATATATGTTTTATATTTCACTACAATTTGTAGAATGGTCAAAAATTATTATTCATAAATTTTTTGAGCTTCTTCAGTAACTTTAAATATAAATAATATTAACCATAGATTTCGATAAATCCATTCTCAATCCTATATTTCCACCTTGGATCAAAATCTAGTATATTATGTAGATGGAAATATTCTTTATATTAATAAAAAATAGTTGATTCTAATAACATCAGGTTAGTTTATTTTAGCTTCTTGATTAATTGTAATTTAATTTTGTTAGGATTTCAAAATTCATTTTTCAATCCCTTCACAAAAAATGATTTATTTTTCCCTTATATTAGGTTGAATTGCATCCTAAATACTTCTCATCAATAAGTAAAATGGATCAATGAGAGGTTTAAGTATTTAATAAAATAATGTAAATTAGAAGGACAATTTGAGCCCTAATATTTATAATATATTAAAAGGTTGTAGAGAAAGATAAGAGAACATATAGGAGAATACATTGATTCCATTTGACATTCTTCGTTGTAGAGGCTAATAAAAATTTGGCCTATATGATTTATGATAATCCTATCACCATTCCTTTAGGAAGAAAAGAGAAATCTCTAGCATTGAATCACGCAATATGTCTCATAGTTCCCCTTTGTTGGATAGGAAATACTAATGTCAATACCCACTTCACCTCTTCCCTTCCATCCACTCTCTTCTCCACCTATACATCCCTCTGTAGTGTAGAAAAATGTAACCCTTTACATTTTCTCACTTAGTTGGGCCCTCCTATTTAAATTAGACTTAATAATGCCTTAATTTAGTGTTGTTAAATGTACCTATTTACATTTACACACTTATTTGGGCCCTCTTAATTAAATTAAGCTTAATTAGACCTTAATTATCCCTTTAATTCATTTACAAGCCTATTAAATTACATTTTTCGAAGGGGAAACTTGACAATAATCAATGCATAAACGTAACACTTTACATTGAGCAATGTGTGTTCCAAGTATAGGAACCTAGGACCCATTCGGCCATGGGCGAATGGGTCCTCCCTAAACCTTATGACCTAAATTTAAATGATGTTTTTAGAGGTATTTTAATGTAGATTCAAATCCATAATTCAATGTTGGCTTGTGATATTTTAATTTCAAGAAATTAAGGATACATACCTATAAATACAAGGTTATTTCACTAAGTTTCACCTAGCAATTTTATGAGATTTGAAGAGAATTTTTCTAGATTTTCAAGTATTCTTGATTACAAGAGCTAAGCTTATGATCAAGAGCATTCAAGAGAAGATATATCAGAGTTTAATTGCATAAATTAATATCTATTCATCATGTCAAAGTCTTCTTGCATCATGCATGTTTTTGGAGCTAACATTATGATGTAGGTTTCAAGATCTATTCAAGCATTCAAAGAATAATTTCAAATTTCAAGATCCACATCCAATTCATCCATCTCATGCAAGTTGTAGGTCTTCTAAGATCTCCATTATTAAGGTTTCATACAAGGTTTTGTTGAGTGGTAACATAGCTTTGTTCATTCTTCATTCCCTCTTTCATGCATTATTTCAATTCAAGGTTTGAATGGGGTTTGACAAAGGAAAACCCCTATTCACCTAAAACAAAAAAAAAATCTCTCTTGTGTTTGTGATTGCAGATTTAGGTTGAAGAAGACTTGAAGACATTTTGAAGAGAAAGATTTAAAAAGTTTTCAAAGTTGTCAAATCATGGAATCTAGCAAACAAATCGGATTTCTAACTTTTCAGCACTGAATCTTGGACAAATTAAAAGCTTCAAATCTACACTGAAGGCTCCCAAAATATTGTTGAAATCCCTATACTTGGACCCATTCACCCATGGGAAAATGAGTCTCCGATCAACTTCTAAAAATCACTTTTGGTGACCGATACACATGTTTTTTCCCTTCTCCAATCTTCACTATATTTTTTGGTTCTACAAATATTGAGTTTAATATTATTGTTTCAAGTGTTAGATTGCATTTTGGAATTGATTTTCTATTTTTAGTTTTTCTCCCCAAAGTGTTGTTTGACCTTGACCTCCGTCCTTCAGTCATAAGGAAATCTAAAGATTCACTTTGGGTTGATTCACCTTAGGGTTGTTAGTCAATTCTGTAAGGCCCCACCTTGCATGTGATTAGTAAAGCCCTAATATGTTTTATGTGATCCTAAATAGATGGTAAGATGTATTATGGATAACAAATAGTGTGATTATTTGATAATATTCTTGCTTATGCTACCGTGAATGTAAGACCCCATTTCGTATCCCCCATTTTATTTCAATCGAACAAGTAGTTAGATGATAATTATGATGAAATGAATGATAAAAAACTTTTTAGGATTCATGGGCATTAACCTTGATTTAATTATGATAGATGCACATGTGAATTGTTGGATATAACTTGAAAGTGTTGGGTTATTTGGCATATTAAATTTTGGTAAATGGTTCATCGTTAATGTTATAGGAGTTTAAAATGAATTACTAAGGTGGTAAACAAAATGATGGAGTGACTATTTCATTGACTATATTCTTGTATTGCGGTAAGTGTGTATTTCCTTTGATTATAATGAAAAATGAATCATTAGGTTCATTTGATGTATTAATGAGTAAATAATTCATGAGTGAAAATTATGTGAATTGGATTAGCTAATAATATGAAGAGATATACGATCTAATCATGCTAATCTTGGTAATGTGTAGGAATCAAGTATGCAAATAGGAGGATAGATAAATGTTGGAATCAAATCAAATACATATTTGGGAAGTTCTAAGTGTAGCCCTATTTGACTTAGAAGGGTTTGAGGTTTTATTATTTCCTAGGTGATTGAGTAGAACCCAATTGTAGGACATGTGATGTGAGTTTGGTTGGGGTTGGAACCCTTGGTTAAGATCAAAATTCGTATGAATTTTTGTGTGGGTTTTAAAAAGGGATTATTGAATCAATTTCCTTGGTTTTTGAACAAGAATAGACCCCTAGGACCTATACCTATGGGTTTGGAACCTTTTTGACACATGTGAACTTGTCCTTGGAGTGTGAAAAGACCCCTCAAAAGTCCACATTCATGAATGTGACAAATTCAAAAAAAAGTGTTGGGGCTTGGGAAGAGTGACTTGTCACTCTCAACCTTCTACTCCCTAGAAGTTCTTGGAATTGGCACAAGACTCACACATGTGTGAGCACTTGTGGGAAAGAGTGTAGGTTTCGAGGATCCCTATATATCTCAAGAATATGAAGAATTTGGGCATTGCCCACTTCTCCTTTTGGAGAACTTGAGTGAAGATGGTAGAAAGAATGAGAAAAAGAGAGGAGTCCATCTCTTTGGCAAGATATTGATGAAAATGGCCTGGTTTGGAGAGGAAAGATGGATACAAGATTTCAGTCCCTCCACCTAAAAGAAAATATAAGTTCTTTCTTTTCCATTTTCCCTTGTTTCTTGTAGTAAGGAGTTGACCTATTGTATGGATCATGCTCAAAAACATAAAGTAGAGGATAGATGCATGTAAGTTGTGCTATGTTAGTTTTATTCCTTTGTAAAAATGAGAAAAGACTCCACTGATCATTGTGGGGCTAAAAGAATTCCTTGCTCGGGGGTATGGCTAGAGCCCACGAGGCTCCATGATGCCATTACAGTAGGGTGGAGAGAAACCTTATTCATTTGTGTGTATTCATTGTAATCTCAAATATTGTTGTAACATGGAAAGATAGTATTTTATTTAGGAGTGAAATATGTATTAGAGAAAGCCTTATTCAAATGTATGCCTTCCATTATAATTAAAAGTTAGTGTAATATGAAAAGCTAGTGATTGTTGTAACATGGAAGAAAATGAAGAAGAGAATGATTTACTCCTTGCTGTACTATTCATTGTGTTTCTAAAGGGTGCATGCAGTATCAAAAAATTTATAGTTGGTTGCAATAAAGAAAACATGTACACCTTGTGAGATGTAGAAAATTACTTTCTTCAAGACCCATTTGGTAATCTCTGTAAAATTTCTTATTTCGTTGATTGGTTATATGTTGTATTACTGCAGTGGTATGGATATGCATTCTATTCTAGTTTTTAATAATGGTAGGATGCATAAATGATAAATTAAAGGAAATATACAAGGTTAATGAAACAGTTACTCCATTTGTAGTTATGGTGTAGTATTCTCTGCTGTAATAAAGTGTTATTTCAGTAAAATAATAATAATAATAATTTTTAAAAAAAAACTCAACCAAGTGGAAGAAGTAGTCCTCTTAAAATCATGAACAGATCTATCTTTTGAAAATATGTTTGTACTCTCTAGGGATATAAAAGATAGGTACTTTATGCTGAGAGGTATTTTCTCTAGTTCTTGTACCATGCCAGGGAATTTTATCTGGTGAAGGCTGCAACCTAACTCTATCATCATGTATGGGTATGGTGGTCTCTCATTTTCCTTCATGTGCACAAATCATGTCATTACAGTAAAATATAGATACTTAATAAACAAAATAACCCTATTTTTAGACTTGTCGTTGCAAATGTGCCCATAAAAATAGTGAGCAGAGTCACCTCCTCTTAGCTTTAAATTAACGCCCCTCATCGGCCTTTGGCATGTGACCCAATCTGCAATTACAATGGCAAATGACAAGGAAATTTCCTCTTCCTTCTTAACCCAAACGTGTGTGGGTTACTTCTCCCAAGCTCGTAGTTTCTTTTCATTGTGGAAAGATTGAGTTCTTGGAAAACCACAATGGTGATAATTGTCGCCATCATAATGGAAATAAGTTTAACCTTGTGATCAATCTTATTCCTGAAAATTGTGAATGCATTGATTTGTTTCCTCTCACATGGTTGATTTTGTGTATCTTATGTCAGTTTAAACCATCACTCTAACTGAGTTTGTTATAAATTCTATATGCATCAAGAAATTATTACATGCTGGTTTGAAGTGTAGCACCGCCTAAGATGGTGAGGTAGGTAACTTGTCCTTACTGATGCAGTCACCTAAATCACTGGTGTTGCTTTTGTAATGATGTGTGTGATCTTTGATATAGCCTATCACATACTTCCTTCAATTACACTCCTCTTGTGTCAGTATACTAGTTATCTCAAATATTCATTATCCTATTTCCTTTTTCCATTGGTAAAAGAGCTCAGACTTCCACGCGCTCAAGGTGCAGGCTCAGTTCATTTTTTTGGGGCAAGTGCCAAGGACTGAACGATTTCGCAGTAAAAGCTAAGTTGTCCACTCCTGCAAATCTATGAGTGACTACTCTAGCATGTACATAGGTAGGAGACTACCTATAATTGGGACGATATTAATATTCGTCTCCCCTTACTCTTTACTAACAGACACTGATATCAAAGGTCATTAATGTGAGATACGTCCTTACCAGCTATCATCAGAAGGAGGTTGAGAGACAATGTATTTGAACCAGAGAAAATACATTTCCTCCAAATGAATCACATCAGCAATAAACAAACCATGCCCTGGATGATTACTCAGCACCATGCTTGTCAGAGTCATACGACCACTATCCTTCCATAGTAATGATAACATTGAATTAAACCAAGCCCGTTTAGGGAGATTGTATCTTTTCCATCTGATGCTTCTTTCAGGCAGGTGAAGTAATTTACTCAGAGTGTTTCAATAACTGCCATAAATGTTGCCAGTAAGTCTTTAATATAAAAATAAGTGAGCACAGTTTGAACTGTCATCAGTAAATCTTCTAAGGTGGCTAATATAAATGTTAATGTAGAGACCACTTACGATACCCAAAAAAAAAAAAATGTAATAATGTTAATAGCCTGTTGGACTCCTTGCGTTCGAAGTAGAAATGACCATAATGCTGCAGAAGGAAACTTTAGTCCCAAGAATTTTAAAATGTCCATATAACGTCACACAAGATAAAATTGAATGAAAATATCCTTTAAGATCATATGGTCTTACTTTTAAAAGAAAAGGAAACATTCAAGTAAGAAAAATCCAAGAGCAAAGGAGGACTACGTGGCTCTTAGGTTTATAAAAAAAAAGGAAAGAAAACATTAAGAGTTTAAAATAGGTTAGGAAATTAAGCACTTTATAGTATTTCTATGTTTTAGGAAAAGTGTAAATTTCTTTTGTTTAAATTTTCATTTTATATATGTTATAATTATCTAAGTAATTATTCTTTAAAATAAATAAATAAGGAATGCTACTTTATTCATATTTATAAATAGTTAGGTAAATGATAATTAAAATTGGTTTTAAATGTAAACATTTAAGATGGTATATATTATGGGATATGTTGATATAGATAAATAATTGATGAACTTAGAAAAAAGAAAAGAAATTGACTTGAGCAATTACTTTTGATTTAGGGGTATTTAATATTAATAAGAGGGAATCAATTTCTGAGTTGAGAAGTGCCCCAGTATTAGTATTAACATTGATAGTAATATTGTTATTATTCCAAACATTGGCATGTAAGAAAGGTAATAATATTAAAAAAAAAAAAAACAATTGTGTGAAAGACAAGTAACTTCTTTTGCTCACGTCAACATGGAAACAAGGTCATTTATATAAATCTTTATATTTATCCAATGTCCAAGAATGAATCAAGGAATATGCAATGTTAATATTGGTATTAAGAAATATCAAATAAACCAAGAGTAGAGAGTTGTTAATCTAGTGAAGGGGTAGTATAATAAGATTAAGGATAACATTATTGCTATTATGATTAAGTAGTAGTAACATTATTATTGTAAATTGGAGAGTAAATATTATGGTTAATATTTTGGTTAAGTAGAGACAATGATGTCAATGTTAAAATTGAGATTTAAAATATAACACCTAATCGAATAAATAAATAAATAAATCATTAAATAAGTTTTAAACCTATCATTCTCCAACTTGAACGTGCTTGTCTCAATGCTTGGGCAAGCTAAATTAACTCTAGTAAACCATCTTTAAAAGAGAGTTGGAATATATTTATTCATAAAGATCTGTTAAGAAGTGACCCCACTAGGTGTGCAATGTGTACCATAGAGATTTAACCCACTCCATACACATTTAGAGAGTGTTAATTAGCTTAGTTAATGGAAAAAATTGTTGGGTTTTTCTTGCAAAAATTTTAGGCATGACAAATTCATTGTGAGGATCTCATTTCCTAATGAAATATTGAGAAATAGGTCCAATTCCATATATAGAAGAAAACCCCCTATTTTCTTATGTTTCACCCTCTAACAAAATTACTCCTTAAAGATGACTCTTCTCACAAAAACTACTTCTCCATAACCACTTTATCACTAGAAGGTGGAGCACCAAGAGGGGAAAATATAGAACTACATTCATTTTCATAGAAATAACCTTTGCATACTCCCCAATCAAGAACTAGAACATAGGTGCCATCATCAAGGATAATAATTTTTTATAAATAAAAAAACCATAGGTATTAAAGCCTAGATTAGTAATTGTGTTCTTAATATAAATTGTCTCCATAGTAATAGTGATCACGTAAGTGAAATTTCATGAATAGGTAATCAAAGTAAATATTGTTATATACCCAGTTGTACCCCCCCAATACATGGTAAATAAGCTTATGATGGTATACTAGTAGGCTAAAACTAGAGGTTGAAGTTGGGATCTAATTCCAAACATGAATATGGAGGCTATTGCATGCAACACATCTCTAATGATATTCCATAGCTAGTGCCTAACACCCTCACAAAAATCCACAAAATTTCCTCTTTTATCTCTCGTTCCTATCATCCTAAAAATGTGATAAAGAGATATGGTGAAGGGAACCATGCCTATACCATTATCTTTTCTCCTCTCTTTGTATATATCATGTTCCCTCTACAATTATATTTTTTCTTCCTTTAATATCATGCTTTCTAGATTTATCATCACCCTTTATATACCTTGTCTAAACCACTTTATTTTTCCCACTCATATGAGGGATGTGACATCCTCCATCCCTGGGAATAAATAGGGTTGGCTTAAAATGGGATTTCATTTTCCAAAATCTAACTTCTAACCATTTATTGTTCTACTCTTCCAATCTTTTTCTCTCATAGGGACTTAATTTATTACTCGTATCAAAATCTTTAGTGACTAATTAAGTTGTTTATTTTTATCTCATTATCATTATCTCTCAAATGGTCAATTTTCCCCTAATTCATTCAATTTAGAACAAATTCATAATATCAATTGGGTGGATATTTAAGAATATGCCCCTAAATATGTATTTCCATGTGAATTAATTTACTATTTTTTAATTTGAACATTGTTTTTTTTATGAGATGGGTATATTTATGTCAATAGAACTTATGCATTTACTTGTTAATATTTTTAAGGTACTAAAATACTATTCATCAAAGACTACTATTCATATTCAGGTACCCTTATGTACATTCTATTTTTCTTCACTAGCTTCCACTTAGGTCTTATTTCCTAGTGTGGCATCCCTTTTTTATTCATTTAGAATGCATCTCCTTTCATATATTTAATTGTATGCCTCATCTTATTATGCTTTGTTAATTACTTTTGAATTTTCTTTATATATTAGAACCTTATAATTGATATCCCATTTTGACATATGGCTACATCCAAAAGTATCATGGTAACATCAAAAATTCTCTAAATGAGTGTTCCATCAATTCTAGGCCTTTCAAACATATCAATGTTTAAAATCATGCATCCTCTAGCTTTCTACATTTTATGTTCATATAAATCCATGTTTATACCATGAGAAGGATTCTAGATACTCTTAAATATATAATAAAATTTATCACATGAAAAGATATAAAATCAAATCCAACAATTTGGTTGTTGGAATTAGTAATCATCAAATACCATAACTTTCTATTCCTCTAAATTTCCTTTATGATTTATATATCCAACTTCCCTTTCACATCCATTAATTATTCTTGGTTAGGACTAGCCAACAATTCTCATGAGCTTAAAAAAAAAAATTAAGAAATTTAAGGAAACTTCATTCATACTAAGTAACCAAATTATTATTGTGGGTTAGAAGTTCTAGGAAATCTACTTTATCTAGATCATAGTGAGTTTTTAAGGTGTAATTTTGAACCATGATTTGATACCAATGTAATAAACACTCCTTGGTTACTATAATTTTTTCTTAATCCACCAAAACTACTTAGTCAACCAGCCATATTACATCTAGTTTATAAGTTTTAGCTTCCTAAATTTTACATCTATGGTCATGGTGACAACTCTATACCATAAATCATAAACTCACAATAGAATGTGGTTAGATCCAAATTATACTGTCACCCCTAGACCTAAATATCCATTTTGGGAATCAAAGGATTCATAGTTTTTACTCTAGTAATACAAACATTACACCCTCACATATAGGATGAAATCTCTAAACCTCACTTTTAAACCACAACTATTTATTAAGCTTATGATTTAAATTTAATCCAATTACGATAGAATAATAACCAATACATTTTAATCGAATGTTGGGTCAATGCCAATATTAGTGTATGAACACACATCAAATCACAGTAGGACCACATCATTCCAATATCACATATTCTCATAGTGACTAACTCAATCATACATAATTTATAGATAACACAGATAACTCCAACTTTTTTTGCACATAAATATATTATTAGCTCTTATATACCTCAAAAGTGCACATGGGAGTTATCTTGAATGCATATGTCATCTTTACACAAGGTGACTAGCTCATACCCATGAAACAAAGAAAAATAGAACCCTAGGTATAATGTGTAAACCTAGGATTCCAATTTTATGTATGTGTTTGTTTGGGGTCTTTTCCTAATGTTTCATTAACATAGAGATCAACAAGGTGTTTAGATTGAATTTCAACCATGAAGGTGATCCAATTATACTTGGATATGCATCTTTTAGAGCCTTGGAATGAATTTTAATTGATTTTCGTTGATTAACATAATTATACTATGTTCCCTAATATGAAAAATGTAAAATACTGACAATTAACAGATTAAAATAGAGATTTGCAAGTACATTTGGGAAGGGTAGAATGTTGTGTACCTATCCTAAAAGTTTGGTGTTGGTCATAATATGAGGAAAAATCCTCCTGATGGCATTTGAGTCCTTTTAGGGGTGTCCATATTTTCTTTCGCAATCCTTTGATAGTAAATCTGAGATCATTGTTTCCACTTGCAAACTTGTTAGATCATTGTCAGATAATTTTATAAGTGAGTTTTCATGAATTTCCAAGGTGTATGGATTTTAATACAACCATGGATAAATGATCTTCAAGCTTCCTTCAATATTCACCAAACCTAAAATCTACACAGTCAACAAGAGAAGAAATTTTGTGTCATTTAGGGGCTTACCTTAGTCAAACCCTATGTTAGTGTTTCCACTTCCACAATGGCAATGTTAATGATAGGAAAGATAAATGATAGGAAGGAATGATGAATCAAAAAAGTGTTGCAATTCACCACCATTTAATGGCTTCCTCAAATGACTAAAGTCATGCACATCACTTCAAGGTCTAGGATCTTGTTTGCTCGATAGCTTGAATTTCTTGGAGACCTACAACAAGGGTTAGCCTTCACAAACAATGATAACATAAACATGCATAAATTCACATAGGATTTGACATGATGTTAGGATCTTGAATTGCTACAATAAAGCTCTGAAATATTTCTCTTGACTTGCTCTCAATATTCACTTGTTGCTAGATAATGCTTGTTAATGCTAAATATTGTTAGATTTCAAATGATGTAATAAGTAGGTATTTATAGTCATTTATTCAATTTCCCACAAATTAGATCCCAATATCTAACATTTTTAATTTGAATCTCAAATGTCAAAATATCGACACTAACATATTCAATTTTGGATCTTGGAAAAATAGGGGGACTCAAATGTGCAAGAGTATCCCAGTCCTAGCCCTATTTTCCAGAAAATAGGGTGTCGAGGGAAAGACATTAAATAAATAAATTTTTTCCATGATTACAATTTCTCAAAAATGGTAAAAATAGGCTATAAAATGCATAATATGGGAAATTAGGGGGTACAAAACATAGTGTGAAATTTTCAAGGGTGACAATTTATGACACTATATTTAACCTCCACTTTAGTGGGAGTATGAACTTACACTCAGACTCACACTAATGTAGAAAATATATGTCAAGAGGGGTCCAATTTTTTTAATTTTTAAGAGATAGGATGACTAAGGATCAAGGGGGAGTGCACATATCCCCTATGATCTAAAATCCCATGGAAAACCAACATAAGTAAAAAGGGAACATGCACATTCATGATATGCAACAAGACAACATACAAAAACATACATGATTTAAAAATAAAAAGGAGGGTATGGATAATCATGGGCTAGCAAGTTGTGTTATGCTAGGATCCACACCAAAGGTGTTCATAACTCACACAATAGAAAATTTTGATATTTGGTAGGTGAATCACAAATCGAAGGGAACATGATATATTGAAGTTCAATATTCACTAGGTGAGCCTCCAAGACAAGGTAAAACGAGAAACACACTAGGTCTAGTGAAGCCCACTATTCACTAGGTGTGTACCATGACAAAGTAGCAAAATGAGAAACATGTTAGGTCTAGTGAAGTCCAATATTCACCAAGTGTGTACCGATGTCAACCATACCAAGAGTTATACTCCCTGATAACTCTAATAAGGTGCCAAAAAAATGATCAAGATGTTATGCCAATGCATCACTAATTTCAAAGTGTGTGAACAAAGTGAAGCAAAAATGCCAATATATGCCCCCACCGTAAAGAAATTGCTAAACACCATGCTATGAGAAATTTCTTTAAGGTACAAAAATGATAAATTTCATGCAATAAAAGGGCATGAGAGATTATTTGGTGAAACATAGAAAAATGGGGTTAATAACCTTATTCTCCACTATTTCATTCCAGAAATGAGATTCAAACTATGAAGTGGCTATCTGACCCAAAAGGTGAGTCAAGTCAAGGTTTGAATCAGAAATTTCTCCTTTATGCAAGGATAGGGGTGTGATCCAAACAACACTTTTAGGGAGAAGGATTTGAAGTAACAAAACAACTCTAAACCTATATCTACAAAGTGCAATGAATAGATTTAACATAAAATAGAAGGAAACAGTAAACTTTCAAGAAAAAATGAGAGTAATAAATGTTGTGCACCTATCAATTTTTTTTATTTTTACAACCCTAATAGGGACTCATTCACCCTATGGTGAATGGGTCCTGCTAGAATTTCTTAGGAGGATATGAATCAGAAACTAAAGCTTGTAAAGTATTAAAACGTATTTCTCTAGTATCCCTAACAAGGAATCATTTTCCGTATGGTGAATGGGTCCAGGTAGGCTCTTCCAAAAAACTCTAAATCTAAATTTGAGGTTCCAGGCCTACAATTCCTTCTTGTAACTTGAAATCCCCACTTTCTGATTTGGATCTGCCAATAATATACAAAACAAATTTTGATGTCTATTGTTGGATAGAGGTTTTCCTCGATCAAACCCCAAGTTTAGTAATTAAACCTTAATGATAAATAGAAATATATAACATGAAATGTGTGTGTAATCCTAATCTTAAGTTTGTTTAAGATTAAGATCTCTAATGATGTAAAGAAACCCTACTAAATTGTGTTAGAATAGGATCCTATAATGAAACATGGACAATGCAAATGACCTACTTTAAGAGATCTCAAAACCCCTTAATAAGTCATAAATTTGAATATACCTCTCTTTAGGCTGAAAATAGAATAATCATAGAAGATGAAATCACTTAGGAAACAAGTCATTAGGCTTGGTTGAATCTCATGGTGCTTCTCCCAAAACCTAGAATCCATCATGATTCTTCATAGGAATCTATCATCACTTCTTCAATAATGCTTGATCTTTGACAAAAAAATGAGCTTGAAGACCTACAAAAACACTATAATGCTGCTCCAAGGCTTCACTCTTGCTTGCTTCTTGAATATGAATGCTTGCTATTAGAACTTGAACACTTCAAAATATCTGTCTAGGTGAAACTAAATGAAATAACCTTATATTTATACATAACTTAAGATTAATTCCCAAAATTCAAATATCACAAGATGACATTGAATTATATATTTGAAATCATTAAAATCCCACCAAAAACATATCCAAAATAGGGTTCTTAGGTCTAAGTGAGGACCCATTCACCATAGGGTGAATGGGTCCTAGCTCACTTACCTAGGACATGCTTCAAAGAATGCTAAATGTTATGTGAAAATAGGGTCCTAGGACCTAGTAAGGACCCATTCACCATGATGTGAATGGGTCCTAGGTCACCTACCTAGGACACACACCTTCCAAAATTAAGTGGTGAAATATCATTTATGAATATTGGGTTTTATCTCTCAAAATTTGCATTTAATTAGGCTTGGATTTGAATTAAATGGGTCAATTGAGATAAATTAACCTCAAATTAATTAATAAAGCTCTATATTAGTGTGAAAGTGTAAAGATACACTTTACAACACCCTAAATAAGGCACAATTAAGTATATTTTATTAAAAAGGGCCCTAAACTTAATGTGAATGTGTAAAACACATTACAACACTAAGTCAAGGCAATGTTAGGTTCATTTTACTATTAATTTTTCCCAAATTAAGTGTGAAAAAGGGATACATTTTCCTACACTACATTTAGCCCCCACTTTAGATTCCATATGATACTACGTGCATATGCAAGCTAAAGGAATTAAACTCTATAAAAAGGATACTCATATGGATTCAATAGGGAGAATGAAGCCCCCACTATAGTTACCTCTGAAAACACAATGTTAATGACCGCATCTTGCAACACATGTTCATTAGTTGTTCAAAAATCCACTTATCAAATGTCTATGGAGAATCAAATTTGAGGGTAGATGTATGGCTCTTGATTCTGCTTGCTTTATGTAGATGGAATCAACGTGAATATGAAACTATATCAAATTATGTAAGTTGTATCATAGGGTATTTTCAAGTACCATACCACATAGTGATAGACATTTGATGATATTAGAAGTGGAATTAAAAATCCAACATAACAAATGGCATCAAAAGCGGAGTCCTCTAGCTCCTAATATGTTAATTTGAATAAAAATTACATTCCCCCACCTTCTGTGAGGTGACACACAAAGATAAAAGAAAGAAGCAATGTGAGATAATAATAGAACACCATCTATCTAATCTAACAACACTTCTTTAACACACTATTCAAAAGACAAGATTCTATGTATAATACCAATGCAAATGTGTGGAATTAAAAGGTTCTTTTAGGGGTGTACCATCCATTTTCGTTAATGTGTAGGCTCTGAACCCATAGTTTTCTTTGACGACATAAGGTCCTAACCAATTAGGGTTGAATTTTCCTTTTTCGTTTGGAAGAGCATTGACATTACGCTGATTTTTGTACATAACACCAAGTCACCTTTATTAAATGCATGAGGGGTGACATTATAACCACATTGCATTCTTTTGGAATAAGCTTGGATATGTTCAAGATCATTGATACGTTGTTCATCAAGCATTTCAATTTTATGCAATTGTTTCTCTTTATAAGTAGTATCATTGATAAGCCCTTTAAGATAAATTTTCAATGAAGGAATCTCTAACTCCAAGGGCATTATTACTTCAACACCATAAACAAGGTTATAAGGAGTGTTTCCGGTATATTTTCTAATACTCATACAATAAACCCATAATGCATAAGTTAGCTGAGTATGCCAATCTTTGTTATGAACTTACTGCTTTTCATAGAATTTTTTCAAGAGTTTTGTTAGTCGATTCCACTTGTCTGTTTGATTGTGGGTAATATGGCGTCAAAAAGCGATGTTGAATATGAAATGTTTTCAAGAATTTCTTCACATCATTTTTTTCTTAAAAGGAGTTCCATTATCTAAAATTAAGGCAGAAGGGAGACCAAAGAGAGTAATAATGTGTTTCAATATGAAATGACATATTGCCTCAGCTATCGTGGAATGAAGAGGGATAGCTTCTACCCATTTTGTAAAATAGTCAGTTGAAGTAATGATAAACGTATGTCCAGTGAAGCAAGGTGGTGATATTTTTCCAATAAGATCCAAACCCCAAACCGAGAATGACCAAATAGGAACTTGGGCATGAAGATAAAAAGTAAGAGCATGAATTGAATTGTTGTGTTCTTGACATTTATGACATTTCTTCACATATGCAAAACAATATTGTTCCATGTGTCTCCAATAATATCCTATATGAACCAATTTTTGAACTAACAATCTTCCTCCAAAATGTCCCCCACAAGCACCTGCATGAGCTTCTTCAAGTGTTATAGGGATTTCAAATTGTTTAAGACATCTAATTAAAAGACCATTAAATGATCTTCTATATAACATGTCTGGAAGAATTATATAATTAGATGCAATTTTTTGAAGATGACCTCGAGTCTTCTTAGATGTAGGCTCAAGAAAGGTACCTTCTTTTAAATAATTGAATATTGTTGTGTACCATTTTCTAGAGTTGTCCATATCGGTTAATACCACTTCTTTTCTTTTATCCTCTATTGATGGTTTATGGATCATTTGAACTCTAAATGTGAAATCAGCAAAAGGATCTTCAAGAGATACAAGAGAAGCAACACTTTCCATTTTATTTGCATGTCGATTATCCTTTTGTGGTATGTTGTTGATCGTATATGAGTCAAATTTATCTAACAATTTCATTGTGAGATCTTTATACTGAATGAGCTTATCATGCTTTGCTTAATATGAACCATTTATTTGTTTAATAACTAAGAGGGAATCATTAAATATAGAGACGTGTTTAACATCTAATGCTAACACTGCATGTATATCGGCCATTAAAGCTTCATATTCTATAGTGTTATTTGTACATAGGAAGTTTAAGCAGAAAGATAAGGTAATAGGCTTACCTAAAGGAGGAATTAATATAACCCCTACCCTAGGGCCAATTCAACACTTAGAACCATCAAAGTACAATTCCCATGTTTCTTTTTCTTTTTGAATAGTCAGCATACTCTCATCAAGGAATGAATCTATATTAGGTAACACTAAGGGAGAGGGAGCATCAGCTAATTGGTTGATCAAGGCTTGTCCTTTGATTTCCTTTTGAGATACAAATTTAAGATCAAACTCGGTTAACATAAACCATTTAGCTAATCATCCCGATAAAAAAAAATTAGCAAAAAGGTGTTTTAAAGGATTGAATTTTGTCATCACATGAATTTTTGCATTCAATAAGTAATGTCTTAATTTACTAGTAGAAAATATGAGAGCTAAACACTATTTTTCTATCATTGTATATCGTGTCTCGTAATCAATCATGGTTTTACTAATGTAATAAATAGGATTTTATCTACCATTGACATATTGTTGATCCAAAAATGCTACGAGAGCATAGGCTAATGTTGTTATATAAAGAATAAATGGTTCAAGTCTTGTATAGTGGGTTGTAAAATAGGTGGAGTAGCAAGATATTCTTTCAAACTCTTAAAGGCATATTTACAATACTCATTCCAATTAAATTGAACCTCTTTCTTAAGGAGTGTGTAAAGGGTAATGTTCTTTCTACTAAGGATGCTACAAAATGATAGATGGCATGAATTCTTCCTTGTAAAGTACACAATTGAGAAATATTTTTAGGAGGTGGCATGTTAATGATAGCATAAATTTTCTTTATGTCCACCTAAATGCCTCTGCGAGATACTATAAAACCTAAAAAAATTCCACTATCTACACCAAAGACACATTTTTTTGGATTTAATCTCATGTTGTATTTTCACATTCTTTCAAATATTTTCTGAAGGATATTCACATTATCTTGTTGAGTTAAATATTTGGATAGAATTTCATCAACATAATCTTCCAAAATCTTGTGTATGTAATCATGAAATGTCAATTTCATAGCTCTTTGATATGTTGTTCCTATGTTCTTTAATCCAAAAGGAATAACTACCCTACAAAATGTTCCCCAAGCTATAGTAAAGGCTATCTTTTATTGGTATTGAGGGTTGATAAAGATTTGATTATATCAAGAAAATCCATCCATGAATGATAACAAAGCATGTCCCACAATCAATTCCACTATCATGTCAATATTAGGAAGGGGAAAAACATCTTTTAAAGAGGATTTATTCAAATCATGAAAGTTTGTACACACCCTAATACAATTATCATGTTTTGCAACTGTAACAATGTTTGAGATCCAAGGAGAATATTTAATCAATAGGTCATAAAAAATCAACTTCAAGAAGTTTTTCAATATTAGCCTTAACCAAAAAATCTATCTTAGGATTCATCTTTTGTATCTTCTTTCTTACAGGTTTAGCATCTTCTTCAAGAACTATGTTGTGTGTCACTATCTTAGCATCGATACCCAATATGTCCAAAAAATTTCCTGAAATTCAAGAATTAATGTTGCATGATATTTTTGTTCAACTTTACCAAGTAACTTTCCTATTTGAACCACTCTTTCTTTATTAGTTTTATCCATTGGTATATTGATTGTCTCCCAAAGGAAGCTCATTTTGTTTTGGAATTTCAAGATTGTATTCTTCTTTGTCATTGTCACTCTCATTACCTTCCTTGTCTTCATCCACTTGTTTAGCACTAACCATAGCACATGTGACATGTTTCTTTTTAGGCTCAAAGTAAATGATTTTTCATAAACTCCTAAAATTTATTTCAAAGCTTCATCATCTTCAAAGTATTTCAATGATTCTTTGTGAGTTGTATCAATCAATTTATGATGCTTCAAAGTGAGTTGTCTTAGTAGAGCTACACATGACAATGTTGATGTTGAGTGAGGATCTTTTCATTGTTTTTGTTATCTTAGAAGGACAATATCCCAAACCACTTTTTGTTTCTTGTTTGTTAGGCTCTATAGGAACACAGATGCCTTGTTCTTTTCTTCCACATCCTTTTCCATTGTAGCCAAGTTGTTTTACGAGCTCATAACCTCTTCCATAAAGTTTATCCATCTCTTTCAAGTTTGGTGATTGTTGGTAGTCTATTTGATCAAAGTTTGTTGTATAGCTTGTGTTTTCTTCTAGAGTAGATGAAGTAGATGCTTGTGAGTTGTCTGTCGAATTTTGTGTTGACATTACCATTGGTTATTTTTTCTTTTTAATTTATTTTGTTGTATTTTTTTATTCTCCAATGAATGTTGGTGTAAAATATAAGTAACCCCAATCATCTTCTAACAACTTAGTGACTTCATCAATGGTCTTCTCATGTTCTTCCTTCATTACTTCCACTTTTGAAATTAGTATCAATTCTTTCAAAGGATCTCATTTTTCTTTCTTATCATGCCAAAAAAATTCAAGTTCATGATTGGCCTTGAGTGTGTAAATTTTTTTGTCATAGACATACTTAATTACACGGTGAAGGGTTGAAGGCACAGTGTTCATTTCATGAATGCATGGTCTCCCCAAGAAGAGATTGTAAGAAAGATCATGAGGCATAACATGGACCAGATTTTGTAATAGGACCTTTCCAACTTTAATAAGTAATGTAATGACTCCAAGTGGTTGTTTTCCTATGTTATCAAATCCATAGATAGACAAATAATTAGGGATAATGTCACTCTTATCCATATGAATCTTCTCCAAAAGTCTCACGCTACACATATTAAGGGTCGAAACATTTTCAACAAGGGTTCTCTTTATCGCAATCCAATTAACATAGGCTATTATCATGAATGCATCATGTTTTTTTTGAGTTTCCAAGGAGGGTAACTCTCTTTGGTGAAAAATAATATCTAAATTAACCTCATTTATTCCTTGAACTAGTGTTGCCACATCATTTGAATTTGTATTAGGAGGAAACATAACTTGTTGCAAGGTTGTTTGAAGCATACTATGGTAATTTGGTGAAGCTTGAATAAGATCCCATAGGGATATCTTAGCAGGTGTATTCTTAAGTTGTTCAAAAAGATCGCATTCCTCTCCATTATTTGAAGGTAAATGAGGAGCGCTAGGAAAGATAGGTTTAGGAAAAGGTAATGAAATAGGAGTTGTTTGTTGTTGCCTATTTTTCCTTGTATTGTATGTGTGAGCAACGGTATTGTAACCCATTTGTTGTGAAACATTGTTATCTTCAAGTGAAGGATTATTTTTAGGTGGTTCTAGGATAAGCATGGGTTTGTTTTGAACATGATTTTTTTGCGAGGGAGGGTAAATGATAAGTTGAGGTGTGATTGCATTAACGTCTTTATGTTTCATTTTTCCATGACAAGCTTTAGTGGATGAACCTTGCAAGATAAAGTCCTTAAGGCCTTCGTCTAACATGTCAAATTCATCACTACTAAAGGGCTTGAGGGATAGGTTAACTTTGAAAAAGAGATTTGACATAATTAAATAATTGTGCTCTCTCAAAGGGTCTTGTTTGATGTTTTTGATGTTTTTTGTTTTTGTTTTCTAATGATTGCAAAAAGTAAACTAATGTATCTAATGATAAAATAATGTTGGAAATAAAGAAAAATGTAGAAATCTAATGCTACTTTTAACTAAAATATGCAAGAAATGTTTTTCCCAATGTTACAAAATATAACTAAATGAACAATGAATTGAATGAAAAAAATACAAACTATTTTAGGAAACTACTTCTCAAATCTAACAACAGAAACAAAAATGCATATCAGAAACTAAAAATAACTCATAATTTTTGCTAAGAAAATCTATACAGTGACTCATTCACCCTATGGTGAATGGGTCCTAGATTAGGGTTTTTTTAATTTAACTTTTTCTTTTTGAGTTTATCCTATGTGTTTATTGTTTTAGATCTATAACTGATAGTTTTGTAACAGATTTTCTAGATTTTAGGCTTCTAAATTCAATGTTGACTATTTTTTAATGATGAACAACATGACTAAATTTAATGTGTAATATGAATCTACATGATTAAATGATGATCTCAATGTTAACACTATGCCAAAAAAACTCAGATATACTGCACTTTTTCTGATTTCTAGTGAATATAAGCAATGCAAACATGCAAATTAACCCCAAATGCAATGTTCACTAATGCAATATTAAAGAACCCTAAATGAAAAGAAACTAATGGAAATATAATGCAAACTATTGTAAGACTAAGATCTAGGGTTTAAAGGACTCCAATTTTTAGAATGTTGTTGTACAAGGTTGGGTTCACCATAATGAAACATAGAAAAATTGGGTTAACAACACTATTCTCCACTATTTCATTCAAGAAATGAGATCCAAACTATGAAGTGACTATCAACCCAAAAGGTGAGTAAAGTTTTGAATCAACAATTTCTCCTTTATGCAAGGATGGGGTGTGATCCAAACAACAATTTTAGGGAGAAGGATTTGAAGTAACAAAACAACTCTAAACCTAGATCTACAAAGTGCAATGAAAAGATTTAACATAAAAAAGAAGGAAATAATAAACTTTCTAGAAAAAATGAGAGTAATAATTTTTGTGCACCTATTGAAAAAAAAAAATTGCAACCCTAACAAGGACTCATTCGCCCTATGGAAAATGGGTCCTAGTAGAATTTCTTGGGAGGCTCTAAATCAGAAATTGAAGCCTGAAAACTATGAAAACATGTTTCCCTAATATCCCTAACAAGGACTCATTCACCCTATGGAAAATGGGTCCTAGTAGGCTCTTCCAAAAAAAATCTGAATCTGAATTTCAGGTTCTAGACCTGCAATTCCTTCTTGTAACTTGAAATCCCCACTTTCAGATCTAGATCTAGACCAATAATCTACAAAAAAAATTGATGTTTGTTGGTGGATAGGATTTTTCCTCGATCAAAACCCAAGTTTGGTGATTAAACTTTAGGAGATCTCAAATCCCCTCAATAAGTCATAAATCTAAATATACCTCTCTTTAGGCTGAAAATAGAATGATCATAGAAGATGGAATCACTTAGGAAACAAGTCATTAGGCTTGGTTGAATCTCATGGTGCTTCTCCTAAAACCTAGAATCCATCATGATTCTCTATAGGAATCTATCATCACTTCTTCAATAATGCTTGATCTTTGACAACAAAATGAGCTTGAAGACCTCCAAAAACACTATAATTCTACTCCAAGACTTCACTCTTGCTTGCTTCTTAAATGTGAATGTTTTCTATTAGGACTTGAACACTTGAAAATCTATGTCTAGGTGAAACTAAATGAAATTACCTTACATTTATACATAACTTAAGATTAATTCCTGAAATTCAAATATCATGAGCCGAAATGGAATTATAGATTTTAAATCATTAAAATCCCACCAAAAACATATCCAAAAGAGGAGTCCTAGGTCTAAGTGAGGACACATTTTCCATAGGGCGAATGGGTCCTAGCTCACTTACCTAGGACACACTTCAGGGAATGTTAAATGTTATGTGAAAATAGGGTCCTAGGACCTAGTGAGGACCCATTCACCATGTGGTAAATGGGTCCTACGTCACCTACCTAGGACACACACATTCTAAAATTAAGTGTTGTGAAATATCATTTATGAATTTCAAGTTTTATCTCTCAGAATTTGTATTTAATTAGGCTTGGATTTGAATTAAAGGGGCCAATTGAGGTAAATTAACCTCAAATTAATTAATAAATCTCTAGATTAGTGTGAAAGTGTAAAGATACACTTTACAACACCCTAAATAAGGCACAATTAAGTTTATTTTATTAAAAAGGGCCTTAAACTTAATTTGAATGTGTAAAACACATTACAACACTAAATCAAGGCAATATTAAGTTCATTTTGTTATTAATTATTCCCAAATTAAGTGTGAAAAAGGGATACTTTTTTGGAAACTACATTTGGAAAGCCCTATGCTAATCATATTTTTCCAAATAAAGCTACATCATGATAAGGGGTTGTCCCCAAATGTAATACAACAAACAACATAGAATATGAACACAAAGGATCCAAGGATTTGGGGTCCATATATGTCTTTGCTACAATGATATAATAGAGCTCATAACTGGCATCATTCCCCAAATACTCATGGAACAATGAACACAATGGACAAATGACACAAAGAGAGAGAAAAAAACAACTTTTTGGGTCAACATGGAAGAGAACTAAATGTATCAACACCTTGCATCATCCCCAAAAGGAAAACACAAGACAAAAATAAAAGAAAAAAATTACAACATATAGAGGAATGGAGATACAAATAGAAGAATGTCACTACATATTTATTTCCTTTATATCCTTGCACCAACAAAGAAAAAATGTTCATCCAAGGAAAACTCACTAACATAAAGGCATGTCAAATAGCACAACACAAGAGATCACATCACGTGTAAGAAAAAAAATAGAAAATATGAAACAAACATAAAGGATTATTGCACATGTGAGCCAACCTAAAGCAGGTCATTTGTATCCCAATCTTGCTCATCATATAGGGAAGGTGGAAAACTATCCAAAGGGACTAAAACAAGTGGCGTGTACTAGTAGCATCACCAAGTTCAACACATGGTGGATCACTCTCATCAAGAGGATCATCACAATTTCCCCCATTTAAACTTATAGACTTTTAAAACAACACATTAAGTTCATTATGCAATTGTTCATCAATTTTAGAAATTTCATCTTCATCATCTAAATTAATCACAATGTGAGGTTTTATGACAATGGAAGTTGTGTGTTATTTTTTTACTTCTTATTTTAGTTCCACATTCTTGTCTTGGTGAAAGTTGTAATTCTTCTTGAGTTATTTGCATAGGTTTTTGATTATCATGTATTGTTTTATTCTTTTCCTCCAATTGAAGAGCACTAGCATGACATCTACACCTACACTCTTTAGCATTTCAATTTCTTCTTGCACAATTTTCAATTTGTGATGGGGTAGGAGTAGGTTTCTTAATCATTGGTCTCTTTTCTTCCCTTAAGGGAGGAACTGAAGGAACCACTAGGGGTTGGGAAACCACTATCTCTTTATGTCTATACACTCGTTTTACCTTTGGAGACACAAAAGGAATCATTTGATTTTCTCTTAGTATTTTATATGATATGGGTGGAGGAACTACAACATATTTACCTTGATTACTTGGAAGAGATTTTACTTCAAGAATGGGTTCATCCACAACTAGTGGAGAAGGAGGAACAATCATAGTCTTCTCATTTTCAAGGATATTGGTAAGAGATAACTCTATTATGTGCTTTTCCTTAAAATTTTAGTATGATTTTAAAAATAAATCTTCACGAGGCTTAATAGGTTTCATAAGTTGAGGCCAAAATAAATCTAGTGAAAATTTTCCATGAGAGGACAAAGGATTAAACCCACTATGATGCACTATAAATATTTCATTTTCAAATGGGAACTTTATGCACTTGTGAATAACTGATGGGATGAAATTCATGGAGTGTATCCATGGGTAGCCTAAATTCACATGGAATTGGTCTGACATCAGGATGATGGAGAATGATACATCTAATTTTTCTAGTCCAGCTTTAAGATGAAGGGTGATCGAATCTATCATAGGGTGAGCAAAACCATCATGATTTTTCAACCATGCTTTTGATTGTTCATAAAAATCTTGATAAATTTCATGCACAAAAAATAATTCCTCAGTGATCAGATTCTCTACACATAGGATCAATGAGTATCCCAGTTGTAGGCTTGTCATTAATAGATTTGAGCGATATATAGAGGACCATTAGATGCATGTATGGATGTGTCAATATGGGTGAATTTCATGTCGAGTAACAAAGTGGTTTAGCCCTTATGAGGTTGAACATCTATGAGAGTGAAAATATCTTGTAGTCCATCCTCATCATCACTCTTATTATCATTATTACCATTATTCATGTCATCAGTCTTATCAACATTCATCTCATTATTCTTAACATCACAAGCTTGCATAAATTTGGATGTATGATTTGGTATTAGATTGGTAAAAATTTGCAAGTTTTAGATAGGTGGGGAAACAGACTTATTCCCTTGATCATTAGCACTTCCCAAATAGATGTTAGAATTGATGAGGTCTTAACTTAATGTTTAAGACACATGCATCATTCTATATCATGTCCACTTGTGTGATGATATTGAAAAAATGCATTTGTATTGTAACTTGGAGTTAAAGGTTTGGTTGTGTCCATAGGTCTAATCAAAGATAACTAAATTAAGTTCTTGTTCAAAAATTATAACATGATCGAATGGAGGGAGTGAGGAAACTAGGTAAATTATCTATCTCATGATCTAAATTGGTACAGGGTTAAACTTATGGTAGCAACTTGAGGTTCAATGTGGTTGTTTTTCTGAGCTATATATAACTTGATAAAGTTTGTGTGTTTCTTCTTGAATGGTTGATAGTTGTTTTGAGGTACGAATTAGGATTTCTCAGTAGGAGTTGATGAAGATGTCTCTTCATACTAACTAACTAAATTTTGATAATCATGAAGGGCCATACATAGATGTATAAAGGATGGATATTTCATCAACAAGATCTTATCCCTTATGTTAGGTTTCAAATTTCCAATGAACACTCTTTGAAAATCTGCATCAGGAAGAGTAAGATTGATTTGTGAGAAAACCAACTAATAGTGCCCTATAAAGTCTATTACCTTTTCATTTTTCCTTTGTTTGCATCACACTAGATTAGTTAGGGTAATCTTAGGACCAATGTGTACATGGAAATATTGGAGGAATGAATCAACAAGTTCATTGAAAGAGTGGATTGAGTTATTTAGAAATGAACAAAACCATTCTAAATCCATGTCTTTCAATGACCTAGGAAAGAGTTTAGTTAGGAATTTATCTTCAAAAATGAAATCACTACATAGGGAATTATATGTTGATATATGATTGTTAGGGTTTCCTTTACTATTATATTTGTCAAATTGGGGTATCTCTATGTTTTGTGGCATCAGTGTTTCTAATATTTCAAGTGACAATGGGCTTATTTTGACATATTTTAATGGTTGTCAATTTTGGTTTTAGTTTAATGTTGATATTTGATGTTGAAGTGAAGTTGCGTTTTGCAACAATTGGTTAATGATCGACTCATTGGTTAATATTTTGAGAATTTGGTGGATATGGTGGGATTGTATATGTGCTTGGTAGACTACTATGTTGCAAATTTATGAGGGGATGAAACTTTAGGTGTTACATGTGATGTCCCAAAACCATAAGGATTTCTAGTGGAAAGGCCTAATGTTGGAGTTATGCCAATTCTTTTTTGTATCATTGAGGTAGCGGTTGGATTCGTGTGTGTGGGAATAGAGGCTATAGTTGTAGGGAAAGATATTTTATTTCCTCCTTGAATTTGAGTGTATCCCAAAGCTTGAGCACAACTATCCATTATAGGTACATCAACATCAAGTATATGGGCTAGGCTATGCAAAACCTCTAATCCTTGAGAATCACTTATCAATTTTCTCATGTTATCTATTATAGGTACCACTATGCCAGCTAGATATTTAGCACTCACGTAGTCTTACAGTCCTAGATATTCTTCTAATTATTATAGTTTATCTTCAAGAACATGGGTAACACCAATATAAATATTCATAAAAGTGGGTGATTGTAAGGTTTTCATTGTTATGGTAGCATTAGGGATAGAGTTCAAAATGAGTTGAGTATTGAAAACACTTTGAATGAAAGAGTTAGAAGACTCAGGATCTATAGTGGATATAACAATAATACAGGATGTCATTGTAAGTGTGGAATAAGTAATGAGTAAAATAACTGAAAACACTTCTTAATAAGACATCATATCAAAGATTAAGAAGCAATTAAACTAATTTAAAAACAAGATTCTACTGAAAGTGTCATATTGTTCCCTATCTCTAAAGATTTTTAAGTCACAAAGCTCTCAGATTTGGTAAGCATTATGACTGTTAAAATGCCAATCTAAAGAATGAGATGTTGCTAAATGCAATAATGGAATCCTATATGATGATTGTTGAATGATATTGATGTAGCTATTGTAATCTAAATTGACATGGATATGATAAAAGGAAGCTACAGTAAAACTATGATGTGTCCATGATTATGATTCTATTCATGCTATGATTGTTATTGCTTGAATGCTTGATTGCTATTTTTGTAGAGTAAGATTGCACATAGTTCAAATTGGGATCCATTTCCTGTTGAATGAGGTTGTATTTATAGATTCACGGTAGCAATTTTGTGAAGGGGCGACACAACAAAGGCCTGGATTTAATCTGGAGGATTGAATGGTGAGAGATGAAGAAGCTTGAGCTGATCATGGGGATTGTTCCTCCCCATGAAAACATCAGGCTAGATGATGGAAAGAATCAGAGGAAGGAGATTGAGAGATTGATTTCCAATTTGTCTCCAATTTGTCTCCACAACTTTCCCATGAATGCCAGCTAAATTAATTAGATATAAAATATCTAATTTTATTGGTGAGTGAATAGAGGAAAATTTGTCTTTATTTGAATAAATTGATTTATTCAAATTTAACAAAAAGAGGATATTTAATTAAATGAAACAAATATTTGACATTTTCTTATTTAATAAAAAGGGATATGATAATTAAATAAATCTTTATGATATTTTATTTAATTAAGAGGAAACATGACTTAGATAATTAAATAATACAAACTATTGAAGTTTGCTTATTTAATTAAGTTAGAATAATTGAAAATTGAAGAATTTAGAAGAATGAACTATAAATAAATATTTCTATTTATTTAATAGTAGATGAATTTAAGGGTAATTAATCAAATAAGTAATATTTAATTAATTAGATTATCCAGACCATTTTTAGGTGTATAAATTTGTCCCCTCTTTGAAGTGATGTGTTTACACATTGCTTCAAAGAAAATTTTGCTACTGCTGCCAATATTGATGAAAAAAATTTAGTATGCCCCAGACGTGCCCCAGGCATTGATTTTAGCTGATGATGGATATATGCCCCCTCGGAAGATAAATTGATGAATTTTTATTTTTTTTGAATTTTTGAAAATTTTCAATTTTTAATGATTTTTTGATGACTTGATGATGATTTGATGTTGAGTTGGTGTTGAAATAATTTATCTCGCAATAAAGAATGTAGAAATTTCCCCTGTGATGAATTTGAATTAATCTCTCTTGAAAAAAATTAATTAATCCCACAAAAATCCTATCTTAAATAACCTATAAAAGGTCAAAAGGTCATTTTCAAACTCATTTGTGCATTTGAATTTGAAAAATTTGTGAGAGAGAGCAATTTGAGCAATTTGGAGTAAGATGCCAATCCCTTACCACACTCACCAATTCGAGCACGTGCGACGACATAACCGCCTGGCCGCCTACGAACCTTTGATACATACATGTAAACCCCCTCATTACTTGTGCATTTTTTGTTTTCGTGCTTTTTTCACATTTTTAATTTTATGTTTCTTTTAGCGCTTCTTCATGTCGATGTAGCGCTTCAGACATCTGTTATAGTGCTTTTAACGCTTTAGTGCTTAGGCTAGATACTGTAGCACTTAGATTATTTTAGCGCTTTTGAAGTTTTAGCGTCTTCGATAGGAATTTTAGTGCTTTTGACATTTGTTTTAGCACTTTGATTAGTTTAGTGCGTCAACCCAATAAATTAGCATATTGACCCAATATAATAGTGCTTCTGATGAAATGGCACTTTGATCGCCTGAAATAACATTTTTGACTAATGAAATGGTGCATGTAATGATTTAGCACTTTGAGCACCTGTTTTAGCACTTTTAAGTGTTTTAATGGCGCTTCTGATATTGTGGCTCATAGAAACTCTGTTTTAGCACATCCAAGTCAGATTGATAAAGTTTGTCAAATTTGTCTTTGATTTTGTCAATTTTGATCATGTCAAATGTTGGTTTGATATGATTGATGATCTTGATCAAGTAGATGATGTTCAACCTCATGATAGGCGAGGTCTGATGTTTGATTGATGGTAATTATCCTCATGATAGGTGAGGAATAATTATAGTTTAATTGATAAACCTCATGATAGGCGAGGTTGATTTGATTAAGTGACCTCATGATAGGTGAGGTTGATTTGATTAAGTGACCTCATGATAGGTGAGGTTTGATGGTGTTTGATGATTGAACTCATGATAGGTGAGGTTCAATGATGTTTTCTCATGAGATTTGATCAAAATTATCACCAAGAGCTGATTAGGTTTGAGAGGATAATTGATGTTTGATGTTTTGACAAAAAGTACTAACTTTGAATATTCCATGATGCTAGGAGGCTTTGACGAACCTCTAGATTAGAGAGTGATTTCCTCATTCTTTTGATTTGATACCACAGCTAGCTCAGCCTAAGATGGTAGTTATTGTACATTGTGGATTGTCCTCCTTATTAGAGATTCCCCAGATTAGGATTAATCAGGGTCTCCTGACAGTCGTAGCAAAGAGGTGGCATAGTGAGCATAATACCTTCCACCTCCCTACTGACAAGATTACAGTCACCCCTAAGGATGTCTATTAGATTTTGTGGATCCTTATTGTTAGTGATATTGTAGCATATGATTCATCAAAGCAGGGTGGGACTAATGCTCTTTAGAGAGTGTTTTAGGATGATACCATTGTTGCATATTGGATTATGTGGTGTGAGATGGTAGATGCATATGCCACTTTTCCTATAGTATTTGTTGGCTTCATTGGAGGGTTCCTTTTCCCTTAACACAGGTCAAAGGTATTTTCTATTGGTAGGGGCCATGTGCTGGAGAGCATGATTGTACACGAGATGAGATATGCTTGGGGCATGTGAATGATTGCCCATCTGTATGATGATTTGCATTCAAGCATTTATACTAGAGGTCAGAGTTTATCAGCCAGAGTCACTTTACTTCAGGTGTGAGTGTGGGAGCATATTGTTATCACACATCTAGTGATGGTGAGGCACCGTCTTGCCAAGCAACCTTATCTTCACATATATGCAGGTTGACTTACTCAGCCTAGACTAGGTAAGTTAGATCATTGGCGCAGAGTATTGGATGATATGGAGACTGTGAAATGGCATCCATATTTAGATTGTGAGCACTAGGATGATGATGACGTTCAATTTCCATTTTTCTTTCAGTCATTTATTTTGATTGGTCAGACTCACTAGATTTTGGAGAGGTTTTTGCTTAGATGAGTGCTTCATCAGTATGGTATTGTTTAGGGCATTCCCCAAGGTGTTTCACATTATACTTATCGATAGATTGATTCTATAGATTGGGGGCCTGGCCTTTCCTATGATGTTGTTTTGCAAGAGTTTCAGGCTCTACAACCTCTTTTTTGGGAGATTCGTTCGGATATTGTTGAGACACCAGCTACAGTAGATTATGTTGAGTATCTGGTGCTTCATCCATTTCCACGTATTACCATTCTCGATGAGCTAGCACCATTACCTACTAAGGAGGAGGTTATTGTTGTACATCATTTTCGATGGAGGAGAGAGGAGGTTGGTGAGGAGGAGGTGGTGGTGGAGGAGGTTGAGAGCAGTGGTGATGAGGAGGGCAGTGGGGATGAGGAGGGTAGTGGTGAGGAGAAGGGGAGCAATGATGATGATAATAGTGGTGATGATGATGAGGGGTATGGAGGTGGAGGACCAGATGTAGCCAATGGGTCAGGTGTAGCTTTAGAGGAGTATATGTTGCCTCGTAAGAGGAAAACAATGGTAGCCTCTTCAGAGCAGCGTGTGCAGTAGTAGCAGACCCAGATAGCAAGTATGTAGGTACAAGTATAGGCTTTACAAGGTCAACTGACTCAGGCCCAGGGTTTATTGACACATACATAGGAATAGATGTAGGCACAAGCTCAGTCTCATGCATAGGCCCTAGCATAGGTACAAGCTCAGTTGGTTGCAACTTAGACATAGATTACAACATTGACAGCTGAGAGGGATGCCACTAGATTTACTGTAGAGGGGGCTTAGGCTATAGCTAAGATATTGCAGAGATTGGTGGATGGTACCACTGTAGTAGATTATATGTGAGAGGTTTTCTATTTTGGTCAAGAGGTAGAGTACTACAGAGGTAAATTTTATGATGTTGTTCCTTCAGAGTAGAGAGTGAGCTATTCGCACTCCTGATCTAGTAGGACTCATACTAGGACTATCAGTGTTGGTGTGACAACCTCTTTTGAGAGACCCGAGAGATCTTGGTACATCTGGTGGTGGTGGAGGGACTGGTCTTGAGATGCCTGCACCATCTAGAGCTAGCAGCACATAGTTTCATGATTGTACCCTCTCTTATATTTTGAGATGTGATGTATACTCTGATTACAACCATTTTTGATGATATATCTTTCTTCATTTTAGACATCATTGTATACTTGACATTATAATTTTGAGATCTATATGATATGCACTGGATTTTATCAATCTATTAGGTGTTGTATATGATTCTATCATGGATGCATTTATTTCCTATGTTCTATATGCCATTTGATGATCTATACATTTATGAGGTTATGGATGTAGTTTTATAATCATGGTGATATGTGATGATTTATGATGTTCTACTTATGATGTGCATAATCATGATGTATGGATGCATGATGTATGGATACATGATGTATATTATAATGTACTTATATATATGATTATGGATGTGATGGTTTAAATGATTTATGATGTGTGATGTAAATGGAAATATATGATGTAATAAATAGATAAAAATAATGTATGATATATATGATATGACGAATATATGTGAATGGAAATGCAACTGCATGATGTAATAAGTGGATGAAAATGATGTATGATATATGATGTGTTGAATGGACTATGATATGTAATATGATTGATGGACGAATGAAAATGCAATTATAGAGATTTATTTTTGAGAATTTCTTATGCAATTTTATGACTTGTGTTATGAGAAATATGATATGATCAATGCAAACTATTTGATTTAAATGGATGAATGATGAAATGATAAAATAAATGTTTTCCAATGTATGTAATGAAAATTATTATGCATTTTTTTGAGAAATGATGATGCTTTTGTGAATGTCAAGTATACAATTCATAATGAGAAAAGATAATCGTTGTTCATAATTGGTTACCATTCTATGTAACAAATACTCTACAGATGTAAAACTATTATGAATGCAATCTATTTTTACCATGCAAATCTACATGCAAACATTGGCATCTTAATAGTACTTTTATTGTGCTTTGTATCATCATAGAGCCTTAAAAATGTTGAAACTGAGTACAAGCATCAATGGTATAATTTAGACCATGATGACCTGAGTACTACTTCCATGATTTTTGATATTGCAAGTGAACACAAGCATCTAGGTATAATTAAAATGAGATGACTTGAGCGTTTCTTGTGTAAACAGACAATAATCAATCATTTTCTTATGTGAATTGGAATGTCATCAATGATACTTTGTAGAGCACGTCTCACGACAATTCACACAATAAATATGATTAATTCACAGACAACAGACAAAGAAAAATACCATTCTCCTTCCTAGCCTCTCTAGTTCAATACATCATCGAGTTGCTCCAAAGAAATGATAACAAAGATCAAAGTACAACATATCCAACCTTTTCTTAAAGTATTTCAACCATTATTTAGATTAGATCATCCATTTTGATTTTATGATGTTTTTATGATTTTTGAGATTTTGACCAAAAACCTAACCTAAAGACCTATCCTAGGGGCTCGAGGGCTGATCAATGATTAGACTTTCCTACGTTATACGCATCAAGACCACATAGTTTGATTGACACGGACTTTGTTTTTTACTTTTTGAGACTGACTTTTTAAATTATTTTTTGGATTTTTTGGTGTGTTATGGATGTCCAATGTTTTTCAGTTGGTGATTGATGTTTCATGTTGGGTTGTGTTTTGATCATTGGTTTTGTTGCATTTTTCTTCTTGTTTTTTTTCCATTTGGTTAAGCTTGATATTTATTTCCCCCAATGAGGTCTAGATGTTTCCCCCAAGCTAGGGTGAGACATGACCACTTGCAATGATATGATAATGGATGTAAAATGATGGTGAAAGTTAACGACCATGACATTCATCTAATAGATGGAAAAGCTAGCTTAAATCACAAATAGTGCCTATTTCCAAGTTTTCACTACATGTTTTTATTGCACTTTTTCAATCTTTTTGATTTTTTGTATTTTTCTCTTTTCTATTTTTTCTTGTATTTTTCTATCACCAAGACACTTGTTTGCAAGCTTTCATCAAGGTAACCATTTTAGAACCTAATTTGTGCACTAGGTGACTCAGGTGTAGAACTTTATGAGATGGATATTGTTGATAGGTTCATCAAACAGATCCTCTTCAGGTGTAGACAGTTGATATGCTCCAAATCCATAAACTGATATGATGACAAAGGGACCTAGCCAGTTAGGTTCAAACTTCCCTTTTTGTTCTCTGTCTTGTTGATTTCTAGGGTTTTCCTTTAGGACCAAGTCACCAACCTGAAAGACTCTAGGTTTTACCCTGTGATTGTAGCTCTTGGACATCATCTATTGGTATGCTTTCAAATGGTTTATAGCTTGTTGATGACATTCATCTAGCAATTCCAGTTCTTGTAGTCTAGAGACTCTATAATCCTCATCTGTAATTATACCCTTTAGTGAGACACGGAGTGATGGTATCTCTACCTCAATTGGTAAGATGGCCTCTGATCCATATACCAAGGCATATGGTGTAGCTCATGTACGTGTTCTAATGCTAGTTTGGTATGCCCATAGTGTAGTATTTAGTTGAACATGTCAATCATGTCCAACATCATTAACCATTTTCTTTAGTATTTTAAGAATTTTCTTGTTTGAGGCTTCTGCTTGGCCATTTCCTTGAGGGTAGTACGGTGTTGAGAAATGATGTTGGATATGGAACTTCTCACACAATTCCTGGACATCCTTATTTTTAAAAGGTCTCCCATTGTTTGTTACTATGGATTGGGGAATTCCATATCTACAAATGAGGTAGTTCAGTATGAAAGATGAGATCTATTTTCCTGTGATTGTTGTTAAAGGAACTGCTTCTATCCATTTTGTAAAGTACTTCGTTGTTGTGATTATAAATTTGTGCCCATTGGATGAAGATCTTTCCTACCAGGTCCAGTCCCCACTAACAAAAGGGACATGTTGATGTAAATGAATGCAATTCTTGCACTAGTGCATGAATTAAGTTACCATGGATCTGACATTTATGGCACTTCTTAACAAAATGATAGGACTCCATCTCCATATTTGGCCAGTAATATCCCAAACGGAGGAGTTTCTTTGCTAAGGTTTCTCTGCTTGAATGAGTTCCACAAATAACTTCATGAACCTCACGTAAAGCTTTCTCAGACTTGTCATGTTCAAGACACCGAAGAAGAGTACCATCTAGACCTCAATGCTAAAGTATGTCAGTAATTAATGTATGTCGTGTGGATTGGCGAATGAAGTTGCTTTTTTGGTTTCTAGAAACATTGGGAGGAAGGATATTATCTTTCAAGTATGCATAGGTCTTTCCATAAATGGAGGATTCAACATCAACTAAATGGCATATGGTCTAAGATTTTGGGCTATCATAGGTAGGAGTAGACACTTGTTCTACCATAAACTCATAACGACCTCATTTTTTTGGAAATTGTAAAAGAGAAGCAATTGTAGCCATAACATCTACAGCTTTGTTTTCTGCCCTAGGAATTTTTTCAAACTTGATATCTACAAAGTAATTTTTTAGCTCATCTATCATCTTCTTGTATGGCATCATCTTTTCATCCTTTGTCAGATATCCATCATTTACCTGATAAATAACTAGTTGTGAATCACCATATACTTGTAGTTCTTTGATATTCCATTCGACCGCCACTTTGATACCAATAATCAAAGTCTCATACTCAACTACATTATTGGTACATGGAAACATGAGTCTATAGGACTTTGGAATGGTGTTTCCTTAAGGTGTAACAAATAGAATTCCCACACCAAACCCATGTTTTGTATATGACCCATCAAAATAAATCCTCCATTATTGTGTGGTAATAGTCATAATGTTTGCATCAGGAAATTCAATGCTCATTGGATGATTATTTGGTAACGGAGCTTCAGCTAATTGTTCAGCTATCACCCATCCCTTGATGGCTCTTTGGTATACGCACTGGATTTCAAACTCACTTAAGATCATGACCCACTCTGCTAGTCTCCTTGTTAGAGTAGCTTTGTTGAGTAGATATTTTAATGGATCAATCTTTGCTATGAGTCTAACTGTATGAGTCAACATGTAGTTTCGTAACTGCTAGGTTACAAATACCACTACCAAACAATATTTCTCTATGAATGTGTAATTTATTTCATAACCATTGAGAGTCCTGCTGATATAATAAATAGTTTGTTCCTTTCCCTCATAATCTTCTTGTGTTAATAGAGTTCCTAAAGAAATGTGTGTTGTTGCGATATATAGTAACAATGGTCTCTCTGCTGCAAGTGGCATGAGTATGGGAGGCGACATCAAATATTGCTTTATTTGATTAAAACTTGTTTCACATTCTTGATCCCACTTGAAAGAGACATTCTTATGAAGTAGATGATTGAATGGATGGATTTTGTCTGCTAATTGAGAGATAAATCTCTTGATTGATTGTAGCCTTCCTTGTAGAGACTGTAGTTGACTAATATTCTTAAGTGATGGAATCTCCATTATTGCTTTGACCTTAGGCAGATCCACTTTGATACCTTTTTCTAAAACTATGTATCCGAGGAGCTTTGCTGATGTAACCCCAAACACACATTTCTTAGGGTTCAATCTGACATTGAACTTATCCAGTCTGGTAAAAAAAAAATTGAGGATCTCTAGATTGCCTTCTCTGGTGTATAATTTTTCCAATATATCATCCACATAATCTTCCATAAAAGTATGCATCATGTCATGGAAAATAGTGATCATTGCACTCTGGTATGTTGCACTTGCATTTTTCAACCCAAAGGGCATGACATTCCAAATAAATGTGCCCCAAGGATAGGTGAATGTTGTATTTTCCTGATATTCAAGTGCTATCTTGATTTGGTTGTACCCTGAGAAACCATCCATTAATGACAACATGGCATGTTCTGCTATTAAATCTACAATAATGTCAATGCTCAATAAAGGAAAATCATCCTTCAGACATGCCTTATTTAGATCTCTGAAATAAGTGCATATTTTGATACTATTATTTGGTTTTGATATAGGTACAATATTTGAAATCCACTCAACATAGTCGATACATCTGATGAATCCTGCATCTAACAACTTTTTTAGCTCAACCTTTACCATCAATACAATGTGGGGATGCATTTTCCATAGTTTTTGCTTGACTGGTTTGTTTCTGGATGGTAGAGACAGATGATGCATCAGGAGATCCGGATCTAATCCTGGCATATCAGAATAAGACCAATCAAAATTGATATGTCTCTCTTCAAAGAATTTGGTGAATTCGGGCTTCTCCTGTTTTGTCATAGATGCTGCCAGATGTAAAAAAATTCCCTTTCTGTTGTTCCAAGATTTATGGATTGTGTAGGCTCCACTAGTACTGATGATCTATCATGGTAATTCTCTAGAAGGTTGTCAAATCTCCCATCTTTCAGTGCCTTAGAAATCTTTTCAATGTTAGATACGTTCTTTATTTTTTCTTTTTCAAGATCTAATGCTACCATTGAATAGTTTTCACCATTAGATCCATTATTCCTATTGTCAATTTTGCAACTAGAAATTTGACACCCTCTTGATTTGAAGTGACATTATGAGTGTTATGGGTAGAACTTGTATCAGGTGTGTCACTGCACAGAAAATTTATGATGGCTTCATCATTTGAAAAGACTAGTATATTAATAAGTTTGGTTGGTTCCCAGTCAATAAGTTCACGATGCATTAAGGGTAAAAAGTCCTCAGGTTGAGTAAGGTTGAAAGAAGTGAGGGTTCCAATAGCCATGTGGTCAAAGTTGTCAGTGGGAAGGTCGAGATCTATGATATTACTCTCCTCCAAGTTGTCTATCTCACTCAATGTTTGTTCATCCTCACTTGAGTCATCGATATTTGGTGATCCCAATAAAAGTGGTCTAGTTCCTAAACTTTGTCCCTCCTCTCGTGTGGGTGTATATTCTTTTATGAAATCAATGTGTTTGTCAATGTATGATGTTGCAGATAAATGATCCCATTCATACTCATTGGAATCTCTCTCAGAACCATCCCTCATTTGAAGAATCATTTCTAACACTTTCTATGTTACTTCTTCTTTTGATTCCCCTATATAGCCTAATCTTGTTTTATCCTTAGGATGAAGTGTTAGAGGTTGAATAGGTTCTATAATGCCATCTTTTCTTTTTCCAATTGGTCCTTTCCCTTCATATCCCATTTTCTCTAAGATATCCTTTTCTTTTCCATACTCATCTGTCCTTATGTTGATATTTGTTGATGTTGAATCTTCTTCATCTTTGTAGAGCCAGTTGAGAATGGCCTTGTCTTTCGATTCATCTTCTAGAGTACCTGCTTTTACAAACCTTTCATCTAGAACCATGGTAGGTTGTGATGATCGTTGTGTGTTTGTTGTGGGTTGTCCATATGATTTTGGAGATGGAAGCAATTGTGAAAGACACAAAGATTGATCAATGGAATATTCTCCCAAGCCCTTGTCTTTTAACTGGATCTTGTCTGTAAATTGTTGTGATAGAGTATTTAGGGGACCTTCATTGTTTGATAAAGTTGAGTCAGCAATAGTTGTTTCCTTTGCTTGGTCCTTTTTCTCAACCCATTTGGATATAAATTTTAGTTTATTTTCACCACTAGATGAAGTAGAAGAGTTGGCTTCTCTATTATGGGGCACTAGAGTGTCTTGAAATTCTTTAAGCACGTTATAAGTTTGGGGATTATTTTAATCAGCTGAAATAGTGACCTCTTGTCCATTGACAAGAAATTTCAAACACAAATGATATGTCGAAGGTATTGCTTGCATTTCATGAATCCATGGACATCCCAAGAGTATGTTATATGTTAGCTCTTTTTCTAACACTTGGAAAACTCTATTCTTCACAATCGGTCCCACTTGAATTGGTAGTACAATCAGCCCCTCAGTAGACCTTTCCTCTTCATCATATTTTCTTATTGTTATCTTTCTTCTAGCATCAATGGCATTGTCAAAATAACCTAGTGCACGAATTATTTTTAAAGTACAAATATTTAATCCAGCTCTGCCATCTATTAAGACACGCTTGACATGGTGTTTATGGATTAAAACTTCTATATGCAAGGTCGTATTGTGTGGGTGATTTAGTCACACATCATCTTGTTCAGAGAATGACAGACAATGAGGTGTGGTCAAATGTCCCACCATAGCTTGAAATTGACAAACACCCAAATTATTGGGTATTGTAATGGCCACTAGAGCCTGTTCCAAAACCTCCTTATGTGATGGTAAAATTTTAAGTTCCAATATGGATATCTATGCTGGTATCTTTTATAGTTGATCCACAATGTTGTATCAATTGATTTGAAGAGAGGGTAGTGGTTTTTGATGAAACTCCTTTCAGTATCACTTTGGATTGCCCCCTTGTCGTTACATTGAATGGTTGATAGTATTGTCTTTCCCTGATTTTTATGACGCTGATTTGGTTGTCAGGTGTGTTTATGTTTGGGATCACATTCAGGGACACAATGTCATTGATGTTAATGCTATTTTTTTAATTATCAATGACCTTATTTTTCTTCACCTCAAAGATGCAATGGATGGTGTTGTCATAAATATAGTTTACACTTTTTCCTTTATTTTTTGAAGAAGATTCTCCTTTTTTGTAATTAGGTAAAGGATTTGTAAACACATTGTGATCATTGTTTGTTTGATGTTCTTCGACAAACACCTTCTTTGCTTCAATCAAGTCTTGTATTAGATGTTTTAATTGCATATAGTCATTTGTTTTATGTCCTTTATTTTTATGAAAGTTGCAATAATCAACATCATTCCACCAAGATGGTTTCACTTTCGGCTCCCAATTTCATGTTGTTGGTAGAGTAATAAGTCTATTTGCAATAATCTCTCTCATTGTTGATTCCAAGGTTTGTCCTAATGGTGTAAATCTTCATCGATTGGATTGTCTTTGATATGATGTTGGTCGAGATTCTCCATTATTTGGGTTGTTTTTTTGAGTGGTACCTTGATTGTTGTTATGGATATCATTTTGATTCATCTTTACAGTCGTTGTCATCGAATTGAATACTGGTTTCATATTTTGTGTGTCAGTTGTA
Organism: Sequoia sempervirens; assembly: GCA_007258455.2. Taxonomy (NCBI): domain Eukaryota; kingdom Viridiplantae; phylum Streptophyta; class Pinopsida; order Cupressales; family Cupressaceae; genus Sequoia; species Sequoia sempervirens. The sequence continues at coordinate 118,600,058 of VDFB02047230.1, forward strand.
GCATCATTGTTTCCAGTATTTCTATTTTTCTACCAAAATTTAGGTTTATCATTGTTTCCATAGTGATTTAAGGAATTTGCATTGTTAGATGTATCATTGTAATGTTTAATCACTCCTCTTTTGACTAAGGCTTCTTCAATTTTAAGCCTGTTCTCAATCACCTTTTCAAATGTCGGGGGATATTGCAGTTCCAGTCTATAACTCATGTCATCATTTAAGTTGTTGATAAATAATTCAATCTTTTCCTCTTCAGGTATAAATCAAGGATATCTAGCGAACAACTTTCGCCAATGTTGTAGGAGGGTAAGTGCAGGATCATCATGGAAAAAATAGGCCCTTAAGTGGCAAAAAATTCAGAAAAATCAGTGTTAGGCAACTTGACATAAAAATTTGAATAAGTTATCTATATTATTTCAAAAATATGTAAGAATAGAATCTGTAGAAAATTGAATGTAGTTTCTAAAATACTAGGTCTATTTAAAAATAAATAAAATCTATTTGGTGAAAATTTGAAATTTCAATGCAGTAGTACTTAAATTTCGGGGAAAAAATAAGAAGTAGGTATCTGTCTGACCACCCTAACCATAATAAAATGATAATATTTTTCTATAATATTTTATATATAAGTAGAGGACTCATTTCCAGATGTGATGCATATTTTTTTGTAATTTTTTTCCAAATAAATAATTAATTATGAATTTTTTATCACAACTTTTAAAAAATATAAAAACTCCTATGTCTGACCACCTTAACTTGGTCAGAACTTCATGAAATTTATTTTTTCTTTTTTTAATCCTATAGTATATGAAGCATAGAATGTCACATGTTTTAGATTTAAAAAATGTAATACCATTTGAAACTTCTAGATGTTTTTCAATCAGCCTATCGATCAGGACTTTAGTTTTAATTCTAATAGAAAATAAATAATAATTATTTATTAAATTAAAATTAAAGCATAATTTATATTGGTGGAAAGCTAAGAATCTCCTCTAAAAACCCTTTTCATTTCATCAATTTTGGGTTAAAAAAAGGTCGTCAGCCACATACCCTACAAATACCCATAATATTGCCACTTTTTGGCCCATCATGATCCTGCACATACCCAGGAATGATAGGAATGTATCACCCTTCTTTTGTTTCATGTTGTACATATATTTTATGGTTATGTCATGTTGAATGTTTAAGGAGAATTGTGAGATGAATCTGTTGACTAGTTCTTCAAAGGATCGAATCCTTGGTTGTAATTTGGAGAACAATTCTTATAGTGACCTCCTAAGCTCCTTGGAAATAACCTCATTAGATAAGTGTCCTCTTGTGCAAACTCTAAACTCATGGTTCTAAATTCCCTCACATGGTCAATTGGATCTATTTTTCCATTGTACTTGTCATATTTGGGGAATTCACAATGTCTTAGAAATGATATCATGTCTACACTTGGATGAAAGGGATAAGGACAAATTTCCTATAATGAATACCTCTTTTTGGTTCCCTTTTGCATATCTTGAATTTTTTGTTGTAAAGTTTGCATTTGAGATGTTAGAGAAACCACTTGATCTATGTCTTGCGTGTTGTGTGGTTTAGTTTCATTTGTTCTAGGTTTTTCCTTTAATCGATTAATGTTGAAATATTTCAGAAGTTTTGCACCTAATTCTACTAGCATCAAGAGGTATTTTTCCATGTCTTGTTCCAAGACTTTTTCCATGAATTTTTGAAAATTTGGATCTTGTTGGGAAATTTTTATATCCTCTTGAGTTATTTCATTGGTATCATTTTGATGGAATCTGTGAAAGGGGTTTTCTTCAACCATGACGTTTGGTGTTTCAATTTCCTTCTCTCTAAGTTTTTGTCTTTGTAACCTTGTCAAGATTGGCATACAAGTATTTGTTATTTTCATTAAACTTTGATCTTCTGTGTTTGGATTAGTGTCAATTGGATTTAAACAAACTCAAATAGAATGATATATTCTATTGATGAGACCAAGTTAAAAATATGATATTTTTTTTCATTTCGTGATTGCAGGATGTCAAAATCCTGATGAGGAAACTTAACTCAATAATCAAGATTTGTGTTTTGATAATTGGACACTTTGTAGTTTACAAGATCTAGGTTTAAGTTGAAAAGAATTTTGACTTGTAAGAACCTATTCTATTTCAGGTAAATAAGACACTGTCTAGACTGTAAAAATGTTTATGTCTGATAAAAACCCGAGTTTTTGATGCCAACAATTTGACAGAAGTTTCTACAAGCTCTCTATTTTTTTGTTCTGTGGATGTGTTATTACAGAGAGTAGAAGTGCTAAAAAACACTACTGATGCGCTAAAAGTTATGGTAAAAGTGTTTTGAAATAGGGTAGAAGAGCTAAAACAAACTGTGGATGCGCTATTATATTGGTAAATTTCCTGATACTGGCAAGTTTCATTACAGTTCGTAGAAGCACTACAAGATTTGTCAGATCTGATAAAACAAACTTCAAATGCACTATTTCAATTGTGGATACACTAAAACATGGCATGGAAGCACTAAAACAAACTGTTTAAGCGCTATAATATTGAATTTCTGACACTAGATATTTTTGGTTACAATCAGCAAATGTGCTACAAAATTTGTCAGAAGTGCTAAAATAGACTACAAATGCATTATTTGAATTGTGGATGCGCTAAAATATAGTGCATAAGTGCTAAAATAGGTTGTGTAAGTGTGATTTTGGGACTCCATAGTGTTGTCTAATTTTCTTCTCCGTGAAGAGTGATTTTTTTAGATTTTTGATATTTTGACAAGATACCTCTGTTGGTAACTCTCTGATTTTGGATGATAAACCTAATTTTTCCAAGATTTTCCTCTACTGTAAAAATTGATCCGGCCTGTTGGAATATTGTATTACTGGTTGTGGGATGAAATACTAACGAATGGATCAACTATTATTATGTTTTTGTAAAAGAGCTCCTCATTGAAAGTAAGCTTATGAACATAGAGGCTCTAAGGAAAAATCATCAGTATATCCCCTAGAAAATTCATGATACCTATGGATAAAATTTCTATGTTCCAACAAAAAATTTATACTTTGATACAAGAAGCGTCTTCTTTTCAAAAAAAAATTGTAGCTAAGTTGCTTCTTTGGTTTCTTGACTCTTGTTGTGAGGGATTTTTGACAAACGTTGTGGATTTCCAATCTCTAATCATAAATTTCACAATTTGATTTTGACTGACTCTTTTTTTTTTTCTGGATGATCTTTATTTGGATTGATGATTTGAAAACACAGCAAGCAATTGTAAAAAATTTGTTTTTAAGTCCTAGAATCTAAACAATAAGTGTATGTTCAAGAATCAAACATGATCCTTCTTGATTTCCACAGGTTTTTAACAAAGAATACACTTCAAGAAGACTCACTCCTAAGGTCAAAAGGTTATCATTATACTCAAATAGCCCACATCTTAAAATTGTGTCGACTCACACAGCCGTGTCACCCCCTAGAGGGCGCTTGTGTTTTTATCTTTTCTAGGCGCGTACTCAAAGTTAGATTTCTCGATCCCTTGAGAAAACGGTCCTTGGAAATTATATGGTGAGTGTCTTGGGGGCAGATTCTTCCCTCCCCTTACACCATTGAGTATTACAATGTTCAAAAATTGACAAGTTGGATTCTACACTATGGTTCGTAGATAGGGTTTCTATTTGGAGTGGAAAATGATAAACTCCCTCAAGAGACCTCCCAATCTTTAGAACAAATATTTTTGGGATGGTTATCTTGCACACTTTCGATAAATGTGGGTTTCCCTAGATTCACTTTTATTTTATAGTGGGTTGGAAAACCTGGCTTTGGTTTGTTCCCACTCAGGTCGTTCCCATAGGGTGAGTACTTTTTCCCACTACGGTAGGCCTTATAAAGGATTTAACAAAGCATAAATTGCATGAAATTAAAGGATGATTCTGGAATTTTGATCACCTAGTTAAGGGGAGAGCATAGGCCTATCACCACACAATCATAGTAATCAATGTTCAGTTTTAAAGCCCAAATGACAATTTTCTATTCTATGTGAAGATATTGCTTCACAAAAGACATAAGGTTAATTTTTAACTAAAATAGAAAATGTATGATGACTACCCTAGGATTGATATATTTTAATCCAAATGATTACCCTAGGATTGGTTCATTTTAGTCCAAATGTAAAAAAATAAAGTTACTGGTTGCGGTCACGTTGGATCCAGAGAACAAGTTATAGAAGTGCTATAACAGAGGTCATAAGCACCACTTAATTGATCAGAAGCGATGTAGAAATGATTGGAAGCATTGCATAATTCATCAGAAGCACTACAAAATTTGTCAGAAGTGTTGAAACAGGATTGATCATGGAACAATCAAACCATACTGGAAGCCTCTAGTGGATGCGCTAAAACAGTTTACCAAAGCACTAAATTTTTCGTCGGATGTGCTAAAATAGTCAAAAGTGCTAAAACTTTCAATGTATGTGCTACAAAATAACTCATTCGTGCTAAAAGAAAACATGCCTAAATCTTGTACGAACACTTTTCAAAAAAATTGTTAAAATATGGGGTTAGGGCCCCACGGTGGGTGCCAAAATGTAAGTGTCGAATAAGTAATGAGTAAAATAACTAAAAACACTTCTTAATAATACATTATATCAAAGATTCAAAAGCAATTAAGCTAATTTAAAACAAGAATCTATTGAAAGCGTCATAGTGTTCCCTATCTCTAAAGATTTATTAAGTCATGGGGCTCTTAGATTTGGTAAGCATTGTGACTGTTAAAATGCCAATCTAAAGAATGAGATGTTGCTAAATGAAATAATGTAATCCTATATGATGATTGTTGAATGATATTGATGCAACTACTATAATCTAAATTGACATGGATATGAAAAAGGAAGCTACAATAAAACTATGATACGTCCATGATTATGATTCTATTGATGCTATGATTGCTATTGCTTGAATGCTTGATTGCTATTTCTGCAGAGTAAGATTGCACAAAGTTCATATTAGGATCCATTTCTTGTTGAATAAGGTTGTATTTATAGATTCATGGCAGAAATTTTGTGAAGGGGCAACATAACAAAGGCCTGGATTTAATCTGGAGGATTGTATGGTGAGAGATGAATAAGCTTGATCTAATCATGGGGATTGTTCCTCCCCATGAAAACATCAGGCCAGATGATAGGAAGAATCAGAGGAAGGAGATTGAGAGATTGATTTCCAATCTATCTCCAATTTGTCTCCACAAATTTCCTGTGAATGCCAGTTGAATTAATTAGATATAAAATATATAATTTTATTGGTGAGTGAATAGAGGAAAATTTATCTTTATTTGAATAAATTGATTTATTCAAATCTAACAAAAAGAAGAAATTTAATTAAATGAAACAAATACTTGACATTTTCTTATTTAATAAAAAGGGATATGATAACTAAATAAATCTTTATGATATTTTATTTAATTAAGAGGAAACATGACTTAGATAATTAAATAATACAAACTATTGAAGTTTGCTTATTTAATTAAGATAAAATAATTTAAAATTGAAGAATTTAGAAGAATGAACTATAAATAAATTTATTTCTATTTATTTAATAGTAGATGAATTTAAGGGTAATTAATCAAATAAGTCGTATTTAATTAATTAGATTATCTAGACCATTTTTAGGTGTATACATTCATAATTCTACTACATCTCACTAAGCATTGGCAATAGGACAACAAGTTGTGAAGCTCATGCAAGTTTCAAAACATGAAGTGTACCCAAGATGAACACTAAATTGTTAAATAACCACAAGAAAACTCTCAAAAACATAATTCAGACAACAAAAGTAGATAGAGAATACAAAAATAAATATATATGTCAAAGTTGATTGAGCCAAAAGTAGGATAGAGGTGCCTAAGGGCGTCTATGTCCTAGGAAATTTTTCCAAAAATTCAAAGTCTAACTGTGTGTCATTTTGCTCAAGGATTCTAGGTTTGATTGCAGACAGGTCTAACAATAAATGTGTTTCTAGAATCTACTCAATTTATGCTAATGAGGTTCAAAATGCAAATGTGCAAAAATGTTGAAAAAAAATTAACAATTTTGAATACAATTTATAAATCTAAAATATAATAATTGACTAATTCTAAGATATAGAAGTCTGAAAATGATGATTTTGATGCAATTTTGATACTAAACAATGCAATTTTTTTCACTTATTAAGCTATATGAAAGAATCCTAAATGAATACAATTAAGAACTCCAAAACAAAGATCTGCAAGCAAACACATATTGAAGATACAGAGATAGAGAAGTTTGTAAAATTTTGTTGATCAAAGTGTAGTAGGATAGAGACACCCAAGGGAATTTGTGTCCTTGATAGGGTGTCTAAAAATTAAAAAACTAAATGTTTATTAAACTATCTAACTGCTCTATTTTTGTGTGCAAATAGGTCTACGATTGAGTATTTTTCTAGAATTTGCTTAATTTAAGATAATGTGGCGTAAATGCAAATGTGTAACAATTCTTGAATAACAAATGAATGCAATTTTTAATATAGATCTAATCTAAATAACTAAAATAAACCTTAATGCAACCTATAATGCAATATGATTGTAATTTTTTGAATTTTTATGTCTTTTAGGATATAAAAATGAAACCCTAAATGAGAAATGCAAAACAATGTGATGCAAAACTTAGATCTAGGGTGAACTTCAGAAGGCATATAATGTTAATAGGTCAAGTTCACCAAAATAAAACAAAGAAAAATAGAACCCTAGGTCTAATGTGTAAACCTAGGATTCAAATTTTGTGTGTGTGTTTCTTTGGGGTATTTTTCTAATATTTCATTAAGATAGATATCAACAAGGTGTTTAGATTGACTTTCAAACATGAAGGTGAGCCAATAAAACTTGGACCTGCATCTTTTAGAGTCTTGGAATGAATTGGAATTGATTTTCCTTGATTAACCTAATTATGTACTATGTTCCCTAATATGAAAAATGTAAGATGTTGTGAATTAACAAATTGAAACATATATTTCTTGGTAGATCTAGGAAGGGCGGAATGTTGTGTACCTATCTTGAAAGTTTGGTGCTAGTTAGAATATGAGGACAAAGTCTCCCAAGGTCAATACAGTCCTTGTAGGGGTTTCTAGCTCTACTTTTATATTATGCTAATGGTAGATATGAGATCCATGTTTCCACTTGTAGACTTGTTAGATCACTATTGAATAATTATATAAGTTTCTATGAATTGGTAAGGTGTAGGGATTTGAATACAAAAATGTATAAATATTCTTCAAGCTTCCTTTAATCTTCTCCAAACCTAAAATCTATCATTCAACAAGAGAAGAATTGTTGTTCCATTTAGGGGATTTCCTTAGTCAAACTCTGTGTTAGTTTTTCCACTTCCACAATGGCAATGTCAATGATAGGAAAGATAAATGATATGAAGGAATGATGAATCAAAAAAGTGTTGCAAGTCACCACCCTTCAATGGCTTCCTTGAAGGACTGAAGTCATGCACATCACATCAAGGTCGTGAATCATGTTTTCTTGATCACTTGAATTGCTTGGAGACCTACAACAAGGGTTAGCCTTCACAAACATTGATAACATAAACATGCATAAAATCACATAGGATTTGACATGATATTAGTATCTTGAATTGCTACAATAAAGCTCTGAAATGTTGCTCTTGACTTGCTCTCAATATTCAATTATTGCTAGATAATGCATGTTAATGCTAGATCTTGTTAGATTTCAAATGATGCAACAACTAGGTATTTATAGGAATTTCTTCAATTTCCCACAAATTAGATCTCAATAGCAGGTATGTGCAGGATCATCATGGAAAAAATAGGTCCTTAAGTGTCAATGAAAATTCAAAAAAATAAAGTTAGGAAACTTGATGTAAAAATTTGAATAAGTTGTCTATATTATTTCAAAAATATGTAAGAATAGAATCTGTAGCAAATTGAATGTAGTTTCTAAACTACTAGGTTTATTTATTTTTTTAAATCTATTTGGTGAAAATTTGAAATTTAAATGCAGTAGCACTTAAATTTCAAGGAAAAAATAAGAAGTAGGTGTATGTATGACCACCCTAACCACAATAAAATGATAATACTTTTTTATAATATTTTAGATATAAGTAGAGGGCTCATGTCCAGATGTGATGCATATTTTTTTGTAAATTTTGTCCAAGTAAATAATTAATTATAATTTTATTATTAAAACTTTTAAAAATTATAAAAACTCATATGTTTGACCACCTTAACTTGGTCAAAACTTCATGAAATTCATTTTTTTTAATCCTATAGTATGTGAAGCATAGAATGTGACACATGTTTTGGATTCAAAAAATGTGAGACCGTTTGAAAGCTATAGATGTTTTTCAATCAACCTATCAATCAGGACTTTAGTCGTAATTCAAATAAAAAATGAATAATAATTATTTATTAAATTTAAAATAAAGCATAATTTATATTGGTGGAAAGTTGAGAATCTCCTTTAAAAACCCTTTTTGTTTCATCAATTTTGGGTAAAAAAAAATTCGTCAACCACATACCCTACACATACCCATCATGATCCTGCACATACCCTAGCTAACATTTGTAATTTGAATTTCAAATGTTAAAATTTTGACATCAACATATTCAAATTTGGATCCCAAAAAAATAGTGGGATTCAAACACCCAAGGGCATCCTAGTCCTAGCCCTATTTTTAAGAAAATAGAATTTCGGGGCAAGACATTAAATAAAGGAATTTGTTCCATGCTTATAATTTCTTGAAAAATAGTAAAAATAGGTAATAATGCATAATTTGGGAAATTAGGGACTTAATTAGGCTCAATAATTTAGGGGGATAAAACATAGTGTGAAATTATCAAGGGTGACAATTTACGATGCTACAACCCATATTACAAGCATGCATAGTGTCTAGCTTAGGCATATGCCTCATATGCATAGTGTGAATAATGTCATACACCACATATACATAATGAGATTATAGTGCATGAATTACATATCAATATTGTGACTATCTTAAGTACCCAAAATATATACACAATGTGAATAAATTAACCTCACAAGTACACATAGTAACCAACTAGCAAAAAGTAAAATTAGTCGCAACCTTGTTGCAAATATCTTTTCCTTTTAGTTCACTAACACATAATATTGTTGAATGCACAAGACAACTGAGAGGGTGGTGAATCAGTTGTACCTTAAAACTTCAAAACCCTCAAAAAAATTTAAATCCACATTAATTCAGTTAACTCTTAATCTGTTAGAATGATTTATCATGAAAGCATATAACAAAAATAGAAGTAAAGCAACACCATGCACAATTTAACACCAAATTTACATGGAAAAACCATGGTGAGGATTAGCTTGCAATATAAATTAATATCAACACTTATTACAAAGGGCTCACTGCCCAAAGGAAAGAAAGGCTCACTTCCAAAGTAGGAAAGAAGATAGAGAAGAATGATGCAGTGAGAATTCCATCTCAATACAACAAAAATTCCACCACTACATCACCAACACCTTCCCAATATTACTAAAGATTATAGACACCTTCTACTCAATACATCCTGTAATCTAACACATGAAAGCTTGCTAGGTACTTCAAAATTTTGTACCTTACAACTTTGCAATTTGTATCATTCGTATCACACACATATATCTTATTATCCCTCAACAATTCAACACATATTTATACCATCTTCAACCTTGAAATATTCTCCAAGGTCGATATGCACCTCAACCATGAAAATTAAAATTAGGTTGACACCAAAACATTTGCGCAGTGGAAAGGAATGAAGTTGGACCACAACACACCTTAACTCGACCTAAATCCACTCATACATGTCACTCCACACTTCCACAAACACCAAAAAACTCTGCAATTAGTGTAAACATCTATGTTCAGCTGAACATGTGTTAACACCATTAAACAATTAAGTACGTGCTTCCTCAAATCTAAATATGACTCACAAACCACACACCATTCTTGAACATGATCTATAATATTCAACAAACACCCTGAAATCCAAAAAATTCCTTCACAACAACTTTCACTTGAAGAATGTACACACCCTATGCACTCAAACAACCTTCCACGTACTATAACCCAAGAAATTGACTTTCGAAGAACCAAACCTCAAACAAATTCAACTAAAGAAAGATACAAACACTATTAGCACCCTTCTAGATCCACAAGAGCTAAAACCACTCTGTGGAGAAATGCAAAGCAAAACCATTTCTCCTAGACACCTCTATAATACACAGTTCAGACACTGGTGAACACACTTTCCTTTGCACAATGATCCAAGACACCAATTTTTGGATGCAACACCTTTGAATACCTTTGATCAATTGACATATCCAAACCACACAAGTAGTTATTCAACATCGAAGAAATGCAGAGAAAAACCAAAACATAGCTATGTATACTAGAACACCACTGCAACACATTGTTTCCTCTTTTTATTCAAATTTTCTCAAAAGAACTTGGAAACCAACCACCAAAGACACATCCTCAACATCTTTAGCACTACCTCATCACCACCAAGTCAACTATAACATAGCAACTCAACCATACATCCATAGAAAAAAGCTTATCAAATCAACACTGGAGGTTGACACCAGTAGCTTACTAATGACAACATAATATAACTAATCAAAGCATCCTTAGAGATAACATCAACTTAATACCAATTTCTCACACTCTTGCAATAATCTCTTGTTCATACAGTTGACACCAATGACAACACCAAAGCTTGTTGACATCAATTATAACACCAACTAAACATACTTGCAACAAATATTATAATTATATCCCATATAAAAATGTAACTTTAGTGTATCTCATACTAAATTGTGGGTCCCATCCTTTTTCCCAATCTACAACCACCTATGATGACAAGCAAGCATCCAATAATACTTATCATCATTGGAAAGGTAATAAGTACGAAAACATGCACAATAACTAAGACCTATTTTGATGCAAGTAAATTCCAATTGAATCACATATACATAATGACTTACTATTAGTAGGAAGTTGATGTGACACTATTGCAGGCATCTTCCCATTACCTAGATCACTAACATATAAATTTTAAGTGCATCCTAGCTAGAAAAGGAATGTTAATGCATCTCATACTACACCATGACTCCCATTATTTTCCTCGAATCTCTACACCAATTATGATTATGGAAAATAATTCTATAATACATGTATTCATCACCAAGTAAGGTTGAAGTGTAACAACTCATATTAGATAAGACCTTTAATAATATTTCCATATCCTATCCAATCTTTTGATTTGGTGTACCTTGACATCTATCACCACCACTCCTATGTGTAGGTGTTTCTAAACTAAAATGCAAATTAAAATTAAATGAAAAATAGAAACAACAACAACAACACTCAAGATTCGCCTAAGTTAAAATCTTAACAATAACAAGAAAGAAAAATACTAAATTTCACCTTGTCAATGTTTGTTGAATGGTTGGCCCTTTGATTTATTGTTTTTGTGTGCTCCTTCACTTGATAAAATGGCCTAAAACTATATGCAAAGGATGGAGATTTTGATGGTGAATGCAATGGTGGGGATGGTGGATGGATTTGATGCAATATGGTAGCTTGAAATGGCTACAAAAATGGAGGTCACAAGAGGGCTAGGTGAGTGCATGAAAATTAGCTAAGTGTGTGATGATTGAATGAAGCAATTCTCATTGCTTTTAGGGAAAGGCCTCCAAAATTATGGAGGGCCAAGATTGACCCTAGGGTAGAAGATCAAGGGTTGATATGTCTTGAGACATCTTAACTTTTGAGATGAGGACATGTGGAGGCTTATGTGGAAGAGGGGTGATGATGTGTTGATAAGATGGAGGCCAAGTGAAGGTACCTTCAAGGTACCTTGGGGAATGATGAAAAAGGTATGTCTTGTCTCATCTCCCTAAATCTTGGGATTATGTGACAATAGAATTATTTTTAAATTCTTCTAAAATATCCCTTGATTTTGGAGATTGACCTTGGGAAGAACAAAAATTCCCCTTGTAAGGACGTGGGGATTGGGGATAGATATTTTAAATTAGGATTTTATTCCTCCAAGGTTGTTGGAGAAATAAAGTGGAATTAAAAATTCCACATAGGATGCATTGGAGGAATAAGTGAAATTAAAAATTCCACTTGTGCATGTTGTAGAAATAAAAAGAAATTTTAAATTCCTTGGGGGATGGAGATAGCTTCTCCAAAAGGAGAAAGCCTTTATGAGGTTTGACCATGGTACCCTTGCTATAATTGGTAAGAGGACAAGATTAGGTGTTAATTAACCTTTGATTAGGGGTTGTGCAAATAATTAAGAGGGTTAATGATGGATTAAGGGAAAGTTGCAAAATATGGAGGATGTGACACTAATCACCATTAGTGATGTGCATATCCTAATCGTAGATTAATTAGACTAATTTGTATTAGGAGAGAATTATGGAGGATGTTGACATGAAGAGATAGAATGAATGAATTAAAATTTGATTTAATTCATTTGGCTAAAGTGACTACATTAAATAAATTAGACTATTTATTTAATTTAGAGAAGAAGGGGTAAGGTATTTAATCAATTAATTAAACACCTTAGGTAACATTAGGGATTGGATGAAATATTAATCAAATAATAAGTTATTTAATTAATATGGCTTATGGACATGAGATAGGAGAATATAAGGGTGAATTTGACCATTTGGGGTGGTCAAATTCAGGTGCCTACAACACCAATAGTAGAATTTGGTTCAACATGGTATGGGGCATCTCCTAGAATCTATTACATGCATGGTAATGGTGAAATCTACCTAAGCCTTGTCATATCATTCTTAGCTCCTAGAATTCATCACCTCCATGCTACTATAAAACAACCAACTAGACCCTAAGATATGATATTTAGCTCCTAGTATCTATAAAATGCATAATACTACTGATAGTTAAATAAACCACACCTACATCATATCATGGAATTTTTTGAGCATCCTTTTCCTTCATGCTACTAGCAACAACTAATTTATCCTTAAGATGTGAATAGCACTTGGCATCCATCACCTATATAGTATTTGTAATAATTAGCTATCCACACCTATATTAGACCATATTCTAACATGTAGGGTCATCTTATAGCCAATTACACATAATTAACATATCAAAAGGCTTCACAAATAATGTTTAATTTCACCTAGATACATATCAAAATTAATTTTAAGCTAGATGAACCTCTACTTTTAGTCATATAGGACTTGACATCAAATTATGACACATAATTAACATAATGAACCCACATGATTTATCCTCTACTCATAACATATATATAAAAAAAAATACCAAATTATAAAGTAATCAATTTCATTCAATTATTATTTATAAACACATCAATTATTAGATAGAAATTAATTCACAATAGTGATATTAATAAATATTCCACCTTTGAGTATCTAAAATTTTTCATATTACCAATCATATGGCTTATCTTAAATTTATCCACCCAACCATATTTAAAGGAAGAATACCCACCTGTAGTTAGTAATGTTTACTATTGACTACTCATTATGGGCATAGGTGGTCATAAGGAACACTATTTCAAACTCAACACAAAATTAGGCACATTGCTAGAGAAAATAGACCATCCATACTCAATAAGAGTTGTTCACACTATGAAATCATAATGTATTAACTCATAGTCAGAATTATATACATGTTAGTAGGTTTCCCTAACTCAACCATAGTCAATGCAAGACCAATTTTATCATGCCCTTCTTTCTTGGATAGATAGACCTCACCTAGTCTTTAAGCTAACATATACCCTCCTATACTAGTCAATCTAGGACACAAGGTCATAGTGTTTGACACAAAAAAAATTAAGATAAGAATTAAGGAATTCTCATAAATTCACATCAAGAAAAACTATGATGATAGTGACCCTAAAATTTCATCTAAGATTTGAGTATATTTTGAAAATCCAAACATCACAAACCTCAAAGTAGATAAGCTTGATGAAGATCAATTTCCTTTCACTAGTTAACAACTATATAGTGGGGAAATATTAAACTAGGCCTATTAGAAAATTTCCAATTTATTTGGAAGCTAAAAAAATCATTAGAATTAATAGAAATATTGAGCTTAGAAGGTGAGATCATTTTTATCTATACAAATGTTGTCTCAATATTAAGCATACTAAGGAGGGAAGGATTATAAATTTTTGGAACCCCTTAACCTATAACTATTCCCTAAATCCTGCCCTATGGACTTGGGTGATAGAGGCATCCTTTGCCCAAGGATTACCTACATACATACTTCAAAACTATATCAAATTCTTATATAGTTCTCCTCACAAAATACTTCAAGGAACATATATGTTTAAATTCATATACCTAAGATTTTAAGACCAAACAATGTAATAAAACACTATTTACCAATACCCATTCTAGGGTTATAATTCATAGATTTTTACTTATTACTATTATGTTTCCCAATAAATTTCCTTTAAATGATTCCAAATAAAGATCCTTTAATGTATTCCTAATAGACTTCCCAATTTAGTAATTTAGGACTATAACACTTCCCTCCAAGGATATTAAGATCCCAAATTAAACCTTGCCACACTTATTATTCATAATTCAACATAAGCATCCCAAATCTCTTTTAGGTTCATCTCATTGACACAAAGGTTAGGGTGATTTATTATCAACAAGAACTTTGATTTGGTTGGACAAATATATTGTGATGATTAGGATAAATAGAGTGAGTCATTAGATCTCTACAAACCCTTCAAGCTTCCCACTAGGCATGAAATATTGCATTTATTAATTCCAATATATGTGATAATTATTTATCATCTCATAATAACCCTAATAAGATACAGTGTTCAATATTTATACATATTTAACCCATTCAACCATACTTTTGACTTATATCTAGTTTATCAAATAAAATTCAATTTGATTGTCACCCAATTCATATTAACACTAGCTAACGTTGCTAGAATTATATCATACATAAGGAAATGCATGACATTATAATAAATATAGCACATTTTTCAACATAACTAAACATAATACATAAATAATCAAAATATCTTTGTAATTCAATGATTATGTAAAGCCTCAAATGACTCTATAAATATGTCCTACTATAATATGATTTAATAATATCTATATCATAATAATACTATATTATGGAATTGTTTGGAAGACAAAAAAAAATACAAAATTGTATTCATCATAATAATTCTTGATTTACACCCAAGATAGTGGAAAAAAGTTCATTATATCATCATATGAAGATGTACACTTTCTAATAATAATAGCATTCTTGACCTTATCCATTTTTTTTTATCTTAAGGTGTAACTAAATATTCTCATAATATAGTAATAAGTTTTCAAATAAGTCCTATATAATCATATTTTAGTTCTCATAAGATGTTGAACATCACAAACTCACAACACACCTTCTAAAATCCAATGCCATCCAACTAGTGAGCAACCAAATACAATAATAATATAGATGTAGACTCTTTAAACTCATAGAATAATCCTCATAATTTAATTCCTACTAATGGTATGAAAGTTTCTTTGTTCAAACATTTTATTTTGAGGGAGATCGCAAGGATATCAAGCCTCAAATTAATCAAAGATTCATAATATTTCTTGAATTCTCATAGCTACAAGATACCCCATCAAACTTCATTAAACAAATTAGTAACCCACTTCAATTTACTAGTAAATGAATTAGAAAAATATAAGAATAAAGATTCTTATATCAAGTATATGAATAGTGTTGTTTTTGAAAGCCATCCTAATTGTAAATTTATTATATAACACAGGTTCCACATGATATAAGTTACATAAAGAGTTAATCACAAATTCAAATCATTCAAGAGAGATTTTATGCATAAATATTTTTTATTGAATTTTGTGTGTTATTTTATGATTTCTATTGCATTAAAATTATAATGATAAAATAAATGTAACTCTTCAAAAAAATTAAACACAGTTGCTCTATATTTCACTACCATTTGTAGAATGATCAAAAAAATATTCATAAATCTTTTGGACTTTTTTAGTGGCTTCAAAATACTAATATGATTAATTATAGAGTGTTGAATAATGAGAGCATACTCAAAAAAATTGTTTGTATTTTTTAGTGGATGTCTTCCCAATCCTCTATTTCTATCTTGGATTAGAATATGGTCTATTATGTAGATGGAAGTTTTCTTTATACAAAGAAAAATTAGTTTAATTTTTAGTAATCTTAGGTTATTTTACTCTAATTCCTTGGTTAAACTATATTCACATTTGTCAAAATTTTAAAAAATTATTTATAAGCCCTTCATAAAACATGTTTTATTCCTTTTTCGGATAATTTGAATAGTTTCTTAAATACTTCTCAACTCTAAGTAATAAGGATTATCAAGAGGTAAGTATTTACTTGAAAATATGAAATGGAGGGAGGAGATGAGTATTGTCCTTTTACAAGAGATAAAAATGCTATAATGAAATCCTAGGGTATGAAATTGAGAATACCCTAATTCCACTTTCTATCCCACTTAATACTTTCCCTAAAAGCGATCAGCAAAAAATTGGAATCTATGATTAATGGTAATCCTATAACCATTCTTGTGGGAAGAAAAGGATAAATTATAGCTTGAGCCACATAATATTTCTCATACTTACCCTTTATTAGAAACAAAATGCTAGTACCAATACCCACTTCTCCATCTCTTTCCTTTCCTCCATTCTCTTATTTTCTTGTACACCCCCTTCTATCAAATTCTTCCTTAAAGATTACTCTTCATCCACTAGATTATTGGTCGATAACCACTTCATTTCTAGAAGATAGAGCATTAGAGTGAGAGAACATGGAACAACATCCATTATCTTAGAAATAACCTTTGCATACTCCCTAGTCAAGAACCAAACCATGAGTGTTATCATCAAGGAAAAAAAAATTGTAAGGCCCCATCTCATGTGTGATTCATTGTACTGTATTTTCTTATGTGCATCCCATTAACCAATAGTTAGATAGATTAAAAGTGATAAATAAGTGACTATGTGTCACCATATTTGGGATGGTATTAGTGACACTGATAAACCTTGTGGAAATCATCTATCTAAGCTCTCTAAAAATATCATAATGCGAGTAAAACTTATATGGTAAAGAAAATTGAACATTGGTTTATGAACAATCTCTAATAGAGGATTGATGACTCCTACATCTAGTTTCAAGCTATATATTTCAATGTTGTTGTGTAATGTAAATAATAACTTTATGCGTGCACATGAAAATTTCCTAAATGTTTTAGAAAATGAAAGGTGAATTACTATGCAATATTGGAAGTAGAAAAGTAACTGTTAGTCGGGTTGATATTTAATATGTAACAATGAAGTTGGTTATGATTCAAGAGCTATTTTGTAACAAATGAATTTAATTAACCAAAGAGAATGTTAGGATCCTTGGAAATAAGGATACTTTCACTAACACTAATAGCAATTAATGCCAATATTTACATAATGGGTATCCTTACTACTTAGTACTAGGTAGTTTACTCATGTTAACTTGGAATAAGGGGTATTGCAAGAGGATTAAATATTATGGATATGTAATATTATGTTCATGTTAATTGTTATCTACTTGATTTCATGATCATAGGAATAATGGTTTGCAAGGTGTTTCTATCATAAAAGCTAATGTAAGTATTACAACATTGTACCAATTATGTTCCTTGATTTTATTTATTAAAGGAATCAAGTATGGAAAATATCTTTAAGCCTCAACAATTAGAGTATAGATTCTCATCATTTAATCTTTAAAAGTGACAATATCATGGATTAATCAAGTTAAATCATTTTCAAGCAACGCCCATATATGATTACCACTATAGCTAAAGTTTGATATGCATCTAACCTTGTTATGATCATGCTTTTATCATTTTATATATGTATTCTTTATTTATTTACTTATACTTCTCTTTCTTTTTAAATCCATAATTAAGTCTTGGGCTATGTCATTAGGTAACCACAAGTTAATCTTTAAACTTTTTGTTGTTTACTTAATTAATTAAACAAATAAATTTATATTATTTATTCCACTTGTTGGGTAGGTTTAAAAGCTTGGTACCGATGGGAGACTTAAATTTCTAGGTCTGGACAACTTCTATCATATAGCTATGATTGAATTTAATTTTGGATATGTACCGCTGCATCTCTATTCGCAATTATTTTGTGCTGACATATAAATCATGCTTATGGCTTGTACTTTTACTTTTTGTAGAAGTTGATTGTTGCAATTTTTAATTTGGTCTTCAATCGACATGACTGCCCTTTCTATTAAGCAGCAAAGCTTTCAAATCTCATTAAAAGTTTTCTCATAAGAATGAATATTAGTTGGGTGCATGAGTTGAAATACCCACCAACCTCCTGACAAAAATTCATACATGGCATGTCTTGTCTGCTGTTGAAAGGACTTTTCATTTAACTATACATGAAATAGAATTAAATTCTTTTGGGGTCCCTTTTTGAAGGGAGAGCAAGCCATGACAAATAATCTGAATTTTTTTATAATGTCAATGGAATTCTTTTATGACTGTTATCTATGACATTCCACCAAACAGTGCATGCCTACGTGTACTGTAAACTTTCCTATTTCTCGAATATTGAACTTTTTCAAGTATGGTATTCATTTCCTAGTGTCAAATACTGTATTCTTATAATTTAAAATACTTTTGGCTTAGACGTATAAATATGGTAGGAAAGTGTATTCATGTTTTTATTTAATTGATTGCTGATCTGTGCTTGAGTGGTGACAAATTTCATTATGATTTTCTTTAGAAACTTCTTTTCTGGAAGACACAGAATATAAATTCAAGCTATGTCAATTTTATTTTATTTATTATAATCATTGTCTAATGAATTCTGTAAATTTTGTATGACTGCATATTTTGTTTCCTTTATTGTGGTGATTGGAAGAAAAAAAAAGTTTGTGGGTGTAAAGATCAAGTTTTTTTTATTGTTTGCAGAATTACAAGTTACAGTGAATTATTTTATTACTCATACAAGTATGTGTGTATATATTAATTTGAGTACTTTATGGCAGCCTAGTCTTTTTATGAAAATAGGAAAAATGAAATATCATGATTTTATTTGGTTTACTATTGACTTTAATATTCTTTGCCACAAACCTATAAATCTGGTAATTATTAAATTGTTAATGATGAATGCATTTGTTTGCTTCTTTATTTCACAAAATTTACTCGTGGTTTGGTGGTTAAATTGCATGCTCAAGATATAATTAACTTTCTTCCTTCATGGTTATTATTTTATTATCATTATACAATAACATATTATATTTAGTTAGTTCTCAATCCATAGAATATGTTTTTTTGTTGTTACGTTGGTAACTGTTGTTCTACTTGGAAAAATAATGATCTCAATTGCGAAAAAAACTACTCATACATGTTTGGGATTCATATTAATTGATTTCTGGGTTTTATTCCTTGTTATTTCCCCTTTCCAAAACATATTAAACTTTTATATTTGGTTAATCAGAGTGAAAGTTATGCAATTTTTAGTATCATCTTTTCAACTACGATCAACAAGTTGAAAGTTGTAGAGTGAATGTACATTTTGAATAATTGTTAAATTGTTTGTGGGAGTGCTGAATCGGATTGAGTTAAATTATTTTTAGTCAATCAAATATGAGTTGAAGAAAACTCAAGTTGTTTAACTATGATTCCTCCGTGAAATATATACGTAGGAAAGGTCGTTAGAAGACGAGCCCCAGAGGAATTAGGTCTAGCCCCTAGGGTTTGTTTTCTTTTAATTGTTTGAGTTAATATTGATGCACTGTACTAGCATAGCTTGTGACTTGATGGTGTCTTCTTAATTAAGTTGTAATAATGATGAGTTGTAGAGCTAATCAAGCCTACCTTGATGATGTGAATCACTTATCTTCTCTTGAAGCTCCTCTAGGATTGCCTAAGCAATTTAGTTACTTAACTAAATATTATAATCTATATTTGGAAAGATGTTGTTATGCCCTTTAAGAATTGTGTGCTTTGGAAACAAAGTTGTGTGAGTTAGTCATGTATTGTAATCAAAATTTGAAATTTGTGTTTTGTACATAACTATAATTTGGGAGTAAAATTATGGGCATTACAAAATTATTATTAATGACAAACGTCTAGGTATTCAACCCTAGATTAGTAACCATGTGCTTAATGTAAACCATCTTAAGAGTGAAGGGCACACAATCTTCTGAGAGGGGGGTGAATTAGTACATCAAATATATTTAAAACTCTTCACTTCAACATGTATATTCAAACATGAAACTTGAATCAAAACAACTATTGATAATCAAGCAACCACATAAGAACACATTCACACATAAGAACACCAGATATAAGTAGAAACCCAAGATAGGAAAGGGTTGATGCAAGAAGTTGGGTCCACAAAAAGCTCAAAAAGTGAAAGTGTTTTTCTTATTTTTCAGAATTTGTCACATTTGGACTGAAAATTTGAAGCACTTACACATTAAATCTTTAAAAAGATCAATAATATGAAATTTTGTATTTTGAATATAGTTTTCAAATATTTAATTTATTCTAATACCCAAATGATACAAATTAATTTTTAATAGGCATGTATAAAAACCACTTTTAAAAGTCACTTTCTTTTACCATACCACATGCACGTGTACGAACACCATAATTTGACCTAAATAAAAGTATTTTTATAATTCCTTTTTAGGGAAGATATGTAACAACCTAAAGATTGATGAAGATATTTTTTTGTAAATTTTTTTGAATATTTTTTATCAAAAATTTTTATTGGACCTAATTGTTATTTTTAAAAATTGATGTGTACAGACAACATAATTTGACTTAAACTAACCATTTTTTGAAAAAAAAAAATTATTGTGTAGAGAATTGCTTGAAGATTGATGTCATATAATTTTGTTTGCAAAAAAATTAACAAATTAAAAGTTATTGAAAAACAAAAAAAGCTTGATATTTCAAGTTTATAGACTATTTTGCTTAAAAATTAATTAAAAAATAGAAAACATAATCAAATATTTAGAAACTAGACATCGTGATATATAATGGGTTTTAATTTTATAAATTAATTATGAAAAAAAATCCATTAGCTATATTGCTAAAGGGACATTTCTTTTGAATCTACCTTAGTTTTTAGTTGCAAGTCAAAGGCTAAGGGTCGGGTTGTCAAACCTTTCCTCAGCCTAAAACCCAAGAAAAAATTGGCTTGGGTATTCTAGCTTTAAGGAATGTGTACCTGTTTTAAAACAGGTACCCATTCTGAAATAGGAACAGCTACCCATTTTAAAATAGGTACTCATTCTCAATTTTCCCATTTAAAATTAAGAATGGGTACCCATTTCAAAATGGGTACCTGTTTTAATTTAGAATGAAATCTCATTCTAAAATAGAATGGGTGCCCATTTCAAAATGGGTACCCATTTCTAATATATCTATTTTTCCCAATTTGGAAAAAACTGATTCACCACCTTTTTTTGCAACATTCCTTTTCTACAGTATAGATCAACAGTGTCATTTTCTATAATTTTTAATTTAGTTTTGTCTTGTGCAATCTCTTAACAGGTCATACTCTATTCAATTTTTTCAAGGAGACAATCATAAGCTGAATTTTCTGACGTGGAATCATGTACAAGGACTTTTCTCAAGAGGAATTGAAAAAAAGGGATTTTGGATATATTCATATTTTTTGTACTTGAAAGTTTATAGAACAAAGGATCTTCATATATAGTTTTATTTCAAAATTTGAAGGAGGTGGTAATTTGAAAATAAGTTAAAAATCATTTATTTTTATCAAGAGGGTTTGGTAATCATGGGATCAAAGCAAAGGCAATGGAAAAAAAGTGGAAATTTAATGGCACCTGAAGAAATCGAAGCAAATAGAGAGATGGAGGCAAAAAGATAAATAGATAGAACAAGGATTCGTCAAATGAAATTTTTTTAAGCATCTAGTTTCATGAATCATGAAGAGGAGAACATGAAGGATGAGATGAATGTAGATGATGCAAATGTGGAAATGGCGAATATGGAAGAAAATGAAATTATAAAGACAAACCCAACTATGCCTTCAAATACAACTTTAAATGATATGGAAATGGTGACTATGAAAACAACTTCTGGTATGTCTTAAAATCCACCTTTCAATTATATGAAGAATGTACCTATTCAAAAAAATCTAGGTATGTCTTCAAACCCGCATTTTGATAATATTGATATTAGTTATTTAGATAAATTTGGATACACCAGTAATGATATCAATTATGCTAGTGAAATAATGGAGAAACAAATTAATAATGAAATATCTTGTTTTAATGTAAATTAGAATGAAATCCCTTGTATTGATGAAAATGATAGTGAAAACCCTTGTATGGTTAAAAATAAAAATGAAACCCCTTGTATGAATGAAAATGAAAATATTTTTTTACAATTGAAAGAGATGTCTTAGATAACCTTCCTAGTAAAATTTCTAAGAGACAAATGAGAACTCATGGAAATAGATTATATAGATTTTTTTATATAAAAAAAAAATAGGATTTTAATGTCAACTCATGATGCAATTGATGAAAATATGGAAAATGCAAAAAGTGCTGAAAAAATAGGTATTTTTTTAAAACCAAAAAAGAAAGATGATTCAATAAAACAATTCATATCTAGTGTTGTCGATGCTATTGATTCTATATGGAAAAAAGTTGATCTAAAGATAAGAATGCAACAATTGTGCAATAACAATTGCTTTAGTTAATAAATCAACTTCAAATAAAAGAATGTTAAGTAAGATCAATAAATATATAAAAGTAAATCCTAAAAATTTTATAAGAGCAACTAAGAGAAGAGAAAATATTGAAAATGATCTAATTAATCAATATTGGAGTTTTAGTGGTAGACTCCCAAGTTCAAACATGAAATTAACTAATGAAATCGAATCTTTAATTGAAAAACATTGGCATGATAATACAAGAGTATCACCTAATATTAGAGATGTTTTAAAATTAAGGGTGGGATCAAAAATACATGACCCTCATCCAAAACATCTATTAGATAATGACTCAAATTGAATTTTATTAAAAAAAAAAAAAAAGATTCAATCTTACCAAATATTAGCATAACTCAAAGATCATTTTTGTTGTACAATTTCATTATTATTATGATATTTTTTGATATATACGTTGTACTTTGCATACTTCTGAAATTACACAAGAATATGGTATTAATATGTCACTTAAAAAAATCAAGGATTTTATAGCATGTTTGTTTTGTGAACCATCTAATAGACACTTATTTTATTTAAATGCATGTATTTCTAGATAATGTCATAGATGTGGCAACTTTTCATTGTTAGGAGAATGTATGCATGAAAGTAGTTTACATGAATTTGGACAACAATTAGTGGATGTTAAAAAATAGAAAAATGTTGAATATTCTTTAAAGGATGGAAAAATTGGATAACATTGTGAGCTAATCATAAAAGAAATTAGTGTGCATGCATTCATTAGAGAATTTAAAGATAATATTGTACCCAAATATGTCGAACACTCTTAATATGCTCGATGGCTTGGGGGTCAATTTCGTACATATAAAAACACATTTCCAATTGGAACTACATTGTTAGTTGTTAATTTTACAAAATACTATATGCTCTTGCTCCACAAGAGGAAATCCAATCACAATATTATAATTTAGTGTAGGTAGCCATATTTGTTCATATTGTATATAGACATGCTGATGATAGTATAGAAGATAATAGAAAATTTTTGAGAGAGTACCATTTTTATGTGAGTGATCATCAATTACACTCATCAGAGTTTGTTCACTATTGTTTAATATATTTTATAAAAAATTAAAAGAAAGAGAAATTCAAATGAGAGAACATCTCATATGGTCAGATAATTGTATGAGACAATTCAAGAATGCTAAAATGTTTTATTGGCTATGTAGATCTCACAAGATAAATAATATCCAACACATGTGAAATTTTTTTGAAGCTAGACATGGTAAAGGAGAACATGGTGGAGTAGGTGCATGTGTGAAAGGAGCTCTTACTAGAGAGCAACTAAAATTTGAGGATGCAACGAAATTCGAAGATGTGTGTGCAATTGTAGATTGGTGCAATACAAAATTATCTATAGGAACAAGTGAGAACTTAATAATTCAACGCTTCTTTTGGTTAGTTGAAGAAGAGAATATTCTTACTCAACAAGATTATGAAATAATTAATGGATCAGTAAAAAGGAATTCGTTTAAGAGCTCAAATGTAAACATGTGGAAAATTTAGATAAGTGAGCTTGCATGTTTTTGTCAATTTTGTATTGCAGGTGGCTAGGAGGCATGTGAAAATATAGAATGGGTCAAAGAATGGCAATAAAGAGCCTTGACACATACATCAACACATGATCAAAATGGAACAACAATTGAAGAATATAATCAAGTGATTTCATTAGATGATTATGATTATGTTTTGGACCTTGTACAAGAAGGTATTAAATTTATTTTTTTTTTTTTATTGCACTATTTTATAATATATATAATTTTATATATATGCATGTTTATATGTGAATTATATTTCACTCTTTATTAAATTAAATATTTTTTGTAGGACATGTGTATGTTGTTTTTTCACCTGAGGGGAATGAAGAGGAGATGGACTATTGGTTGGCTAGATGTATTGAGAGAAAACATAAGTTGGTACATCCTAGAGTGGGTGATGACAACTTTGAGTATCCAATTGATTCTATGGTTTTTATTGGCATCTAGCTATGAAAATATCTAATAAGAAATAATGGTTTGCCTGCATTTGAATACTGTGAAAGACACAAGAAAACTATACATTACTCACATTGTATTTTGGCAACCAATATAAAACTAGTTGTATATCAAGGGAGACCTACTAATAAAGTGTTATGGAGATTTTCAATGGATGAGCATGAGACAATCATAGATGCATTACAAAAAAGAGAGGATGCAGATGGTACAACGAAATAAATAAATATAGGTAAGTATATAGTAGTATATATTTAATTGATAGTCTATATATATAGTTAAAAATGTATCGCATAACTTAGATTCAAGGCACATGTGTATCTACGCTTAATCCAACTTCTTATTTAGTCTTAAGTCATTTCTTAATTATAGATAATAATAAAAAAAAATTAGGTCTCCAAAAACTAGATTACCAAAAATAGAGGATGCATACGTTATAAAGAAATTTAAATAAATACAAGTAAATATATAATTCTATACATTTAATTGATAGTCAAAATATAAAGCTAAATAATTCATTGTTATTTTATAAAAAGTTTAGAATTGATTGCATATCCCCTTAATTCATATCCCCTTGCATCCCCTTAAGTCATCCTTTATTATATACCTTTTAATCCATCTCCTATTTATAGAACTCATAAATTCTCACATGACACATAATTTGAGTCAAGGATCTTGTATCTCCCCTTAAGCCATCATCTTAGGACCCCTTAATTCATCCTCCTAGCTATCCTAAATACATCTTCTTGCATCTCCTTAAGTTACTCTTAACTCCCCTTAAGCCATCCTCTTAGGACCAATTAATACATCCTCTTAGGTACCCTAAATCCATCCTCTTGCATCCCCTTAAGTCATTCTCTTAACTCCCCTTAAGCCATCTTCTTAGGACTCCTTTGGTCATCGTTTACCTACATCTTTATATATCATCTCACATATCCCCCCTCTCTACTCTCCTCCCCATCTCTATTGTTCTATATCTCACTTCTCTCTCTCCCCTAGATCTACCTCTCTCTATCTAACCTCTCTCTCTCCACTATCTACCTCTCTCTCCATCTCAACTTTATGTATATCTCACCTTCATGTTCTCCCCTCATCCCTCCTTATCTACCT
Source organism: Sequoia sempervirens (assembly GCA_007258455.2). Classification (NCBI taxonomy): domain Eukaryota; kingdom Viridiplantae; phylum Streptophyta; class Pinopsida; order Cupressales; family Cupressaceae; genus Sequoia; species Sequoia sempervirens. The sequence continues at coordinate 118,626,000 of VDFB02047230.1, forward strand.
CTCCCTCCCTCCCTATGTAGATCTCTCTTATCTCTATTGTACATATCTCTCTTTATTTGCCTCTTCTCTCTATCTCACCTCTCTCTATCTCTCTCCCATGTCTTTTTCCTCTCTCCCTTTAATATCTCTAAATTATTAATTATTTAGGGTGTAAGGCCTATGGTTTTTGGGTTTAGAGTTGATGGTTTATGATGGAGAGTTGAGAGTTGAGGGTTTAGAGATTAAATTTAATTATGTAGGTTTTAGTGTTAAATTATTAATGTTGGGTTTAGGGAGTATTGGTTTATGTATTAGGGTTTAGATTGTAGGGTGTGGGATTTATAGTTGATGATACAGGGTTTAGGGTTTAAGGTTGATAGTATAAGATTGAGTTATAAGGTTTAGGTTTGAGGGTATAGGAACCTTGAGGGTTGAAGGTATAAGGTTTGGGTAGAGTGTAGGGTTTAGATTTGAGGACATATGATATAGTTTATATGGTTAAGGGTATATCATTTAGGATAGAGTGTATAGGGTTGAAGATTCATCCCCTAGGATTTAGGGCCTAGGGTTGAGGGATATGGTTTAGGGTTGAGGGTATATGATATAGGTTTTAGCATTGAGTGTATATGGTTGAGGGTTTATTATATAGGCCTTAGGGTCCAAGGTTGAGGGATAGGGTTTAGGGTCAAGAGATTATATGGTATAGGGTTGAGGGTTTAGCCTACAGGATGTAAGGCCTAGGGTTTAAGGTATAATGTTTAGGGTAGAGTGTATAGGTTTTATGACCTAGGGTTGAGCATAGGGTTTAGAATTGAGGGTTAAATGATATAGTGTATAGAATTGAGTGTATAGGGTCAAGGGTTCATCCCCTAGGCTTTAGGGCATAGGGTTGAGGGATAGGGTTTAGGGTTGAGGGATAGGGTCTAGGGTTGACAAGATGATTTGAATAAAAAATATAAATAATTAAGATGAAAATGCAATGATGATTAATATGCTTAGAATAACAAATCTAAACACTTAAGATGAAAATTAAATGATGAGAATATTCTTAGAATAAAAAATCTAACTAGGTGTATTTGGAATGTAATAATTGAACTACAACATAGAGAGAACTTAATTTGATAATGCATGTGATACTATACACCAAGGTATGAGTAACTAAGCTGACTATGTATCATATGAATAGAACTGAGACAACAAACACATAGGTTGAGAGTATAACATTTAGGATTGAGTGTATGGGGATTGAGGATTCATCATATAGGCTTTAGGGTCTAAAGTTGAGGCATATGGTTTAGAGTTGAGGGTATATGATATAGGGTTTAGGGTTGAGTGTATATGGTTGAGGGTTTATTATATGGGCCTTAGGACCCAAGGTTGAGGGATAGAGTTTAGGGTCAATATGGTATATGGTATAGGGTTGAGGGTTGAGGGTTTAGCCTATAGGCTTTAGGGCCTAGGATTGAGGGTGTAGGGTTTAGCCTATAGGATTTAGGGCCTATGGTGCATGTATAGTGCAATAAGGTGTGGATTCTGAACAATATTTTGTATCCTCCATCTTGAAGCCATAGAAGGATTTGTAGGTGATTTGGTTGGCATGATGGAATGAAATTCTAGCTATTTTGTGTCTACTGCACTAAGGGTGAAGAAAAGTGTGGGGAATCCAATTTGATGACCATGTCTGAAATCTCCCCTCGATGTTGGGTCCAAAATGGTTTGGTGCCATGAATTGGTGAGCTAAATCGCATGAGTTGATTTGCAAGTTTTTCATATGGAATGTCCTTTAATTTTTGGTGAAGGCCAGTTATTGTTGATGGTAGGTACTCATCGAGTTGTTTACTGATAAATACAATTGTAGTTGCTTGGCTGCGGTGGTGCATTATAATATTTAGTATGAAATACCTAAATAATGGGTGTTGGCCAAACCTATTATCATGGTAACTTAGAAGGTGGAGAGAATACTCATGTAGCTTAACTTGGACCTTGATACACTCTTGTTTGAATGCAGCTTTCCCTTTTGGAAACAAAGTGGGAAATTCCATCACAAATAGTCCTTCGGTGGTGTATTCATTTATAGGATATGGAGAAATGGGTGGCCATGTAGCAATAGGTGTTGATTGTCTTGATCCTAGTTGTAATAAAGAGAGAACTTCTCTAACTTTTGTTCGTGCATGTGATAGGTTTTCCACAAATGAAGTTGTAATTGGAATTTTTTTCTTAAGGGATCATATTCTATATCACTTGTTTCCATTAATTCTATATCTATAGGATCAAGATTTGAATTTTTTGTATATAGGAGGTCTGAGATGTTAGTGGAGGATAGGGTAAGTTTGATACTGCAAGCTCATCTATTTGTGCATCTTTGTAGTATGGGTCATTTTGTGTCTTATATTGTAATGCCTCACAGACACGTCCTCTACAAACATAGAAGTTATATGGTTGTTTCCTAATGTTCTTCTTGATAATTATTAGTATATCCAAAAATTAATATGCCTAGGCAAGTAGGTTGCAATCATAGATATATCTTGAGGAAAATAAATAGTGTGCCCAATGTATTTTAGTTGTTCCCCTCTTGCATAGCTAACTTGTAGGATTGGCCTAACCCTTGCTATCAAAATCTCATGAACTTGAGATAGAATTTTTAAACACATCAATTACTCACCTGGGTCCATGTTGTTCTAGTTTGAGAAGCGATGGTTGTCTTTTTCAGATGTACATATAAAACAAGTAGTGATTCCATTTGACTTTCTAGTTTTGATTCCTAGATATCTTTCCATATAGACCATAAAAGTTGATGTATTTGAAAGGATATCTAATTTTGAATGAAAATTATTTCTATTAGTCAAAAAATCATGGGATGTAGGTATACAAGGGTGCATTTGAACAAATGGGTTGGGTTGATACATATACTTTGCAATTAAGGTCCAGGTGTTTGTAGGTGTGATGTGTTATTGGGAGAAGAAAGTGTGGATGTAGAGGCTCCATCAATGTTGTTTTATAGGATTTCTTATCTTCTTTCGCTAATATTAGTTTTTCTTGTATGGTAGTATGCTCGTTGCATTTTATTTTTATGCAAGCTTTTTGCTCTTTCCCTTTCATTTTCTACCTCCATTTTAAGGAATCCTAAGGATCAAAGTAATTTTTAATATATTTATGAGTCATAATTACAATAATATATATATTTTAAATACAAAATTGAAACATACATTAAAAATAACATGAGCATATATTGTATAGAACTTAAGGAGATAAGATGACATGAATAAATAATTTGGAACATATGTAGATAAAATAAATAAATAAATATGCAAACATTCAATCTACATAAATTTCTTGAAACAATTATGAATAACTTGTTCATTTTTTATATTTGGAATACCATGACCAACTATTATATATAATTTAAGGAGATAACATTTTGCAAATAATAAAATTGGAACACAAGTAAATATCAAAGCATATTTTTAAAAATATGATTTCCTTTACACATATGGACAATAAATGTATAGAATATTCCAAAAGTATATACAAATGTTGATCATCTCCATATAGATGGTCATTTAACTTATACAATGATGCTTAAAAGACTTAAATAAAATAATTAAATTGCCGTAATGGCTGTAATAACAATGCTTTGTGTTTCCTATCCACCAAATGGAATCATTTTGATGGTGAGCTTGAGGAAAAACTAGCAACCAAAAAAATTATCTAAAATGTGTTTAGTAGCATTAGGTTTAGCCACTAATAGTTACAAATCTTTTGCAAAAACACCCATCAAGGAACTCCCTAGTCCTTCAAATGCAGTAACTTTTAAAAGTTCACTAGTTCCATCTTGCAAGTCCATTTTAAGCATGTAGCTAAAATCACATCTAGATATATCTTTAGAGAACTTTGGGCATTGAAAAGTATTCAATGAAGTTTCCAAAACTTTTTTCTAACATTTTTTATTATCCACTAATAGACGGCATGAAAGGTAGTAGAAGTTGTCCAAGTGTAGTTTTGAGATGGATGCCTTTATGCAAATAGTTTTCTTCTCAAGAAAGCTTATATTTGCAATAGATGAAATATTGATTGGATTTGAAAACTTGTTTGGAGAAATATGGCTTTTAGATAAGGAATTAGAAGGCTTGGCATTCCCTAGCGCAGCATACCATGTCTGTAATCTTGAGGCCTCTGATATATTTAAGTCTATTAGGATTGTAGTAGGATAAATAGTATCAATGCCTTTACCACACCAAGAGGTTATACATCTAGATTTAATCAATATAATAGGAGGGTTTGGCTACATGAGCATATCATAGATTTTCTTCCCATCAATCTCACAATGACAACCCCAAAGGGTAACATCAATGGTACAACTTGACATGTATATGATTGTAGTTGTATGTTTGATTGTTTTTGTACTATCTCTTTTACGAATGGTTGATGTAGGGGAGATAGATAAAAGTATGCCAATAACATCAACAAGGGAATTAATAGGAAATGAGGCCAATGAATCTATGCTCTTTATGTGGAATGTATGTGTAGGTATGGTGGAATCTAAGGTTGTGGAGGGAGTTATTTTTGATGAGTTGAGGATAACTATTTCAAATGGATGTGTGGAGCTAGTTTATTTTGTGTTAGCTACTTTAATGTGACCGTTGGAGATCACATAAAGATGATCATAGTGAATAGCTTAGTAGAACTCATCAACAAGTTCGTTGAAGCAAGAAATATGTATTTTAGAGCCTAATTTGTCTATGAAATCAATTACAAATACTTTTCCATCATGGCCAGCATTTTGGAATCGATGGATTGGAGATTTTTTCAAGGCTCAACCCGCAATGGACCAATTCTTATGGAATGGGGTTAGCGTTCTAATGGGAATTGGTTCAAAAGGGGATATATTGTGTTGATTTGTAGGGTCCCCATCTTGTTGCATTGAATCATTTGTAGATTGAGAGGAGCCAAATGTTGCTTGAGATCTATTTGAAGGGAGGGAACTTCTATATTGGAGGAGAGGGGTTGGAATTCCAATAATTGGTGTGTTGTTTGAAATTAATTCCAAGTTATCAATTATGATAGACTTGCAATGAAATGAGATGATTAATTTAGTGAGAGTGTGCAAGATAATAAACGAGAGGAATATAATAGTTTTTTGCAAGTGTGGATGTACATAAATTTATGGAGCATCTTAGAAGTATATTGCTAAAGCCTCCTCTAAAACAAGTTCCTTGAATTTATCAGGAAGCAAAGCATGATTTTTGTGTAAACCATCAGATAGTTGAACTTGGTATTTGACAAGTGTAGAATGAGCTTGTTGAATGGGTTCGATAGATGTAACCTGTAAAACAGGATCCAGACCAGATATTCCTACAAGAATATCGGTAATAGCATTTGTAGTTAATGTTGTCATAATGTTGTTGGAATTAATTGTGAGGAATTGGCCTATGACAAATTGAAATATGATAATTAGGTTTTACAAATTAATGAATCTCAGTATCATTAAGTTAAATTTGAGTTGAAGAAATTAACTTGTGAGCAAATTGAAATATGTTATTATGTTCATGTTTAAAATTTAAATTTATAAGTGGGTAGTTGGGGAGCATCTCTCCATAACAAGGATGTGGAGAGACCACGACTATTAGAAATTCATCCACAGTTTGCAAAATGACTTAGGTTGTGGATGGTTGGTTCTTTCTTATGGTCTATGTGGATGGTTGATGTCTGTGTGGCAATTTGAGCAAGAAAACAAACTGAGATGGAAATGAGTGGGAGATTGGAAATCTTTTCATTGATTTCCCTTTGCACTCTGTTCAAGTCTCCAAGGTGGTGAAAGGACACATAATAAAATCTTTTTATGATGTTTTGTTCCTCTGGTAATGGTAGTTACAAGTAATGATGAGTTGGTCTACGAGAGATCAAGGTTTGATATGACCCATCTCCTAGTTGGCGTTCCATGACAAGGCATAATGCATAATCGAGGACAGTTGGAGGGTGCTAAGGAATTTAGGCAAGGAACGATTGTAGTTACACATCGTGGTAAGTTTGGCAAGCTTCGTGGAGGAAGTCCTTAAAATTTCAGCAATTTTGAATTTTTTTTGCCATCTTTTGTTTTCATTTTCTAGTGAGCTCTATGTGGTAGTCATGGCAAAGCATTCAAATTTCATTGTTGATATTTCATCTAAGGTGATGGTGAGTATAGGGTGATGAAACCCTCAAAAAAAAAAATCCTTGTTCCATGTTAAAACCCTTATTGCATTTGGTATAGGGTTGTTATTTTAAGGGTTTAAGTTGCTATGAATACTCATAGAGTTATTTTTCGCTATTGACTCCTCACCTATTTTTGGTCATTTTTTCTAAATTTCATATCATTCATTAGGCGATTGGTCCCTCTAAGCCTAGGTCTAAGCCTTATATTTTATAAGGATTCGGTATGGGCTCTTTTGGAGCACTACATTTTATATATATTTCATCATTTTGAACATCTTGAGCCTATTATTATCATGTTGTCCTAGAGAAGTCCCCTCTTTTAGAACAACTAATGATCACATGCTTAAAAGGTTCCCACTTATGTCCCGATGGCCTTCATAGATATATCGCTCATCACTGATTTATTCATTGGTCCATACTTTAAATTAGCGACGAATGATGGACTGATGTTTTCCCTTTAATATCGCTCATCGCTAGTGGCTCTTAAATTTTCAAAATTGTAATAGTGATGAGTGATACTTTTGTCTTTATGTTCTTATCACTCATTGTGGATGGCCATAAAAAAATAAACTTGGAATAGTGATGAGCCATGTGATACAATTACCTGTATATAGCTTGATCGTGGGTATGTCTTGAATGTAAAGTCTCACATCAGCAATATGTGATGGACATTACAAAAATTGTAAATCTTCTCATCACTAATTGCTTGCAAAATATATGAGGAGAATTAGCAATGAACAAAGGCCGTATGATATAACTTCATCGCTCATCGTTGATTTTTTTTAGAACTTGAGTTCTAAATTGGCGATAAGCGATGGATGTTATCTAAAGGATTTTTCTTTCACAAATGTGATATGATTATATGAGCAATGTATTTTGTGATGTTTGTTTTATGCAGGTTGTACATGTCCAATTTTGGTGCTATCACAACATCTCCTGTTGCAGATAGAAGCCTCAGTACAAGGTTCAAATTAATGATGTGGGAGAGGAGGATAAGTGTGACCAATGGTCAGGCCATAGAACTAGGGGCTAAAGACCATTGCTAGGATGTCTACATCACTAATAGAGTGGGGAAAAGAAAAATTAGATCAATGACAAGCAATGGTCACTACATGGAATGGGCTACGTGGAAAAATCCTAAAGCTTTAGTATAAAAAAAAGGGAAAGCAACAAGAATATTGATGAACCATTGATAAAGTTTTAAAGTATAATAATCCAATGGACTGAGAATCACCACATAAATAATTTCATCAAAATTTAGGATCAGTGATGAAGCGATGAAGTATATAAAGAAATTTTCCCTCTAAGAAAAACTAGTCTTGTGTATTTTGCTGATATTAATGAAAGCACGGATTAGGTTGGCGATACATGTTGATTGATAGATCACAACACTTGAGCTGGCATCATTATTTTATATGAGAAAGTTGATAAGGACATAAAAAAAATTCTCATATCACCATGGATGAAGTTTTAAATACTTTAAAAGCAACGGCTTAGATTTGGTCTTGAGCTATAAGTTATCAACTTGCTTGCGTAAAGCAATTTCGAGTCATTAATATTGCATGCTTCAAATTTCCTATTTAATGCAAATCACTTGATTGATCTTCCATGACATAATTCATTTTGTAATGAATGAGGATCAAAGGTTGATAAAGAAGTGTGAGGGAATTGAATTCTCCTGAGAAGTTTGTAGACATTCTAGGCAAGTAGGTTTGCAAGATGATTTGAGAGTCTGGGGGGTTAAGTTTGTTTGAGCTTAAGGGAGGTCTTGAAAATAAAAGTGGAATACATGGAGATCTTGATACGACAAAGGGAAGAGTAGGATTTAGGAATTCAAGGAGTATAGTACCAAGGAAAATCACCATCCCAGAGAATAGATAGTTTCAAAAGAATTAGTCAAACATAGAGAGAAGAGGATGGTGAAATATGAAAAGAAGGCAAGGATAGAGAGTGAGCATTGTAAGGCCTATCCAAAGGAAATCAGTTCTCCATGTGAGGTTTCTAATAACCCTTCAGATAGTGAGGGTGACACTGAATCAGAGGGTCATTATTATCCCCTCTCCCTAGTACTATCAAGGAATCGTAATGAAGAGGTGGTGAGAGTTTCTCCAGTCCCACCATGAGCAAAACATGGGTGAATATCCTTTGAGGTTGATGACCCAGAGTGATGATTTCACCCTATTTTTTTTTTAATGACACCATGCCCTCTCTGTTAGGATTGTCCTATTCAACACTCATGTGATTTCTTGTTTCATGTGCTGAGGTGGAATGTTTTTAGGCTAGTATGTAGGTGAAGTGCCAGACTAGCTAACCTTGGCAGCAAGTGTATTGTATTCAGATAATATACAAGTTTGTGTTGGAGCTGCTATTGGAGAATCTTCTTTGGTCAACAAAGATGAGGATTCAACATGGTTACAAAAAACTCTTCCTTTCGAGGAGTTGGTGTGTCTTCATTCAGGGAATATGGAATGCAGTCTTTTACTCTTCCATTTTCCTCAAATGATTGCATTTAACAAACTAGGAATATCTTGAATTTTGGTACAAATGAATTGAAATGTAAATGTAATTAATCATGATGCTTGTTGCTCCCTTATCCTATAAAAGGGATTTCAGGGCTTATTACAGAGGTCATATTTTGAAGTCTTAATAGGGTTCTAGGTAAAAGATAAGTTGAGAAAAGGCACTTAGAATAGAATACTGAGGTAGGCCAATAGTTTGTCCTAGATAAGAAGTCATGTATGTAACAATCTTAAATGAGTTTTATAGAAATTACTGATATCGAAACAAATATCAATCAAGAAGTCGATACTCTCCTATGTATGTTCATTATGAAGTTATGAATGAGAAATACTAATGGTGTTATCATTTGTCTTCAAATATTTCATTTGAATGTATTAATCTATTTTCAGCTTTAATTCAAAGAATTAATTAAAATTCTTGAATAGCATTATTACTTTGTAAGGAATGGCTTAGGATTGCTAAGAAGTGAATTTTTCTTGTAGAGTGAGTTTTCGTAAACGCAAAGCAATACAAAAATAGTTTGTTTTTCCTTGAATGAGTAATTTGTAAATTATTGATCCTCTTGTGTACTTGACTTCGTTGCTCCAATTGATGAGACACTAGTCATTTTGTCAGAAAATATTACATAAGATGAACAAATAATGTTCATGGCCCTAGACTTATGAGAAGACAATACTCAAATTAAAAAATCTCTCCAAGGGTGGTAGAAGTGGAATTAACTCCAATTCCTAGCAGATAACCCCAATTCCTAGCAGATAGCTAATCCTTCATTTGAAAATCTACAAAATCTTCAATGAAAATGATTTTATCTGCCATAAATGGGAATTAATCTGTGTATAAACATGTGTTACTAATTGATTATATTGCACAAAAATGCAATCAGGATTACCCTCCTAGGTTTCACAGAGCCTAAAGTGAAGGAGTATGAACTTTAAAATCTTATACTCGTTGTGTTGGCCACTAACCTAATAGTTCTTCATCATAGGAGTTGGATACTTCTTAGAGGATTGTTCAGTTCTATTGGAAAAATCACCAACAAAAATGGTGACTCCATTGGGGAGACTATGACTCTCTGGTGGTAGACTATCAGAGTCAAGAAATTGGCGAATATGAACATCTAGTTTAGATACTGAGGAATTTTCAAACTTGGAAATGTTTCTATTGAGAAAGTTTCAAAGGATGTAGGTGCGACGCTGTTGTGGGAAAAGACCCAGAAGAACATTCATCTTTGAAGGAGCTTCACGTTGCTTGAAGTTTAGTCCTCTGAAAAGAAGTGGTGACTACGTTATGAACTTGATGAAGATGTGAAGAACGTTTCAGATCTGCAAGTGTTTCTAGTCAAGAAGGGGAAGCCTTTGCTGCAACATGTCTAGGTATTCTTCAGTTTTTGGTTTTCAAGAAAGATAAATATGTATATGAAAACCATAGTTGTAAGTCTTGTAGAAATTCAATTCCCTATTAAGTGATTAAGCACTAAGGAAGGGAAATAGTAGTGATAGGCTTGCATACTTTTGTACACAATGTTCTTAAAGAAATTCATTTAGGAGATCTTAAGCAAGTAGAGATAAAATATGCATTGTAAGAGCTTAAGATCTGGTTGTAAAAGAAGTCTGATTTTCCTGATGTAATTGCATAATATAAGAAGGCTTATAGAGCTGTAAGAAAATGTACCATCAACCTATGAATCCCTATGTGGACCCAAATGTAACAATGCATAGTGCTTAGGCCTTGTCATGTAATAAAAGAAGATTCAGCATCAAAAGGTACATGGCCATAAATTTTGATGGCATTTCTGGTTACCCAAATATTATTCCATCTAAAATCATAAATGAGCTACTAAAGTTCAATGGTACAAAGAGTGAGTCAACAAGTAAGAATTTGCAAGAGTTTAGCAATTTAATGGATGACTATGAGATAGATCACGAGGATGTTATCATGAGGTTGTTTGTTTAGTCTCTAAAAGGAGATGTAAGAGATTGGTTCTCTAAGTTACCGGTATTCTCTGTCTATTCTTGGAATGAGTTCAAAGTAGTGTTCATGGAGTAGTTTGGTGAAAGAATCAATGCTATTTGCTCAATAAATTTATGAACATTGAGAAAGAAGATGATGAGAAGGTCCCAACATTTAACTAAAGATTTGCTAAAACATTAAGGGATATTCCTAATGTTTTGGATCTAAGTGATGCAGTATGTTTGGTTGTTTATTTGGGAGCTTTTGATAAAAAAAATGAGCTATCTGCTGAGAGATAAAGATCCCAAAACCTTACATCAGGCCTATGGGATAGCCATGAATATTGAAAACAACTTGAATTATGGGATGCAAAGGAATCACTTGGATACAAGTGTTTGCTGCCATAGAATGCCAAATGTTGATGAATAGTGTAAACCAAAAGTCAAAAATGAATGTGAGAGAATTTGTACCCCTATTGTTTCAGCTTACACAACATTCTGTAATACTGATCTCATAAAGCCCCAAACACATCATCAAGAAACCATCATGTTTTCAAGTTGCAATGATAATAATTTTGCTGCTCTGTATCAGTCAAGTAGTGAGATATCACATGAAGAAGAAGATAGCAGAGCAAAGGTTGAAAAGATATACCTCAATCAGTAAAATGAGAGGTATGGTTTAAATACTATTGAAAAATCCATTACTTATGCTCTTATGGATGAGATAAGACTAAGCATTCAATCTCGTAAATCTGAACATAATTGCAAAATTGAGGAATCTTCTTTTTATAGTAATGATGATAGCATTGAGTATGGTCAAATCTCTATTGAATATGATTTTCCTCATGAAGAAGAGATATAATCATTTGCTATAGATGAGAAATGTGTTGATAATGTTGTAAGTGCGTTCGAAAATGCGTCTGTCTGTTCTTTTGATGATTATAGTGATTTTGGATGCTATAATGACTTGGAGGAATTAGACATCCATGTTGAGAAAATTGAGGCTCTTATGTCAAGTATACATGCGATGGAAAATCCATTGTATGATGAGCCTCGATCTTCATCAGAGATGAAGAATAATGATCCTTATTGGTGCAGAGATAATCCACTCTTTGTTGAGGATTCCGATGATACATCTGATACAAGGTCAGAATGTGGTCTTGAGCAAACAAAGAAACACATTGATGTGCTCCTTGAGGACATCTCTTATGAATGTATTACATTTGATGCAGGTATTACAAATCAGGTTGAGTATCAAGATGCTAACTATCTGGAAGAGTATGAATGCTTTCAGTTTTCGGTTCAGTGGGAAGGCATTTTGATGAAGCATGACAAAGGGATGAATAACAAGAAATGTTATTTTCAATATGAACATTTTTCATATAATGAACATAACACATATGTGTCATGTGATGATAATTTTCATTTCATGCCTAACTCTACAATACAGGATGATGGAGGTTACACTGGCAGTTTTATACTCAAAAAGGTTGTCAAAAACATTGATAACAAGGATTATAATCAGACAAACTCTCACTTGTTAAAAAGAGGCCTAACATTTGTTTTGGTAGGATTGAAATTGCTCTTAATTTAGTGGTACAATAAAGACAAATGTGAATGGAAATACATCAACTTTTTTAGAAGGCTGGTTTTTGACAAAGGTAGAAACTTATTCAACGCTTTTGTGGCCTAGTGCCACCAATTAGGAAAGTAAAACCTAGTTGAACTGATGGATGCATAATATAGTTTCCATAATTATGGAAATTTTCATGTTGGTTGGGTGGAGATTGGATCTCCCTTTTCAGGTCTTCTCTTCCTGTGTACAATTTGTACGTATGTTGTTTCTTTTGTTTTGTTCTTGTTCTTGGTCTACTTCACTTGAAATTCTAAGATCTCACCATGCCTACAAAAGGAATGTGTCCCCAATCAGAGCCACTGATGGAACCCTCAAAAAAAAATTCCTTGTTCCATGTTAAAACCCTTATTGCATTTTGTATAGGGTTGTTATTTTAAGGGTTTAAGTTGCTATGAATACTCACAGGGTTATTTTTTCGCTATTGACTCCTTCTTACTTGTTTATGGTCATTTTTTCTAAATTTCATATCATTCATCTGGTGATTGGTCCCTCTAAGCCTAGGTCTAAGCCTTATATTTTATAAGGATTTGGTAAGGGTTCCTTAGGAGCTCTACATTTTATATATGTTTGATCATTTTGAACATCTTGAGCCAATTATTGTCATGTCATCCTAGAGAAGTTCCCTCTTTTAGAACAACTAATGATCACGCGCTTAAAAGGTTCCCACTTATGTCCCAATGGACTTCATAGCTATATCGCTCATTACTAATTTATTCATTGGTTCATACTTTGAATTAGTGACGAGAAATGGACTAATGTTTTCCCTTTAATATCGCTCATCATTAATGGCTTTTAAGTTTTCAAAATTGCAATAGTGATGAACGATACTTTTTTCTGTATGTTCTTATCGCTCATCGCGAATGGCCATAAAAAAAATAAACTTGGAATAACAATGAGCGATGTGATGTGATTTCCTATATATCACTTGATCACGGGTATGTCTTAAATGTAAAGTCTCACATCAGTGATACGCGATGGACATTACAAAAGTTGTAAATCTTCTCATCACTAATTTCTTGCAAAATATATGAGGAGAATTAGCGATGAACAAAGGTCGTATGTCATAACTTCATCGCTCATTGCTGATTTGTTTTAGAACTTGAGTTCTAAATTGGCGATAAGTGATGGATGTTCTCTAAAGGATTTTTCTTTCGCTAATGTGATATGATCATATGAGTGATGTCTTTTTTGATGTTTGCTTATGCAGGTTGCACGTGTCCAATTCTGGTGCTATCACAACATCTCCTGTCGCAGATAGAAGCCTCGATACAAGGTTCGAATTAATGATGTGCGACAAGAGGATAAGTGTGACCAACAGTCAAGCCATAGAACTAGGGCCTAAATACCATTGCTAGGATGTCTACATCGTTAATAGAGTGGGGAAAAGACAAAGTAGATCAACGAAAAGTGATGGTCACTGCATGGAATGGGCTATGTGGAAAAATCTTGAAGATTTACCATAAAGAAAAGGGAAAGCGGTGAGAAGACTAAGGAACCATTGATAAAGTTTTAAAGTAGGATAATCCAATGGACTAAGAATCACCACATAAATACTTTCATCAAAATTCAAGATCAACGATGAAGCGATGAAGTGTATAAAGAAAGTTTCCCTCTAAGAAAAACTAATCTTGTGTACTTCCCCGATATTAATGAACGCATGAATTAGGTTGGTGATACATGTTGATTGACAGATCACAACACTTGAGTTGGCATCATTGTTTTCTATGGGAAATTTGCTAAGAACATAAAAAAACAAGGCTCATATTACTATGGATGAAGTTTTAAGTGCTTTAAAATCAACGGCTTAGATTTGGTCTTGAGCTGTAAGTTATCAACTTGGTTGCATAAGGCGATTTTGAGTCATTAATCTTGCATTCTTCAAATTTCCTATTTAATGCAAATCAATTGATTGATCTTTCATGACATAATTCATTTAGCAATAAATGAGGGTTGGAGGCTGATAAAGAAGTGTGAAGGAATTGAATTCTCCTAAGAAGTGTGTAGACATTCTAGGCAAGTAGGTTTGTCATGATGATTCAAGAATCTGAGGGGTTGAGTTTGTTTGAGCTTAAGGGAGGTCTTGAGAATAAAAGTGGAATAAATGGAGCTCCTAATACACCAAAGGGAAGAGTAGGATTTAGAAAATTCAAGGAGTATAGTACCAAGGAAAATCACCATCCTAGAGAATAGATAGTTTCAGAAGAATTATTCAAACATAGAGAGAAGAGGATGGTGAAATATAAAAAGAAGGCAAGGATAGAGAGTGAGAATTATAAAGCCTATCTGAAGGAATGCAGTTCTCCATGTGAGGTTTCTAATAACCCTTCAAACAGTGAGGGTGGCACTGAATCAGAGGGTGATTATTATACCCTCTCCTTGGTACTATCGAGGAATCTTGACGAAGAGGTGGTGACAGTTTCTCCAATCCCACCACGAGCGAAACATGGAAAATATCCTCTAAGGTTGATCACTCAAAGTGATGATTGTGGCCTATTTTTTTTTTGATGACACCATGCCCTTTCTGTTAGGATTGTCCTATTCGGCACTCATGTGATTTCTTGTTTCATGTGCTGAGGTGGAATTTTTTCAGGCTAGCATGTAGGTGAAGTGCTAGACTAGCTAACCTTGGTGACACATATATTGTATCTAGACGATATAATTTTTTTTGTTGGAGCTGCTATTGGAGAATCTTCTTTGGTCAACAAAGATGAGGATTCAACATGGTTACAACAAAATTTTCCTTTCAAAGAGTTGGCGTGTCTTCATTCAGGGAATGTGGAATGCTGTCTTTTACTCTTCCATTTTCCTCAAATGATTGCATTTAACAAACTAGGAATATCTTGATTTTTGGTACAAATGAAATGAAATGTAAATGTAATTAATCCTGATGCTTGTTGCTCCCTTATCCTATAAAAGGGATTTCAAGGCTTATTACAGAGGTCAAATTCTGAAGTCTTAATAGGGTTCTAGATAAAAGCTAAGTTCAAAAAAGGCACTTAGAATAGAATACTGAAGTAGGCCAATAGTTTGTCTTGGATAAGAAGTCATGTATGTAACAATCTTAAATGATTTTTATAGAAATTACTGATATCGAAACAACTATCAATCAAGAAGTCGATACTCTCCTATGTATGTTCATTATGAAGTTATGAGTGAGAAATACTAATGGTGTTATCATTTGTCTTCAAATATTTCATTTGAATGTATTAATTTGTTTTTAGCTTTAATTAAAATAATTAATTAAAATGCTTGAATAGCATTATTACTTTGTAAGGAATGGCTTAGGATTGCTATGAAGTGATTTTTTCTTGCACAGTGAGTTTTCGTAAATGCAAAGCAATACAAAAATAGTTTGTTTCTTCCTTGAATGAGTAATTTGTAAATTACTGATCCTCTTGTGTACTTGACTCCGTTGCTCCAATTGACGAGACACTAGTCATTTTGTCAGAAAATATTACATAAGATGAACAAATAATGTTCATGGCCCTAGACTTATGAGAAGACAATACTCAAATTAAAAAATCTCTCCAAGGGTGGTAGAAGTGGAATTAACCCCAATTCCTAGTAGATAGCTAATCCTTCATTTGAAAATCTGCCAAATCTTCAATTAAATTGATTTTATCTACCATAAACAGGAATTAATTTGTGTATAAATGGGTTACTAATTGATTATATTGCACAAAAATGCAATTGGGATTACCCTCCTAGGTTTCAAAGAGCCTGAAGTGAAGGAGTACAGGCTTTAAAATCCTATGCTCGTTGTGTTGGCCACTAACGTAACAATTCTTCATCATAGGAGTTGGCTACTTCTTAGAGGATTGTTCGGTTCTACTAGAAAAATCACCAACATAGGGAAATACACTCCCATCCAACTCGACTACATGGTCCAGCATACTACATTCAAGAACATTACCAACCAATGGTTGAAAAGGATAATGCTTAGGATCGATCCTCACAAAATGGTAGCTGTAAAGATGATTCTGGGCATGGATTTTTTGGTCAACCAGGAGACATTCTGGGTTAACACCCACATTGTCTCTTAGTTCCTGGCATCTTTTCTTAATGTAAGGACTCCCAAAGCCGAGAGAAAGGTGATTGTCTGCAAGATCTTCAAGAAAGAGCTCCTAGGAGGCTTGGATGAGGTTATGAAGTTGATCCTCTTGGGATGTGGTGCACCTCAGCCCCGTGATCTTTCACTGATTAGGATTACGGGTGAAGCCATTAAGGTCTATTCCCTACTGCTGGAGCTCAAAGGCATGGCATTGGTCAGGCATCATCAAATTGCAACTTATGAGGTTAGTTTCCTATAGAAGTTGCTAATGTTGGAGCCAATTAATGGATTCAATTGGGTGGAAAATTTTAATCAATTCACTAAGATGAATGGTTTCTAGCTGGTGTCCATGTGGTTGGGTAGGTTGTTTAGGGTTTGTTGTCAAAATACTATAGCTTGTATAGTTTCATATGGGTGGTGGTTGGTGTCTCTTTTTTTGGCTTTTGTCTCTATATGGTGTCTATTTTTGGTTTTTCCTCCTTGGCCTCAAGGAAGTGGGCGTAGTGAATTCAGTATTTTGGTGGCCAATGGGGGCCTTTTCTGACAAGTGAATGGAGTTTTGGTTGGCTAGTAAGGGTGGTATTCTACAAATTTTGCAAACCTGCTATGCAAACAAGATGTAAATTTTTGTCAACTTAATATAATTATCTCTTATGAATAAAAAAACATAAATTTGTTCCTAGAAGATAAAAAAATATGGAAAAGAGGCTTTCTTCATATATGATCAAAACCCTTACAACATAAATGTATTGCATAAATGCCTGCAAAAAATAAACCAAAATTTACCGTAATTGATCAAAACCCTTACAACATATAAATATGCACAAACATTAAGAATTACATTATATATCATAGAAATGGAATGATAAAATATAGAACATAAAATATAAAATATAGAAGAATAAAGATGCGTATTTTTAAAATGTGGTGGTAAGTAATTTAAATAATATAATTTATAAATTTTCTATTTATATAAGATCAATTCAATATTATAATTTAAGCGTATTTAGAATAATTTCAAATTTTGGTTAACATAAGTTTATTCATAATTATTGTATACTATATAATAAATTTAATATTTATTAATATTTGCACAAATTGATTAATGAGTTAACACAACACCAAAATATTCATTATTAACTTTACAATGAGCATCTTTAGAAAGAGATGTACGAAAGAAGTGTCTTTATTTATTGTAGAGAGACTATACATAGATAGGTATAGCTTGGTTATAAAATGACAAAATAGTAACTTATTTGTTTACTTGAGGTTACATAGTATCAAAATAGCATCATTCTTGTTTACATAGTAAAAAGAAACAATTGTTTCACATATTTTGTAACCACATCTCATATGCATGGATGATAGAAGAGATTGCTTCATTTTGGTAGTGTTTATTATAGTAAACCTCCCTAAGGAAGGTACATAAACCCTCAAGTTTTATGTAACTATCTTGAAATGTTGTCAACATTTCCTGAAGTTTTTTGATATCCATTGCTTCGACAAGAGGGGTTGTTTCGCATGCAAGTTTGAACTTGCATACAACTGCATGACAATTGTTTGTAATATGTGAAGAAAGATTTTAAACATCAATTCCAAAGCATTTTGATTTATTGATAGATGGGCAGTTCTTTGGTAGCATGGTTGCAGAATCTATTGGAATGGAGGGGGTATGTATACTTTTGGTTGTATCTTCACTAGAGCTTGGAATGATGATATTATTATTTGCATGTTTATCCATTCCCTGAGACAAAAATGAATACATATAAGGTATAATAATAAATCAAGACAATTATAAGAGGTGTAACATAAATTTTTTTAAATTCAAAATGAGTCAAAAATAAAACCATGTTAATTCACATTTTAGCAAAAGAAAGATCATTATAAATTGAAATACCTATAATTAAATTTATGTATTAATGCAATTAAAAAATAAGAAATAAGTAATTAAAATATTAAAATAGATAGATTTTTTAGTAAATTACTATAATTATTTCAAAGTAAATTAAAAAATTGTGAATTTTTTTAAATTTAAATATAAATATAACTATTTAGACCAAGCAATCATAATATTATTTTTAAAATAAATTTACATTATATAAAATATAGTATATACTATTTTGAAAATTAATAATAAACAATAAACTTATTATTAAGCTTCATAATTTAAATTGTGTGTATATATTAATAGTTATTATTAAGTATATTAAGAATGATAAGACCTTGGTAGATGCCCAAGAAAGAATTACTACATATAAGGCAAAGAAAGATGACATAATTGTGAAATCTAGCAAAAGTGAAAGAGATACATAAGCATACTCAATGCTAGAAATGAAAATAGAAGGGACGCTCCTAGTGAAAATGGAAGAGTGAAATATTTGAATGCAATTCATTCAAAAAATAATGCTTCCAGAGATCTTGAAAGAATTACAGAGACATATATGGTGTACAATAAAGATTGTAATACTGAGAATGTAAAATCCTCAAAGAATAGTCCATCCAAAATAAACCAAGAGAGGACTACAAAGGTTGTGGAAAGAAGGATGGATGGAGTGGTTGCAAAAGGTAGTAAATATGAGCAGAATGCAAGGTATAAAGGAAAGAAATATAAATATAAATTGGACACTAATGATATGTCTTATGTGAAGAAATCTCCAGCCTGAAAATAAGAAAAATGCTTCTCACAAAAATATTGCTAAGAGTTGTGGTTATAATCCAAAGAAAAATGTGAGCTCTTCTACTACAAGTGCAATTCAATCTTTAGAAAAGAAGGAAGATATTGATTGGATCACTGACAATGATTGGTCTCAAGGTTCAGATGAACTTAATAGTAGAAAGGACAATTCTATTAGTTGTCACAATCAAAAGAAGATTGCTAATAATGTCTATTTAGATAGTCAGCATGCAGAAGGGAAACGTGGCATTGATTGTAATCCTATGAGACCTCAAATGGTAGGGAGAACTCATGATGGAGTAGTTATGAACAAGGTAATAGGTATAAACACCATCAGTCCAAAAATAAAGATTGTAAAGAAAACTAATGATGCAAGAGCATACGGGAAAATCACAGCTCTATTTCCTATGTTATTTTGTTTTTTTTTAATTTTGTCTTGGTTTTTTTTTGGCTTGCAGGCAACAAATTATTTTATCTAATTTGTCTCTCCAAGGTTGACATTGTGGAGAATATTTTTCCAATAAAAGAATGGGTGAATTTTAGCTATTTTATGGTCTCGAAAAAGTGGAAAATGGGATATATCTTGGAAGCCCAAAAGGCCACGTTCCAAATTCTTTTTCTCCATTATTGGAGCATTTTGTAACTCCTTTTTTTTTTTTTGGGAATTTAAAGTTGGGAATCCAAGTAGTGGAAAAGAAGGAGGTTCTAGAATAAATCAATTTTAGAGTTCCTTATTGATAGCTTGCAGGTGAAGCTATTCCCTACTTTTTGGACTGGTTTTTGATGTATTTATTATAGATTGAATTATGATTCCATTTCCCAGATGAATAGAAGAAGATCCATGTTGCACAAATAAAGAAAAGATGAAGGATTTTGATGCAAAACCAGGGCACACCTTTCCCAGGCATCAATGAGAGAAGGGGAGATGATTTTCTGCTATTATGTGCTACTTGTAGCTACTTTTTTGGCATTTTCAAAGAGTTTTTGCATTGTTTTGTTTGTAGGAGGAGAAAAACTTATACCCGATTTGACCAGGTAGTGTTGTTTGAAAATGGAAGCACTTGGAATAGGAAATGCTTGTAATTTTCAATATTTTTTAGATGAGAATGAAAATATCATGTTTATTTGTTGCTAAAGTTTCTTTTTTTTGCATTTTATTTCTTTTGAATAGTGTAAAAGAGTGGTTTAGGCTACAACAATTAAAAACATGAAAAGGCTCTTGGTTGTTGGTTGCATTATTTGGTATCAGAGTAGGGTTTGAAGGAGTTTACAAGGAATATATAGAATGGAACATAGAGGAAGGGGTAGAGGAAGGCCCCCGTGAGGAGAATAAAATCCAGCACTCATGGAGATGTTAAGAGGGATTACAACAAGATTAGAAGCCATAGAAACTTCTCAGAGGAGAGGGGTTCTTGTTAAAGATGTCAATGAAGATAAGGAAGAAGCTCCTGAGGTTGTAGCTGAATAGGGAGGAGACCCATAGGAAGAGAGGCTTTTACAGGAATTGGAAAATCTCAAGAGTAGGCCAAAAATGGAACCATCAAGCTATAGTGGGAGTATGAAGCCTGAGGAACTCATTGATTGGATTGTAGAAACAGATAAGTATTTTGATCTATAATCCATTAACGAAAAGAAGAAGGAAAAATATGCTACTACCAGACTAAAAGGACATGCCTCCCTATGGTGGGATCAAGTGTAGATTGATAGGAAAAGAAAAGGAGAGGAGAAAATAAAATCATGGGAAAATATGGTCACAAAGTTGAAGGCAAAGTTTTTACCTGTGGATTATCACATCAACATAATCAAGAGGTTACAAAACCTTAAACAAAAGGATCTTAGTTTCATGGATTATACAGAAGAGTTATATAGATTGAGCATTTGTGCTGGACATGTCAAAGATGATGAAGAGAAAGTAGCTCGGTATGTGGATGACCTAAGGATTAATATCCCAGATGAACTTAGCATGGTCTTTATTAGAACAGTGGAAGAAGCTTACCAGTATGCATTGAAGGAAAAGGAAAAGCTAGAAAGAAGGGAGCAAGGAAGCTTTAGAGGAAGGGGAAAACCCTTGTGAGGTAGAGGAAAAACAAGTATAGGAAGATGGCAGCAAACAAAGGAAGAAGAAACAAGCTAGTCACAAAAAATGCCAGTGACAAATGAAAAAGGAAGAGGGGATTATTCATGGGGAAGAGGTGAAACTTCTAGAGGAAGAGGAGAGTATGGAAGAGGAAGAGGATTTTCAGGAGTTTGTTTCAGCTATGGAGAGATAGGTCATAGGGCCTTTGAGTGCCCTCAAACACAAGAATTAGAAAATACCAACACTAGAAGAGCATATGCCACAGAAGCTAAGCATGAGACAGAATTGGTTGATCTAGAAGATGGAGAAGTTCTAATGTTGAGAAGAGTGCTTTTGAAACCAAAGAAGAAAAAACCGGAAGCAATACAAAGGAGAAGATTGTTCAAAACCATTTGCAAGGAACAAGAAAAATGTTGCACTATCATTGTGGACATTGGAAGCACTGATAATTTAGTGTCATAAGAGATGGTGAAAAAGTTGAAACTAGAAAGGACAAAGCACCCAAATACATATCGAGTCACTTGATTGCAAAAAGGACATCAAGTTTTAGTAAGTGAACAATGTTTGGTGAGTTTTCAAATTGGTGGTTACAAGGATGAAATTATATGTGATGTAATGTCAATGGATGCTTGTCATATACTTTTGGGAATTCCATGGAAATATGTCACAAAGAAATCCATGATGGTGAAGAAAATACATATGCAATCACAAAGGACAAGAAAAAGTATGTCATGAACCCACTAAAGGAGAAGCAAAATGAAGTGGACAGCGATACAAAGGTATGCATAATCACTGGGAAACAATTTTTTGAGTTAAATGAGGAAGAACTATGTTATGGTTTAGTTTCTAAGCCAACATAAGTTGGGACAACAAGTGAAGAACATGAAATACCTAAGGAAATCAAGGAGATATTACAAGAATATGATAGTATTTTGATGAAGGAACTTCCAAATGGACTCCCACCAATTAGAAGTATAATTCATTGCATGGATTTGATACCAGGAGCAAGCTTACCAAACAAGGAAGCATATAGAATGAGCACAAAATAGAATGAGGAGATAAATAAACAAGTGCAAGGGTTGTTGGCCAAAGGTTTGATAAGAGAAAGCTTGAGCCCATGTCCAATACCAGTCATTTTGGCACCCAAAAAGGATGGAGAATGGCACATGTGTACAAATTCAAGAGCCATAAACAAGATAACAATCAAATATAGATTTTCATTGCCATGAATGGATGAATTGATGGATTGTTTAAGTGGAGCAAGGTACTTCACCAAGATTGACTTGAAGAGCGGGTATCATTAGATAAGAATTAGAGAAGGAGATGAATGGAAGACCATATTCAAGACAAAGGAGGGACTATATGAATGGTTGGTTATGTCTTTTGGTCTCACAAATTCCCCAAGAACATTCATGAGGTTGATGAATGAGGTGCTCAAACTGTTTCTAGGTAATTTTGTAATTATCTATCTTGATGACATCTTGGTTTTTAGTAAGGAGAAGGATGAACATTTAGAACATGTGAGGGTTTTTTTGCAAAGATTAAAAGAGGAAAAGTTGTTGGTCAATCTTAAGAAATGTGTCTTCATGAAGGAGGGGTTGGTGTATTTTGTTTTTTTCATCTCAAAGGAAGGCCTACGAATGGATACAGAAAAGGAACTAAGGAAATTCTAGAATGGCCATCTCCTAGGAGCATGTTTGAAGCTAGCATTTTTCATGGTTTGGAAATCTTCTATAGGAATTTTATCATAAATTTCAGTAGTATTTGTGCACCAATCATTGATACAATGAAGAGGGAGAAAATAGAATTCAAGTGGACAGCTGTAGCAGAGCAGAGTTTTAACATCTTGAAGGAAAAAGTAACAAAACAACCCATATTAGCCTTACCGGATTTCAACAAAGTGTTCCAAGTTGATTTTTATGTAAGTGGGATAGAAATAGGAGGGGTTTTGAGTCAAGAGGGCAGACCTATAGCCTACTTCAATGAAAAATTAAATGAGGCCAAGAGGAAGTACTTCGTGTATGATCAAGAGTTCTATGCTATTGTGTAAGCACTCAAGAAATAGAGACACTATTTGTTGCCCAGGGAGTTTGTTCTCTACATTGATCACAAATCTTTGCAATACATCAATAGCCAAGGTAAGCTTAATCAAAGACACATGAAATGGGTGGAGTTTTTACAAAGCTATTCATTTGTTCTTAAGCATAGGAGTGGTAAATCTAATTGGGTAGCGGATGCTTTAAGTAGGAGATGCCTATTGTTGAATAAATTGCAAGTTGATGTTATGGGATTTGATTTGATGAAAGAAATGTATGAACATGATCTTGATTATGGTGAAGCATGGGCTACATGTAAAAATCCTTTAGAGGGTGATAGAACCAAATGGTTGGAGTATTTTATTCAAAAGGGGTTGTTGTTTAAAGGGTAGAAATTGTGCATACCAAGTGATGGGGTTATTGTAATCTTCATCATTTAATTTATCAATCCAAGGTGGTGTCCATGGCTATATGAAAGAGAGAAAGTAGAAAACTTTCTTGACAGTCAATTCTACTTGCAGAAATAAATCATATTTGCATTAAAGTAAAGTTGCATGAAAGGGAACTAATCTTAAATCCTATTTGCATGAAAGAAAAGTTGCATGAAAGGGAACTAATATAAGGAATACTTGCATGAATTGAAAAGACTAAACTACTTCACAATTTCTAGAAATGAAAAGCTTTCTTGGATTCAAATTTAATCTAGAAATCTGGAATTACATTGTTGGTAAATGAAACTAGATCTATCCTATTTCCTTAGGCTAAAACAAGCCTTTCTAATCCCATCCCTTTGATCAAATGATTAAATTATATTTATAGAATTCATATTCTATATCTATCCAACCAATCCACTAAGAATTTGGATCCAAGATCCTATTTTTGAGGGGTCGTTTACAAAACTTTAAGAAAATTGAAGTTGTTGTCCTTCATCATGCCACTTTTGTCTAAGTCATTTTCTAACACATACTGATCCTTCCCTATTACAAATCACACAAAATTCTCAAAAGGGTTTTAGATCTTTGAATCTACTTTCCAGATCATTTTGAATTTTTGAATTTCATTCAGAAACAAGAGAGATATTGCTGCTTTACTGAGACTATGTTTTTCACAATTTCTGGACACCTGATTTTTAGCAAGTCTTCAAGTGTTGAACGTGAATGGAGGAATTATTCTTCACTTTAGTCGACCAAATCATTAATCCTTAGCATGAATAACATGTTATAATCATGTAACAACATTTGAGTGATGTGGTAACTTGAGTTATCTTTGATGGAAGAAGGAAGCATGAAATTTAATAACTGTGAGAGATCTTTGAACTCAACATGAAACAAATACTCATCCCATTAATTTAGGAATGATTGATACTCCATGATTTTGCATGAATGTAGGAGTTTGTTGAGAATCTTCTCTATCTTCTCATTATTTCTTCAAAGCCTTCTAAAGCTTTCAAGAGTTAACTGGCTCAAGTGTGTAGAGCTCTCTGCTGCAAGTGTCTATGAAGCTCCATCTTACCATGAGTTATTTAATAACTCATTTATCTAAATTATATCATTTTAAACACTTCATGGAGACATATTAGAGGCAATTTGGATCACATAGATTACCAAAAATAAACCAAACATTTACTTTATATTTTACTTTAAATAAGCTAAAGAACTTTCAATCATTACTCAAATCCACTTTAACAATAATGCATTGGGAAGAAATAGATGGTTTTCTTTGAAAAAATATGAGAGAATTTGTGGTCTCATCACCAAGGGGCTCTATGAGAGAAAACTTGATTCGAGAAAAACATGGTGGGGGACTTGGTGGACATTTTAGAGTGGATAAAAATTTGGGGCAGCTAAGTGAAGCTTATTATTGGCCAATTATGGGCAAGGATGTGAAGAATTTTATTCAAAGGTGTACCATTTGTCAACATGCCAAAGGGACAAGTCAAAACACTGGACTATATCAGCCTTTTCCAATTCTGGAAAAACCATGGGAGGAAGTAAGTATGGATTTCATTCTTGGGCTGCCTAAGACTCAAAAGGTAATGATTCCATCTTTTTCATAGTTGATAGTTTTTCAAAAATGACTCACTTTATTCCATGCAAAAAGACCAATGATGCTTCACATATAGCCAAAAAAAAAATCAAAGAGGTTGTTAGATTACATGACTTGCCAAGGAGTATTGTTTCCAATAGAGACACCAAGTTTTTTAGTCATTTTTGGAGGAAATTATGGAAAATATTGGGTACTCATTTAACTTATAGTTCAGCCTATCATCCTCAAATGGATGGGAAAATAGAGATGGCAAATAGGAGCCTTGGAAACTTGTTGAGATGCTTGATAGATGGGAGGCCAAAACAGTGGGATTTAATACTAGCACAAGTTGAATTCGCCTATAACAACTCCACAAATCAAAGAATGGGTAAGAGCTCTTTCCAAATTGTTTATGGTTTGAGTCCTAAGGGGTTTCATGAATTAAGAGATAGTGCATATTTTGGAAGGAAAAGTGTAGCAGCTGAAGATTATGTTGACTATATGCATGAACTTCATTAAGAAATTAAGGAGAAGTTGGAAACTAGTGCACAAAAATACAAGGCTCATGCAGATTTGAAAAGAAGAGCTCAAAAATTTGAGATGGGAGAGTTGGTCTTAGCCCATCTACGGAAGGAAATATTCCCTCAAAGCACCTACAACAAGATACAACATAAAAATATTGGACCATGTAGGGTGCTCAGGAAGTTTTCAATGAATGCCTATGAAATTGACTTGCCTCTAGGGATTGATATATCGCCAATCTTCAATGTTGTTGATTTATATAAGTTTCATGGTGAAGAGGTAAAAGAGGGAAAAAAATGATGATTCTAATGCACAAGATTTGGTACATTGGACACAACAACTTCCAGCCAAACCGAATGAAGAAGTGGATGAGGTTATTGATTCTAGAGTAGTCAAGAAAACACGGGGAAAGCAGTATAAAGAATATTTGATCAAATGGAAGGGAAAGAAGATGGAAGAGGCCACATGGATTGCTACTCCTAAGCTATACAAGCTTGGGATTCCACCTCCAAATTGAATTTTCATGGAACATTCTTTCTTACCCCGGATGTTTGATGCAGAAGCATCCAGGAAAGTCACAGCTTTATTTCCTATGTTATTTTATTTTTTTTTAATTTTATCTTGGTTTGATTTTTGGCTTACAGGAAACAAATTATTTTATCTAATTTGTCTCTCCAAGGTTGAGATTGTGGAGATTATTTTTCCAGTAAAAGAATGGGTGAATTTTAGCTAGTTTATGGTCCCGAAAAAGTGGAAAATGGGATTTCTCTTGGAAGCCCAAAAGGCCAAGCCCCAAATACTTTTTCTCCATTATTAGAGCATTTTGTAACTCCTTTTTTATTTTCTTTGTTGGAAATTTGAACTTGGGTGTCCAAGTAGTGGAAAATAAGGAGGTTCTAAAATAAACCAATTTTAGAGTGCCTTATTGATGGCTTGCAGGTGAAGCTATGCCCTACTTTTTGGACTGGTTTTTGATGTATTTTCTATAGATTGAATGAGAATTCCATTTCCCAGATGAATAGAAGAAGCTTCATGTTCCACAGATAAAGAAAAGATGAAGGATTTTGATGCAAAACTAAGGCATACCTTTCCCAGGCATCCATGAGAGAAGGGGAGATGATTTTCTGCTGTTATGTGTTGCCTGTAGTTGCTTTTTTGGCATTTTCAAAGAGTTTTTGCATTGTTTTGTTTGGAGGGGAAAAACTTATACCCAATTTAACCAGGTAGTGCTATTTGCAAATGGAAGAACTTATAATAGGAGATGCTTGTAATTTTTAATTTTTTGTAGATGAGAATGAAAATATCATGTTTATTTGTTGCTAAAGTTGTTTTTTGTTGCATTTTATTTCTTTTGAATAGTGTAAAAGAGTGGTTTGGGCTACAACAATTGAAAACATGAAAAGGCTCTCGGTTATTAGCTACATTAACTAAGTTTGATAATCATTCTAAGAAGAAGTGTATATCTCTTTTTAGAGGTACTAATGATGTGAGTACAGATGGAGATAGCAGATCTTATTCCTACACAGGGAGCTCATCCTCAAAGAGGTGTGCTAGCGACTCTTCAGATTCATATGATTCAAATATAGGAAGCAGAGATAAAATATAAAAGTTCCAACCAATAAAACCTCAGATGCATTGGGAAGCTTCAACGAGTGGTAGGAATTTTTATATGAACAAAGCAAAAGAGAAAATAATAAAATGCTACATAATTTAGAATATTTTAGTATTATAAAATATATTTTGTACCATAATGCACTACTCTTTTGTTGTTGTGGCTATCTACCTTTTAGTTTTCCTATAAACTTGTGTTTTTTTTCCTTAAGTTACTCAGCTCAGTCTTACTATTTCAAAATTCACCAAAAACATTCCCACCGTTTGCACCATTTATTTAAATTACTTTTCATCATATTCTCTAATTCTAGCAGTCATATGCTCCTCTCTATAATGGATACATGTGGCTCACTTGATGAAATATCTCTATATCCTTTCTTTTTCTTTGTTTTCAATTTTTCCAGTGTTGCTCCTAGTATTACTTTACAAATGGCAGAGGGAGCATTCACAAGAATATTAACCTTACACAATGAGGACATAAACAGAGAATTTTCCAAGTGGCATTCTTATATATATCACATAACAAAGGATTATCTATTCATAAATTTTCAAAAATGTTATGTTTATGGAAGCAATTCAAATTCACAACATTAAAACAACGAATGTATTTACAAATTTGGTCAATGGTGATGTGTGAATTGTATACCACATTCTCTTTTGTAGAGATTCAAACAACTTAATGAACTTTATCTCTAGATCCAAGGCCTCACTCTAATCATGATTTTGGTTGCATTGGTTGTATGTCTAATGGAAGATTTTTCATATGTAGCATCTAGAGTTATATCACGTTTGGCACGTCTATTGCCAATGCCTAGGAATGTTTGACGATTTATTTTGCATTGGCTTCAACCTTTGCAAGTGCAATATCCTGTCCATTGAATGTTGGAAACCATAGCATTTCTAGTAAATGAAAATCAATGAGAAAAAGGAATTTAAGTGTTCCTACTATAAGAACATCCATTCAGGTACATATCTGAGAAAGTAGATTATTATAAATTAACATATCTACTTTGAAATATCATGAAGCTAGTGGGTAATGGACTTTTCACTAGAGAACTAGTTGTTCTTCATGTGCCACTGGTTTAAATCTAATCTAGGAAGATATCTCACAACAGTATTCATCCATTCTGATTAACGAAACAAATACAATGTTCTTTGTGAAATCCCTTATTTGTGATGTTTCAACTAGGTATGTTGTTTGCATGCTTTTCTTGTGGAAAAATTAGATTGTTGGCATAGCATGTTAGTAATTATGTACTAAATACTATCTCAACTTAGTTGTAATGAGTTTTTTTGTGGCCCAGCTATAAAGAAATAACTAAAACTATAAATGATTTGTATAGAATTTTATGAATGAAATACTCTCTCATCTAGATTCAAGTATAATTGGGGTGGTTTCAAGTGATAAAAACTTGCTTGATACTGGATACATAGGTAGTTGAATCCAAGATATTTTTTTCCATTTCTTTATTAAGTGAATACGACAACTTGTGTTTATTGTTGTTTAATTTGATTATTAGTTTTTCCTATTTTTTGTTCTAATAGGTGCAATCCTATTTATTTAGCATTGTGAAGCACATCCAGTAGTCTTGGTCATCTAAGGGTAAGAGAGCTGGAAATTTTTTCCTAGGCTAAGAATGATCTTTTCCCTTTCTTTATTAATCTGTAAAGTTTATTAGTATTATAAATTAAATCTTACTCATATCTATAAAAGGGCATGTAGTAGAGGATTTTCATGTTATACCGGTCTTCTATATGGTTGTAATATACCTAATATTTTATATAGAAAATAGTCTAAAACAGTTGAGAACACACTACCTAGCAGCATTCACATCTCTTACTATTTCTAGGATACCAAACTAGAATAGATTTTGAAGAGAATTCAAAAGCATAATAAAAGAGAAAAAGGATAATAGTAGTAACTAAGTGGTCAATTGTTGATTTTTACTTCATTCTTCATCATTTTTGGGAACCCTCAATTGTGGGCTAGCAGCTCCAGTTTTTGCAAGTGTGATTTCTCCATATATGCTACTTTGTTTGAATTCCTTAAAGATGCATTTGCATTAAATCATAACATGTACTCTTGACCAAATCTAATAAAGAGTCATGCCTTAGTAATCCTACATGTCTTGCTATCTCTAATGTCTTTTCATAAGGTCTTCCTTGAGATTATTTTCTAAGGTGTTGGGGACCTCTCTCTTCTTCTAATCCCCTAGTTTCTCCTTCCTTTTTACTAACTTCTCATCCATAGTTTTTTCTAGTTCTCCCCCATAAAATTCTAAAAAATTCCTAAATTTAGTTTTAGAATTAAAGGGTCAAAACCTTCCTAAACATATTCTCCAAGCTTGACTATCTATGATTAGTTCATACCAGTTTTCTAATCAATTGCTCCAATAGTTGAAAGTTGAGCAACTCATGATTTTCCTCAATTAGGGTGGCACAAGTGCCACTATTACACTAAATGCTTTATTTATTATCATAACATCAATTTTTGTTCTTTAAACCTTTTAGATCCCTAGTATTCCTTTTTCCATACTTAACATTTTTAGCATTGATTCATCCTTAGGTTTTTACCTATTTAACAACTAAACTTGCCTCCCTAATAAAGGAGTGAGTAGAACCAAAACATATAGATTTTGAGTGTGATGGAATCCTTCTCATTTATGTATTGGGCTAAGTTAAACTTCACAACCCAAAACTTGGGGTTGCAAGTGGGGTGTCCTAAGAAACTCCTAAGGTGAATTCCTTGGATTTGGAAGCAGCTAGACTAGTGGATGGTCTAAACCTGGTAGTAGACCTTACAATTAGTGTTTTAATGAGAGGGAAGGGGACTCCAAAATTATCATCAACATAATAACCAAAGGGGGACAAGCAAATTGGTAGATAATCAATCTACTTGGAGAAGTATCCTAGTTGTATTTGCATTCTCAAAAAATAAGATGCTAATATTATTATGGGTAGCTAATTGAGTAGTAGATTTCCTATGCCAGCTAAGAGCTTTGTTCTAGATGGAGGTTAAGTAAACATTAAATTACTAAAGCATGGGAGGGCGACCACAACAAGAGATATGTATCCTATTTTTTTTGGTGGAAATACATTGAAACATTAAATAATACTATTTAAATGATAAAAATATAGGAAATCGCAGCCAAAAGTAATGCACTTGTTTGATGTCAAAACACAGCAAGGCCTCCAATAAGTAGTTGAACAATGATGAGTAGATTGAGACAATAGGCAGAAAGCTAACAATTTGGTAAGAATCTTGAAGCACCTTTATCTTAAAATTTAGAGCAACCAACTGCAATTCCTATAACATAACACAATACAAAAGGATCCATAAATAGGGTTATTCATAAGACAGGTGTGTTTCATCTAGAAAATAATTTATCAAAATGAACTATCATATTTACAAAGAAGTTAGCAGCCCACAAAAAAAAAATACAAAATTTAAAAAACTTACAAACTCTCGTACATAGAAAGAAAACTTTGTAGAATTCTTTGAAAAACAAAGTAGCTATTAAGAGAGCTCAATACAAAGATATATAGCAAGAAAGCTTATAAAAAATAAAACAAACTAATAATAGCCTTTCTTTTGACATCTAAGAAAACTTATTAAAATAGCCATAATCAATAAATAAAAACTAAATAAAACTGAAGAAATGAAGAAAATAGAGAAACAACATACTAAAAAATAACTAATAATAGACATTATTTTTTACATCTAATAACACTCATTAAAACAAAAAAAAATTAAAAAGAAAGTAAGACTTGAATAAAACAAAGAAACATATTGTAGTGAGGTGAAATAGCATACCATTAAAAACCTAAATATAAAATATAATAGTAATTAACTAATAATAGCCATTGTTTTTTACATCTAATAAAACTTATTAAAACAAAACAATTAAAAATAAATAAAACTGAATAAAACAAAGAAACATATTGTAGTGAGGTGAAATAGGAGATTGGGCTAAAGTGCCAACTTGTCAATAAAAAATCTAAATATAAAATATAATATAAATATAATAATAATATAAATTTTCTATATAGTACAAATATAATCAAATAATAAATATTTTTAAAATCAATTATGTTTTAATATTTTTAAAGTCAATTTTATTTTAACATTTTTATATATTTATTATTTGATTATATATGTACTTTATATACAATTTATATTATGAATATGTTTTCCTATTATATTTTATCCTTAATTTTATTATTTTATATTTATAATATTAATTATAATCATATTACAAATAAATACTATTATATACAATATATATAAAATATTATATACTATATACATCCTAAATTGGTTTGGAGAAAATTAATTAAATACTAGCTATTTAATTAATAAAAATCTTTATCTCCTCTACTTATAAATAAATTGCAAAGTTTATTTATATAGTTCATATTTCTTAATTCTTCCTATCTAAACCACTTTCTTCATGATTTGATTAAATAAACAAATTTAACTAATTTGTTTTATTTGATTAATTCCTTCTCATTAAATTTGAATTTTTAATTCAAATTTTGTCACATTTCTCCATATTTTTCTAACCTCCTTCCACCTCATCTTCCATCTCACCATGTGTCACATGAAATTAATTATTCATAATTTCTAAAATGGGTATTTATCCTCAACAATCTCAACAAACTTAGAGACACGTGGCTTCTCCTTTCCATTTATTCTTTTCTACACTTGGCAAGCTTGTTCTATTAAAGGGGACAACTTCCTTATTTCTCTCTAACCTCCTCGTTTCTCACTGTCGATCTCTCCAAACTGAACCCTGGTCATCCATTGCTACCAAGTCACTTGATGCCTTGTTGAAATATATAAATAGAGGCTCATTTACAACTTTTCATATAGAGAACATTGTATACAATTACTCTGTAGAAATCATCTTAGCATTTGAGAGCTTACCATTAGTATTTTAGTTTAGAGTTTAACAAATTTTCTTCCAAGTAGTGTTATAATGGAAATTTCATTTCTACGAACTTAACTGTTGCATTAGCATTACATCATTTTCATAGTATCTCAATTATCTTAATACTTTACCATTGCATCCTTTCATAGCATTTTGTATGTACAATAGCTTACAATTCAACATATCATTTAGTTCATCATCCAACAAATTCATCAAATCATTTAGGTGTAGGCATAGTTTCTGCATTCTAGTTTAATGGCTTCTCATTTCTTAGGTGTCATACCAGTAATTCAGTGCACACTTAAAATCTGAGAGCACTAATACAGGATCCTTAGGAATAGAGGAATATGGAATGTCTTTAAGGAATCATGTTATCAAATTGTGTTGTTAATTTAGATTTCCTTAATATAATACATTGCATCTGTTGTGTGTTCTGATTATTCTAATTCACATATTTTCTCACATACATAAATTGGCACCCACCGTGGGGCCCAACCCCTATTGTTTTAATATTTTTTTAGAAATTATGCTTTACAGGTTTGGACGTGAACTCCTCTGGCACAACCACTAATTCTTTCGGTGCACCTAAAACATTCACTGGCACATTCATTGACTATTACAATGCAGCAACAGGTTTCTCCAGCACATCCACGCCATTTTGTGGTGCATCAAATGATTTCTATAGCGCATCTGTTGTTTTTTGTAGTGCATATAATGCTTTCTATGGCACATTCACTATTTTCTGCAATGCATATACATTTTTAGCGCATTGGCTTACTGTAATGGCACATTTAATTTTCGTTGCAAATTTCTCCCTAGTCTAAAAACTAATAAATGTTTTTATGTTGTGCAAGCTTCATAAACACTGTCAGAGACTCTGTTAAAACTCTTGAATGATGTCAAAGAAACATTTATTGTAAACAACTGATAAATTTGATGCAGGGGCTGGAGTGATTTATTTCCTTTTGGCTTAATTTAGGAATCTAGACTAATTAGGAAGGAAAGAACACCATGTTTGTTGTGTTTGATGAATGTTAGGTACTTGAGGAAAGTTCAAGTATCACGAGGATTGTTCTGACAAGAAGGGAAGCAATGGTCTCTTGCTGCATGGATGATCCCCCATGAACGGAATGCCCATACTAGAACCTTTGTTGTAGAAAGGCCAAAATCCCTAATCTATTTGTTGGCACAGAAGGTCTAACATTTGAAGTTGTCCCATGTTTTTGCAGCTTTTAGTAGAGATGAGAAGTATGCCATGGGAGATTCATGGGCACTGATGCTTGGCTACCCTATAGAAGTGAGTGTCATGGGGGGGAGCTAGTGGGGTCAAGCATCTAATCATCCACTAAAAGTAGGTGCAATTGGAGTAAGATCCAAGTGGGAATCCAACAAATACAGTCTTACACAACCTTAGGATTGTACATGCTTGATGCGTTTACCAAAATGTTTTTAAACAACTTCAAACAAAACCTTACACACTGGAAGTGCAAAACCGTGATTCAGAAAACATCATTTGAAACAAACCATTCTCTGACTAAAAAACTAGAAAAATCAAAGAAACTAGCAAGAAACTATTATATTCCCTGGTTCAACGCATCCACTACTTATTTTAGCATATTTACCACTTTTTCTAGTTCATTCACCTTCTGTTACAGCACATTTACCACTTTTTCCAGCACATTCACCTTATGTTACAGCGCATTTACCACTTTTTTCCAACACATTCACTTGATGTTATAGTGCATTCCCAACATTTGCCAGTGCATCCCTTGCAATTTGTGGTGTATTTACCAAATCCTATAGTGCATAAATATGAAACTTTAGCACATTTAAGCTATTTTATAGAGCATACACAAGATTATGCAGTGCATCCAAGCCATGCTATAGCACATCTTCCTTTTAGTGCATACGCTGACTGTTACAATGCATCCACCAAATTTATAATGAAAGAGCTAAATTTGACTCCCATCTGACATTTGCAAATCAGATTTAGGGATCCTTTCCATAGGGAATTTCTTTCCTCATCCCAACATTGATGTAAACTTGGAAAAACTAGCATTTACAAGTGAAATCCCTTACCTAAACTTTGATCAAACATCTAAAAGTTCCCAACCATCATCAAAATCCAAATTTGATCATCAAGTTGAGTTTCTCCATCAAGATTCACCATCCTTCATCCAAAAACAACACACTTTACATCAAATTTTATTACCTTAGTCCCATCAATAGGATTTATTATTCTATTTGACCTAGGTATTTCTTTGGCACTCCTAAACAACGATCAAAATTTAGCAAACCTTCATCACTTGCATGCCCATTTTAACAAGGTCTCAAAATCAAAAACTTAAGGATAAGGAATTTGAACCTCAAAATACCATGGCTGAACCAAAAGAAAATCCCTTTCACAAAATTCCTCAAAATAAAACAGAAGAAATAGCATAGGAGTTAATAGAACAAGCAAACCAAGATCCCAAATTTCACAAATTCCTATAAAGGATCTTTGAAAAGGATGGAGAAAAATACCTTATAATGTTAGCAAACCAAGGGGTCAAACTACCAAGTGATTTTTATGTCAACAAATTGAAGGGAACACTAAAGAAAATTGAAATTGAAACACCAAATACAGATCAAATGGTTGCCCTAACACATCAAATGAAGA
Organism: Sequoia sempervirens; assembly: GCA_007258455.2. Lineage (NCBI taxonomy): Eukaryota > Viridiplantae > Streptophyta > Pinopsida > Cupressales > Cupressaceae > Sequoia > Sequoia sempervirens. The sequence goes on from VDFB02047230.1 coordinate 118,660,862, forward strand.
ACCTTCAACACCAATTGCAAGACATGCAAAGAGGGACTACCAAAAGATACTTGTTACAAGATATTTGTCCCTACCCTTTTGATAGGAATTTTGTTGAAAAATGAGGTGTTTTCTTAGCTTAATACTTTATAAAAATTTAATATCGCTAATCTAATTAAGCTCTTTCTTTGTTACATATATTCTTTGTGGGTGATTATCTTGATTAATTAATTTTACTATTGTAGAATGAAGAGAGAAGTTGATAGAAGAGCTAGACAGGATATTAGAAAGATCACACAAGATGTACCATGGAGAAACCCTTTCAGGAAAAAACCCCACAAAGAATTATTCTATTATTCAATATTCGAATTACAATAGCTCCAATTCTTGCTTGAGAATGCTTCTTCTGTCTTTACCAATATTCTTCACCTGCAATAACAATTATGAAAAACTCTCTTCAACTTGAATGAGATATAGAGACAATATGCAACCTTGTAATCTCCAAATGATGATAATTACAATGCACAAGCTCAAGCCCTTAAAAAGGTACGCTATATTCCTTCAAGTTGAGTTATTTAGTGAAGACTAAAGCTTACAACATGTGCTTCATGCATTTGTGCATCCCAAACTGAAGCTACAACTTCTCCTTCACTTCGGTGATAATTCCAAAGCTCTTCCTCAAAGTTGGCGCCCTTAAGTAATCCTGCTTAACTGAGCCTTCAAAAATATCTTATCATGCATGAGAGGTAAATCCAATAAAGCATCTTGGGCACCCAAGTTGGTTCCAAGTGATTTCTAGTTAACTGAAACATTTACTCAACACCATTCATGCAAGAATGGTCATCCCTTGTTAACTGGAGGTAGTCCCTGTTATCTGTCATACAACTCAAGTTATTAGCCATGAATTCCAAGTTAACTGAATCTAACTACGTGCAACTCAAAATAACCAACATGCATGCAACATGCACTTGCATGCAATTGAAGATAACTGAACCATAACTGAACTGAACTGAACTAAATTGAACTAAACTAAACTGATTCTGAACTGAATTGAACTGAACTGAACTTCAAACATGTAAACATCAAATCCTAACTCCTAGGATCTTTACATGCATTCAGAAGTGTTATCTCTTACTCTGAATAGTTAACTGAACTCAAGGTGAGTGTCACCTTACCATGTGTGCACCCACATGCTCCTATTATTTAGGAATAACTACAAATGTCAATTTCATGATTTATTTCATCCAAATAATTAATCTCACCCTAATCTTAGTGTTGTTGAACACATTCCAAGAACTTAGGAGATACATGAAATAATTAATGTTTAGGATTTTCAATTAAATGGCATCCTATTTCCAACATTCTCCCACTTGACATTATACATTGCAATTATTCTAAACAAGAAATAATAAAACAAGTACAAGACTCAAGGCCAATGGCCTTCTTGCACCAACTAATCAATCCATGCTAACTTCAAATGCAACTTGCATAATCATGAAGCTTCCAAGCAAATGATTAAAACCAAGACAACTTATCTCTATGGTTTCATAAGATAATCTATAACATTAATTAAAGTGTTAAATTTCTCAATTAATACCTTCCCATTATCTACCTAACCATTACCTTTCCCAAGCCTTTGTATCCAAACCACCTCTTTAGAGGCATGCTAAACCATTGAGTGTGTTGAATTCACATTCAACCAAGGTGTAGACTCCTCGGTCTTTTCTGTTGAAAAACTTTTCTTACAAGTAACCATTCCAACAAATGTCTCTTACCATAAGAGAACTCCAGCCTCACCTATTTCTCCAAGTATCCATGAGGACCTATAACCAACCAATCCATGCCAAACTCCAAATGCAACACAACACTTTCTTTAAGTAATCAATAAAATGATTAATGTACCCAAAACTTAGGAGAACTACACAAGATCATTGTCAAAGCTCCAGCCTTGAACATAAACATGACATCCATGATCTAACCATCTCCTCTTAGGAGATCACATGCATCATAACATACTTATACATCCTAGTCTCAAGAGAACCATGTAATATGCCAAACTCTAAATGCATATCAAGAGTAAACCATGACATCATAACAAATACACTCTAAACCAAAAAACCATATCTCTAATCACATGGAGATAACCTTACCAATGATGCATCCAAGTCATTTCCAACAACTCCCACTGAATCGTGGTACCAAGTTACACATAGCATCATGACTACCATCATCTCTACAAAGATTACTCTAAAACATGAAGCAAAGAGTTATCACAAACAATATTAGCTGAAATAACCAACGCATCATTACTAACATTCGAGGACTCCTCTGTAGAAGAATCAGAACTTTCTTTCTTATTCTTACAATCCTTCTTCACATGTCTTGGTTTCCCACAGTTCCAACATTTTACCTTACTCCGTCCTTCTGACTTACCCTTCCCTTCATTGTTTCCCTTAGGCTCTTTTTTCTTAGGCCTACCTTTTACAAACAAGGTATCTTGGATTTCCTCCTTAGACTTCCTCCTCATCTCCTCTGATAGGAGAGTAGGAATAATGTTGTCCATCTTTGGATCTGCACCATTTCCACTAATTGCAAAAATTATATTTTCCCAAGAATCTGGTAAAGAACAAAGTAATAAAATGCACTTATCCTCATCCTCAAGCTTTACATCTACAGATGCTAATTGACTGAGAATTAAATTGAAAGCATTTAAATGTTGTGCTATGGAATCACCATCTTTCATTTTCAATGAATATAATTTCCTTTTCAGATACAACTTATTGGTGAGACTCTTAGTTTGATAAATATCCCCTATTCTTTTCCATAATTTATATGCACTAGTTTCCATTGAAACATTTAAAAGAATGGCATCAACAAGACATAACCTTATTGTTCATCTTGCCTTCTTATCTAACTTATCCCAATCTTCATCTAAAATAGTTGTAGGTGTCTTTGTCTCATTATTAACCGTTAACCATTAATCTCTTTCTTCAAGAAGATCTTCCATTTTTAATTTCCACATTTCATAGTTAGAACCATTGAATCTTTCAATATCTAACCTTGAATTCATTGTAACAAAACTTAATTCCAAAATCAGCAAATAACAAAAATAATAAAAGCTCCCACTAAGCCAAAAAACCTCCAAACTTTACGAGAATGGCATCCCAATACTCTACCCAACCTCAGCTTTGACAAATGTTGAAAAATGAGGTGTTTTCTTAGCTTAATACTCTGTAAAACTTTAAAATTGTTGATCTAAGTAAGCTCTTTCTTTGTTAGATATATTGTTTTTTGGGTGATTATCTTGATTAATTCATTTTACTGTTGTAGAATGAAGAGAGAAGTTGATAGAAGAACTAGACAGGATATTAGAAAGATCACACAAGATGTACCATGGAGAAACCCTTTCAGGAAAAAACTCCACCAAGAATTATTCTATTATTCAAAGAAAGAGCTTACTTAGATCGGCAATATTAAATTTTTACAGAGTATTAAGCTAAGAAAACACCTCATTTTTCAACAAATTTAAACATGATACCATTTCCCCCAAATTGCAACCTCCCAAAATATGACAAATATAGTGGAAAATCTGACCCCATAGACCATGTGCAAGCATTTTGAACCATGAGTCTTGAGTTTTCTCATGAGGACACATACTTGATGAGACTTTTTCCTTGTAGCTTGGGAGGCCATTGTATGGAATGGTTTTTGAAACTACAACCAGGCACAAGATCCTTTGACGAACTTGTCAACAAATTTATCACTCAATATTCATATAACATTTCACATGAGATAACCATGAAGGATCTTTGTAATACCAAACAAAAACAAGGAGAATCCTTTCTCATATTCTTACAAAGGTGGAGAAGGTTATTTTCTCGATACACTCGTCCTATACCTAAACAAGAAAAGATGGAGATCTTTATTGATAACCTTAATAGTGAAATGAGCTATAGGCTGCAATTACAATGTCCCCCTAGCTTTGAGAAGATGGTAGAAAATGGTGTCAAAATTGAAGAAGCTTTAGTCAAAAGAGGGGTATTGAAAATTCATAATGAAGGATCAAACAATGCTATCTCTTCTAACCATCATAACAACAATGAGAAATCCAAATTTTGGACAAAGAACAAGAATTCCAACGATGGTGCTGCTGAAACACATAATGCTAAACCAGTCTTTAATCTGTCAGGAACTACAACCAAGACTGATCAAAACATCAATCAAGGCACTAATCAAAATGTCAACCAGCCCAACAATCAAAACAACCACAATCAAAGTAATACCACATCCAAACCTCCACCTTATCAAACACAATCAAACCATAGAAAATTCACACCTTTGGGTCAATCACATGAATCTGCATTAAGGAAACTTCTTGAAAATAACCTCATAGCACTACCTAAAACTCAATGCTTTGAACCAAAAGTAAAATCATCTTGGTGGAATGATGCTTATTATTGTGAATTTCATCGGTGCAAAGGTCATCAAACAAATAGTTGCATGCAATTGAAACATAAGATACAAGATTTAATAGACAACAAAGTCATATGAATAGAAAAACCCCAAACCAATGTCAGTCACAAAGCATTTAAAAATCCTTTGCTGAATTATGAAAAGGGGATTCCTCTACAACAAATAGCAAGGGGATGAATGTAAACTATGTCCATGATATTGTTATAAATCATATCTCAGCAATGGAGGATCAAACAAATAACATTGAAACCAATGACAACAAGACATTACTGCAACCAACAATCCAATCTATGACATTCCAAGGGCATAAGAACAAGATATCATTATCCTTGAAAATCAAATTAATGACACCAAACTAGATATAGTTGCAATGAATACTCAATTCAATGTCATTAAAATCAATGGGAAAAAAGACAGCATGCCAGTAAATGCGACCACGAGAGCACAGGCTAAATATCCTTAAAGGAAGTTCATCTAAAACACCTACTACCTCATCCAATCAATATAACATAGTAGACCAGTTACAAAAGATCCTCCCACAAATATTGAATTGCTCAAGATTTCACTTGCCCACAAAGAGATTTTGGAAAAATCCCTAATGGACACAACAATACCAACAAATCTAGAATTTTGTAAATTTGAAGCCATGGTGGGACATTTGACCGCACCGCATTGCTTATCCTTTTCAGAAAATGATGACGCATCTATCTCTCATCCCCATAATGCCACACTCCATATTGAAGTCCTAATTCATAAACATCATGTCAAATGTGTCCTAATAGGTGGAGGAGCTGGCCTGAATATATGTACTTTAAAGTTTGTTCATGCCCTGAGATTTTTTGAGAATGCAATTGATTCAAAGAAAAATATTACAATAAAAGCATATGATGATGAGGAAAGATCTTCACAAGGATTGATTATCTTACCTATTCAAGTAGGATCGATTCAAAAAGATGTAATCTGCCAAGTCTTGGATAAGGATTTGACCTACAACATAATATTGGGTCACCCATGGATCCATGAAATGCAAGCGGTCTCGTCAACATACCACCAATGTTTGAAATTCCCTTGTGGTGGCCAAGAAATCACCATCTCGTCTGATTCAAATAGTCCTTAGTATTGCAACACCCTAAAATTTTTCCAAGATATCTTTGTGCCTCATAACAGAGAAGCTTCCACTTCCATCCCTTCCAATGATCAAAGCCAGTCAAATTCCTCATCCAAATCGTTGGTCATTTCCTCAAATCATGAAGGTCAATCCAGTTCCATGTTTAAACAGTCTGAGAAAAGGGAAGAAGTTACTCCTTCTACATCCTCTAATCATGAAGCCCAATTAAATGCTTTGTCAAAACAATTTGAGAAAAAATTCCAAGTCAAAGGTAAAGGTGTGGGTGAATATTTCATTGAACGATCCCTATCTCTTTCACTACTTTCTTCCCCAAAGTCATATGGGAAACCCTCAACATCAACACAATAGAAATCACAACCAGTTACACTCTTTGATGGTTAGTTTGTAAAAGTGAGCACCATAGTTGATGAGGCAGAAGACAAAGATTCTCTAAATTGGCTCTATAAGGATGAAGAAGAGTCTCAAACAGCAACTGCAAATGTACTAACAACACAATATGGAAAAGGCTTCACTATTTTGGAAAAGATGGGATACAAGGGAAAAAGCCTTGTAGGAAAAAGAAAAGAAGGAATTGTAGAACCAATTCCCCTCCTAATCAATCCAAAAGACAAGACTGGGTTGGTTTATAAAGAGGAGACAAAAGAAGAGATAACTCATATGGTAGTTGAAAGAATCTTGCAATTACAAACTAGTGATGATCATGAAACTGATTCCAATGAATATGAGTGGGATTCATTATCAAAAGAGTCTTGTCACAACAAGGAAATTGATGAGGTACACAAGTATGCACCCCTACTCAAGGAGGGACAAGGTTCAGATTCTAGACCGCTTGAAGTAGGATCACAACACATTGATGATTCCAGTGAAGACGATTCAACTCAGAGTGAAACAAATAATTTGGAGGAAAGTTACCTTATAGACCTCGATTTTTCTATTGGAAAATTTGAAGAAACTTCCATTAGGACTCTTACCATCTTCAACCTTAACCAGTCTGGTGATTTCTTACCCCTAGTACATCCCAAACTCATAGGCTGGGACCAAACTAAGCCATTCGATATCCCTACCTTTTCAAACGATGATGCCATCATCAATTTCCTCTATGACAACAATCCTGAAATATATTCCACCATTGAACATCAGAATGAAGCTTCCAAATAGGGGAGTATGAAATCTTCCAGCTTCAAAATGAATAATATAGGAAATAGATATGATGGTGAAAACCATTCAATGGCAGTATTAGATTTGGAAAAAGTAAAAACAAAGAGTGCATCCAATGGTGAAAACCTCTCTGAGGTGTCGAAGGATGGAATATTTGATACTCTCCTAGAACACTTTCAGGAAAGATCAAAGGTATTGATTGAACCCACATAGTTTGTCAATATCGGCAGTGCAGAGATAGTGAAGACTATCCATCTAGCGACATCTTTGACAAACCAAGAAAAACCAAGCTTCCTTAATTTTTTCATAGAAAAACAAATCAAATTTTCTTGGTCATATGTTGACATGCCAGGGATTGATCCAGAACTCATCATGCATCACCTATCCTTACCACTAGGAGTAAAATCAGTCAAGGAAAAGTTGAGGAAAATGCATCCACATATTGCTCTACTAGTAAAAGCAGAACTGAAGAAGTTGTTAGATGGAGGATTCATCATACCTATTGACTATGCCGAGTGGATCTCCAATATTGTACCAGTCTCAAAGCCTGATAATAGCATTTGTATTTACACAAATTTCTGATATCTTAATAAGGCTTTTCCTAAAGATGATTTTCCTCTACCTAACATAGACATCATAATGGACTTAATGGCAGGACATGGCATGTTGTCACTTATAGATGGTTTTTTCGGTTATAATAAAATTAAGATAGCTCCCGAGGATCAAGATAAGACATCTTTTACATTTCTGTGGGGAAAATTTTGTTGGAATGTCATGCCATTTAGATTGAAGAACACAGGAGCAACTTATCAGCATGCCATGACAACAATTTTTCATGATATGATGCATACCTTCATAGAAAACTATGTGGATGATCTATTAGCAAAATCATATACTAGAGAAGGACACTTAGAGATCTTAGACAAAATATTCACTAGACTTGAGAAATTTAATGTACGACTGAATCCAAAGAAATGTGTGTTTGGGGTGACTTCAGCCAAACTTTTGGGATACATAGTTTTAGAAAAAGGAATTGAGGTAGACCTGAAAAATTTTAAAGCTATCATAGAGATGCCACCACCCAAAAAAATTAGTCAGCTACAATCTCTGTAAGGGAGGTTCCAATCAATCCAAAGATTTATTTCACAATTGGCAGACAAGACCCATCCTTTTACTCACTTGTTGCACAAAATTGTTTCTTTCCGATGGGATGAAAAATGTGAAGGAGCCTTCAATCAATTAGAAAAATACCTAATGATTCCACCTGTCTTAGTACCACCAACAGAAGGAAATCCACTCTTGTTATACATTGCAACAACTAAGCTATCACTGGGAGCCTTGTTAGCACAAGAGGATTCAACAGGAAAAGAGAGGGAAATTTACTACATCAACAAGATGCTAAATTGCTATGAGATCAACTATACATCCATTGAAAAGGCTTGCTTGGTAGCAGTGTTCACCACCCAACAACTATGACACTACATGATAACTCATACCATCAAGTTAATAGCCAAAATTGATCCACTAAAATACCTCCTCAACAAAGCTAACCTAACTGGAAGACTGGCCAAGTGGGTTATGATACTAAGTGATTTTGAAATCCAATATGTGGATAGGAAAGCAATAAATAAGACAAGCAATCGTCACCCAGTTAGTTGAGGTACCTCTACCAAATGATCATCCTTTACACATTGAATTTCTAGGCGTTGATGTCCTCACCTTGACTGCAAAATAGTGGACATTATACTTTGATGGATCACACACCCAACATGGATCAGGGGTTAGAATCCTATTTGTCACTCCACAAGGACATACCATACCAAATCATAAAAATTGGTGTTCCCTTGTACCAACAACATGGCAGAATATGAAGCATTAATCATTGGCATTAAAATAGATATAGAATGGAAAATTCCAAAGTTGCAAGTCTATAGAGATTCTCAGTTGCTCATTAACCAAGTCAATGATGATTATCAAACAAAGGATGACAAACTAATTCCCTACAAAAGAATGATTGATGATTTTAAGAAATACTTTTTGGATATCAAATTTGAATAGATTTCAAGAGTGGACAATAAATTTGTTGATGCCATGGCTACTATTTCTTCTTTGTTACAAATTCCAAAGAAAAGAAGTTGTTACGAGTTCATGGTGGACCAACTATTTTCCCTTGCTTATGACGATACTAAGTCCCAAGTTATATGTCACCTAGTTGATGCTAATACCTCCATCTACGGTGAAATTTATACCTACCTAAAAGATAACACCCTTCCACCCAACCTGTCTCGCAATCAAAAATGAAATTTCATTTGTCGAGCTACTCAACATACTCTTATCATGGATGTACTATACCGACGAGCTCTTGACAAAACTCTCCTCCGATGTCTGGAACACGATGAGTCCGAAATGGCTTTACAAGAAGTTCATGAGGGTGTTTGTGGAACTCATTCAAGTAGTTTAGCCTTAGCCAAGAAACTTCTTCGTTTATTGTATTACTGGCCAAACATGGAGAAGGAGTCTTTTCAGTTCGTCAAGAAATGTCAAAAGTGTCAAATTCTTGGCAACCTCATTCATGCACCAGCACAAGAACTTCAACCATTCGCATTAACGTGGCCCTTTTTTCAATGGGGACTAGATCTTTTTGGTAAAATTCATCCATCTTCATCAAATGGACACAAATTTATCATCATAGCTACATAATACTTCATGAATCAGATTGAAATCATTCCTCTAATCACCATCACAGGAAAGAAAATTTCATCATTCATCCTCAATTACATCATCTATCGGTACAACATCCCTCAATCCATTATCATTGACAATGGAAGACCGTTCAAAAATCAAGACATGCATGAATTATGTGAGAAGTTCAATATCTAGCATTGCTTCTCTACACCATATTACCCTCAAGGAAATGGTCAAGTAGAGGCCTCCAACAAAACTATTCTAAAAATCTTGAAGAAAACGGTCAATAATGTTGGACGTGATTGGCACATCCAATTAAACCCTGCCCTATGGGTGTACCGCACCAGTATTCGCACACCAATAGGAGCCACACCATATGCTCTTGTGTATGGGTCTAAATCCATTATACCCATTGAGGCTAAATTACCATCACTCTAAGTTTCATTGAAGGGTATCATCTCTGATGAGGACTACCAGATATCTAGATTGCAAGAACTGGAACTATTAGATGAACGATGCCAACATGCAGTGAACCACTTGAAAGCCTACCAACAATAGATGTCCAGAAGTTATAATCATAAAGTCAAACCCAAAATATTTCAAGTTGGTGACTTGGTATTGAAGGAGAACCCACACAACTAGCAGGATAGGGAAAAGAAAGGAAATTTTGAACCGAATTGGTTGGGCCCCTTTGTCATTGTGCCAGTCTATGGATCAAGAGCATACCAACTATCCACACTAGAAGGGGACCTATTTGAAGATCCCATGAACAGCCTCCATCTCAAGAAATTCTACACATGATTCATCCATTGCATCGGTAAAAGTCCTGAAAAAATATAAAAACATCATAAAATGTCTTGAAAAAAATGGTCACCCTGGTGAAAACCTGGCAAACAGGCATCTTGGTGGTAGCAAAAAAAAGCAAAAAAGCAAAAAAATACAAAAAAAAAAAGAAAAAATACAAAAAGCAAAAATACAAAAAAAATCAAAAAAGCAAAAAAATACAAAAAAATCAAAAAATACAAAAAAAATACCAAAAAAAATCATAAAATCTAAAAAAAGTGCAATAAAAGCAAGTAGTGAAAACCTGGCAATAGGCGTTATTTGTGATAGGTTGGCTTCTTCCTCTATTGGAACGTGTGTCGACCATTGGCTCTTTGCTATCACTATCCACATCTACAATTTGAGCCTCATGTACATATCCTGGTGTGGCGGTCTATCTCACTTTGGCTTGGCGAACATTGTACATATCCATAATAAATCGGTTTGTTTCCACTAGGGGAAAAATCCTGAACTAACTAGGGAAATCCATCTTTGAGCTTAAAAATGGCAAGCAAACAACAATATGACAACATGGTAAAAACGCAACAATCAAGTGAGTTGCAACATTGAACATCAATCGGAATCACCAAAACCAACCATCTAAACCAACAACAACAAGATCAATTGAAAACAAATTTCATTTGGTGATGATCCTCTGAATCACGGGTTTATCACTTTAACACAAATGCTCAAATTATTTGCATTATGATTGTTGTTATCATTTCTCGGGAGCAACTCAAGGATGTCAAGAACTAGAGAAGATATGATCAAGAATGATATTTTATTTTTCTATTGTTTGTGAGTTGATCATTAATACTATGTGAATCATCGTGGAACATGCTCTACAAATTTCCATTGATGACATTCTGAATTCGCATAGGAAAATGGTTAACTCTTGTTTGTTTACGCAAGAAATGCTCAGGTCATCTCGGTCCAATTATACCTAGATGTTTGTGTTAACTTGCACTATCAAACATCATGAAAGTAGTACTCAAGTCATCATGGTCTAATTATACCATTGATTTTTGTACTCACTTTCAACATTTCAAAAGCTCAATGATGATATCAAGCACAATAAATTAGTTACTGGGATGACAACATTGCATTGTTAGGGTTGCATGTTTAGGCTGCATTCATACTAGGTGTTGCAGTGGTATTTATAGATTTCTCCAAGGCTGGTCCAATTTTATAAGTGATGTTATTTCTATCATTAATAGATTGAGTGTACATTTAACACTACCAAAAGGATCATTCACATTTAGTTGCCTAGGCATTAGGACATCATTCATACATTATCATATCAATTTCTTCATTAGGTCATATATTTGCATCATGAAAAAATCCAAAAATAAAGCATTACCGTGGAATTTTCTAAGCATTCATTTTCCATTAGGTCATATACTTGCATTAAGAAAATCCAAAACATCCACAATGAAACATTTCCATTCATCCATTTCATACATGCATTCATACATTTGCATCAAAAAAATATGAAAACAAAGAGTACCATGCATATCATACATCATAATAGGAACACATTGAATTATGCATTATTATTTAATCATTCCATTCATCCATTTATGCATTCATAATATCATTCATTAATTCATTTCATCTTTTGCATCATATATTTGCATTAGAAAAGTACAAAAACATAGCATTTAGCACATTCCATTTATCCATTTCATCTTTTGCATCATATATTTGCATCAGAAAAGTACAAAAACATAGCATTTAGCACATTCCATTCACATAATAAGAATCATCATATAAGGCATATAGACATCATTCATAAAGCATCAGAGAATCATAACACATGTTACATCCATAACATATCATATCACCATCATATAAAACATCGCATAACATACATGATAGAAAATTAAATGCATCCATCATGATCAACACACATAAGCACATAGCTCAACCATCATCATCGATGCATATATATCTCAAAATATTGTCACAAGTACAAGGATATCTGAATATGAAGAGGTACATCATCAAAAAAGGCAGTAACTCATCAAGTATCAATGTATACATGTCCAAATCACAATAAACATAAAGTGTCAAAGTTATGTAGTGCTCCCCCTAGATGGTGTTGGCATCCCAGGATCGGTACCTCCCCTTGCATCTAATGGACCCGCACTAGGATCTCTCTAACCTCCAAGAAATGGCTATGTAACACCCACACTAACTGTTCGAGACTGAGACCTTCCAGACTGAGACTGGGCAAAGCTCTCCCATTGCTCTAGAGGGACTACCTCATGATACCGACCTCTATAGAACTTGGCCTCTTGGGCAGTGTGGTGAATCTCTCTGAAGTAATTTGATGTCCCAGTAGTCATTGCAGCCTATTATAGTCTCTTGATGATGGCCTATGCCTGCTCCCCTTGCCATCTCAAGGCATCTCTCTCAGCAGTCAATGTGGTAACCTGACCCTGTACCTGTCCCTAGGCCTGTACCTATGTAAGTTGGTCCTACACCTGATGCACCTATTGCCTAGCAACATCCCTCTCAACCGTCAAAGTTTATATCTATCCCTAGGCCTATGAGAGCTGTGCTTGTACATGTGTTAGCACCTATGTCTGCGCCTACAATTGCCCCTGAACCTATGCCAGCTAGCCTTGAAATTTCTAGACCTGAGCTTGTAAGATTGCAATCTATGACTATTGTTGTTGAGAAGGAAATTGTATCTGTACGCGTTGTTGTGTTGCCACTACTAAGGATTGCCTCCTATGAGTCACTCTGACATCTAGCACTGGATGGTCACCCCCTCCTCCATCTCTACCACCATCATCACCACCATCATCATCACCTCCACCATCATCACCACCATCTCCCTCCTCCTCATCTCCACCACCTCTAGCCCTCCTTCGTCTGGGTGGTTTGTCCTCATCATCCTCTAGTGTTGGCACTGGCTCATCAGGCCTCAAGATCCACAGAAATGGATGCCCACTAAAATACTGTGAGTACTCCTCGGTCATGTATCCCTCCATAATCTCCAAACAGTAGTCCCAAATCATTGGTTGTAATCTATGGTACTCATCATACGCAGCATCGTAAGATAAGCTGGGTCCCCACTTAGTAGCATCCTGTTGTCTCTGCACATACATAGCTAATCCCTAGGGTATCCCCTACAATCTATCATACTACCTGAGCACCCTCATCAATTGGAATCTCTTAATAATGAAGCATGTTCATCCAATGAGATACCTAGTTATGCAAAAATAGGGCATCTCTAAGTGATCCTTAGCCCACTACTTGCAATCTACATATGGCCGCCATGTAACAGAATCTAGGTCGTCCAATACACATCTCCAATACTCCAATTTGCTCAGGTTATGTTGGGAAATTGGCCTACATAACCATAAACATACGATCTCCCAATCATCCAGAATATGTCTATCTTTGGACGTGTCACCACTATATGCTCCCAAGCCCACGTCTATAATAAGGTCACTCCTGCAGATAGACTAGCTCCTCCAAGGTAAACTACCTAATGAAAATCATGATATAACTATGCAAGCATACATGAACCCCAAGAGAATCAGGTCCCAAATTGAATCATCTACTCTAATGTCTAACCCCAATTGATGGACAATCCCTTTTCCCTCTTGTCGAGACATAGGAAGCCATTGAAAAATCTTGCAAGCACAAAAGGAAAAGGGGCATACCTCTCAAACATCTCCTGCCAAGGCATCTCATACCCACAAATATGATCATCATGGAATATCTGGCATAAGGAATTTGTACCTCCCTGCTCAATGTGATCATATGTCACAATGTCACCCATCACGAGAATCCGCAAGATCGTATAGACATCCTTTGGTGTCACAGTCATCTCTCTGGTGGCCAGATGAAAAGTGTTGTGGTTGTTATGCCACCTCTCTGCTAGCGTAGTCAGCAATCCCCGATTAATCCTAATTCGAGGCATTTCAATCAGTGAAGATAATCCACATCACTCAATGATATCTCTATCATCCTATGATAGTTGTGGAATCAGCTCCCAAGTCTATGAGAATCACTCTCGATACTAAAGATTATCTAAATCACTCTCCTATCATTATAACACATCGCAATCAGCATATCAATCAATCAATCAAATCAACAAAGCAATCAAACATCGAACAATCAATCATACTATTAGTTCAAGTGAGATTTTCCTCAAATCTCACAAACATCTATTTTTTATCCTCACCTATCATAAGGTCAAAACAACATCATCATTATTGAATCTCACCTATCATGAGATCAATAGATCATCTAATTTATCAACAACAACAAATCATTGGCTGACATGATTGAACATCATCCAAATCAAGGAGAAAAATACGCAATCTTTATTTTTGTCCTAGATGTGCTATTATAGTATTTCATTGCGCCACCAAATTGGGTCTATGCGCCATAACAAACTACCTATGTGCCACTTTATTGGATTCACCAGAGAATTTCTTAGATGTGCCATGGACCCTCTTTGATGCACCATAAAACTTAATGTGCCATTACTTTGAGAAAATGCACTAAAACTACAACCCTATGCACCATTTCTTTTGACATGCTATCTAATATTTTGATGCGCTAAAACTTTTAACCTATGTGCCAAAACATGCATGTGCCATTAGAGATTGCTAATGCGCTGAAAAATCTATCCTATGGGGTAAAATTCTAGGTCAATGTGCTGAAGAATCTAGTATATGCGCCAAAACAGGTTTTGTATGCACCAAAACTATGAAAAACTAAATTTCAAAACTAAAAACATGGGAAAAAGGATTCAAAATTCATGAGGAAAGTTTTGAAATTCATACCGGAGGTCCGTATGTCATTGGCCAGTTATGTCGCCGCACCCGCTCGAATTGATGAGTCTCGTAGGGGATCACCATCTTTGCTCAAATGCTCAAGGTTGCTCTCTCACTCCACAATTTTCAAAATCACAAGTGCACAAATGAATCCTTTCTTCACTTTTTACCTCTTAAAAAGGGTAATTAAGAGTGGTTTTTGGTGGGATATTTTTAATTTTTCAAGGGTCAATTAATCAAATGGCAACTCATTTCTTCCATATTGGGAGATAAATCACTGGAATATCATCAAATCAAGAATTTACCATCGACATCATCACAAATCATCAAAAAAATTTAAATCATCCAAAATTCTCTGATTTATCTCCCGAGAGGGCATACATTCATTATCTTTTGAAAATTGTCATCTGGGGCATCGTTGAAATTTTAATAGCACTGGTAAATTTTTCTTTTAAGTAATGTGTAAACACATCACTTCAAAGAGGGGAAAAATGTATACATCCTAAATTGGTCTGGAGAAAATTAATTAAATACTAGTTATTTAATTAATAAAAATCTTTATCTCCTCTACTTATAAATAAATTGCAAAGTTTATTTATATAGTTCATATTTCTTAATTCTTCCTATCTAAACCACTTTCTTCATGATTTGATTAAATAAAAAAATTTAACTAATTTGTTTTATTTGATTAATTCCTTCTCATTAAATTTGAATTTTTAATTCAAATTTTGTCACATTTCTCCATATTTTTCTAACCGCCTTCCACCTCATCTTCCATCTCACCATGTGTCACATGAAATTAATTATTCCTAATTTCTAAAATGGGTATTTATCCTCAACAATCTCAACAAACTTAGAGACACATGGCTTCTCCTTTCCATTTATTCTTTTCTACACTTGGCAAGCTTGTTCTATTAAAGGGGACAACTTCCTTATTTCTCTCTAACCTCCTTGTTTCTCACTGTCAATCTCTCCAAACTAAATCCTGGTCGTCCATTTCTGCCAACTCACTTGATTCCTTGTTGAAATCTATAAATAGAGGCTCATTTACAACTTTTCAAATAGAGAACATTACATACAATTACTCTGCAGAAATCATCTTAGCATTTGAGAGCTTAGCATTAGTATTTTAGTTTAGAGTTTAACATTTGCTTCCAATTAGTGTTATAATGGAAATTTTATTTCTAGGAACTTAATTGTTGCATTAGCATTACATCATTTTCATAGTATCTCCATTAGCTTAGTACTTTACCATTGCATCCTTTCATAGAATTTTGTATACAGTAGCTTACCATTCAACATATCATTTAGATCATCATCCAACAAATTCATCAAATCATGTAGGTGTAGGCATAGTTATGCATTCTAGTTTAATGGTTTCTCATTTCTTAGGTGTCATCCCAATAATTTAGTGCACACTTAAAATCTAAGAGCACTAATATAGGATCCTTAGGAATAGAGGAAGATGGAATGTCTTTAAGGAATTGTGTTATCAAATTGAATATAATACATTGCATCTGTTGTGTGTTTTGATTAATCTAATTCACATATTTTCTCACACACATATACAATAATAAGTATCATTATATTATGTATAATTTAATTTATATTATATATATTACATATTAGATTTTAATTTTTTTAGGTAAATGCTACCAAAGGGGGGGCTCCCTCTATTAATTTGAAAAGAAAGATACAGTAACCATATGGCATGAATGATACAAATAGCCTACGGCATCTACCACATCAACCAGCCTAGCAACTACATTTTCTTCGATTAAACTCTAGTTGGCTTCAATGAATTGCATGAAAGAGCTTATGTTATTATTTTGTTCTACCCCTTTTTGTACAACTTCCATGCCTTATGGCGTTTCTATTTCTTTTTGTCTTGGTTGAGGCTGAGAATTCCCATTACCAAGTCATCCTCAGGATTCACAGGCATGTATTCGATGGCAACATAGACCAACAGATCTGTCTCGTCTCTCACATATCTCATGGTAGCATGAACACCCCATAGGCCCATGCCCAACACCTACACATAGGTGGTGAATAATCTCTCCAAGACTTTCCCGTCATGGGTGTGTGGACTGCTCCAAAAGTCTTCACCTATTACCTTCTAGATCGCATCAATCTCTTGGCCATGTGCCTTGGGGAAGAGAAAGTGAAGCTACTCATTGAATGTCTCCCTCTCACCCACCCCGCCCAAGCACTTGCAAGTCACATTAAAATGAGCTGCCATTTCTCCATTTGTTGGAAGTAGATTCCAAGCCCGCATATTTAAAGATCATTCCTGATAGTGTTCAAACCAAGAAGAATCCAAGGAGGATTCCTCACAATTTCCTTCATTCAGAAAACTAGAAAAAACATGACACCCTATCATCCTTGGGGTAGCTTTAATCCATCATACGATCATCCTTGGGAACAAGTGCAATCCACCGTGCACAAAGAAACTATCTCCCGAAGAAACCCAAGGCCACCAATCATCCAAGTAGGTAGCAAGAAGCCCAAAGAAGATCACCAAATCCCATGGACTCTGCAACAGGTACTATATTCAAATTTCTTGAGCACTATCACCCCTCGTCCTCTTCTCTTCAATGACAATTCAATTTGCTTCCTATGACATACTATCCACCTCAAACATTGTTTCATGCCTGTCCAAAGCAACCCCCATGTTGGCCAATGCATCAGTTGCCCCATTGGTAGCCTTGTAGATGTGGGCAGTTGAAAATAAATCCAGCATGTTCAAGCTCTATCGAATTTTCTTGAGCCACCGATCCAACTTCCAATTCTGCACCTTATTTCTCCTCACCATGTTGAAACAAATTTTTGAATCCCCTTCAATCTCAACGGATGTGATTCCTTTCTCCAAACATAGTTCAAGCCCCATTGCTAGTACCTCCATCTCTACCTCATTATTGGAGGCAACCTCAAGTTTTATTGCCAAGGCCCAAACATAGTCACCTTTATCATTCTTGATTAAACAACCCACACTAGCGAGTTTGGGGTTACCTTTGGCAACCCCATCAAATTTGAGTTTATACCTTCCCGACCGAGGGAGGAGCCACTTTGCATCCTTTTTCCTCCTAGGAGCCCCAAAAAAGTTATAGTTTGGAGGTTTTAAGGATTCCCATCTTCTTTGAATGTCATTATCCCATCTCGTAAAGATAGTTCTCGAGTTAGGCATGCATTTGGCATTGTCAACTTCACATATGTTGGCTTCGATTCTCCTCAGCACCATGCCAGCCTCTAAGGACTAGTCCTTAAATATTCACCTGTTTCATTCCTTCCACAAGTGCCACATGACCATAGAAGGTGCCAACAACCATATATCACCCCATAGGTTCTTTTGATTGCCCCCAACCCAACTCAAAATAAAGGAGAGTAAATCAAGTTGACAGGGAGAGTGTCATTCCAGAGATTGTTGCAGCCAGTCCCAGCACCGTAAGGCAAATGAGCACATCAATAGAAGGTGATTGGAAAATTCTTCATCCTTTTTACATAACAAATAGATCAATGGACCCTGAATCTTGTACTTGCCCAGCCTATCACCAGTTAGGATTCTCTTGTGAAGAGAAGTCCATAAGAATGCACCAACCTTGAGAAAAAAAATTGAGTTCTAACATAGAATCAAAGGCCACTCATCACAATCCCTGGTTTCCATTTGGACCTCATACCCCAACTTGACAGAGTAAGTGCCAGATTTGGATGCGCACTATATAAGATCATCTTCTTCTTCAATCAATGTTACTCTTCGCTTTCCTAGGATTTTGTGGAGACGTTAAAGCACATCCATCAGGATTAGATCATAAGCAAGGTTTTTCCAACTGAACCATCCACCATTCTCATCTGAGTCTGTGATTACATAATCCACCACTTTTCCACTAAACCTCCATTCCACTCCTTCTATCCAATCTGTGTCCCACAACTCTTCAAACAAAGAGATGTGGCCCTCCCAAGTATCTCGCCAGAAGGAAGCAGACCTGCCATTGCATAATTTCCAAGAGACATGCTCTGTGATAATGTTCCTGTAGTCCCAAATAAATTTCCATATTATCGACCCTTCACCTCTATTCGCCATTGTCATGATGTGCTTTGGGAAATCATTGTCTAGGTATTTGCTTTGAATGATTTCGCACCACTATTTTCCTGGATCCTTGACCAACTTCCAACATAGCTTTGTGCCCAATGCTTGGTTGACCATCTCCATATTTCAGAGGATAGTTCCACCATCTTTTTTCCTCAAACAAGTTGTCCCCCACCCTTAAGCGGGATCCACCTCACCTCCTTTGATCATTCTCAAAGGAATTTTTTCAAGAATCCTTCCAAGCATTTGATTGTTTTATTAGACAACTTGAAGCATGGCATTGCATATATAGGAACAGTAGCAGAATAGATTTGATTTTTTGTATTCTCCTAGTGAAGGAAATCCATTTACATTTCCAAGCCTCTGACTTGTTGTGACATTGACCCAATAGATCCTCCCAATACTCTGATTTGCATGCCCCTTGGAAGAGAGGCACCCTCAAATGTTTCATTGGGAGGCAAGCAATGGAAAATTCTAGATTTTTTGCTATTTTATTTTGCACTCCTTTCTTAGTATTGAAGAAGAAAATGACAAAATTAAATATTAATTATTTATTATATTATATTTGTATTTAATATTTTTTATTATATATTATATGATATTTGTATTTATTAATTCTTCATATAAAATATAATATGTAATAAGTGTAATCATAATAACATTTTAAATATAAATTTACGTTATATAAAATATAGCATATAATAAATTTAAAAAAACAAAGTTGTATCAAGTAAAAGTAATTTTTTTTTTTAATGTTAAACAGTAAAAAATAATAATAATAATGTAATTTGTATATATAAAATATTATTTACAATAATAAGTATCATTATATTATGTATAATTTTAATTCATATTATATAAGTTATATATTAAATATTAATTATATATTATATTATATTTGTATTTAATATTTTTTATTATATATTATATTATATTTGCATTAAATAATTTTTAATATAAAATATAATATGTAATAAGTATAATCATAATAATATTTTAACTATAAACTTACGTTATATAAAATATAGCATATAATAAATTTAAAAAAAACAAAGTTGTACTAATTAAAGTTATTTTAAAATATGTGTGTGTGTGTGTGTGTGTGTGTGTGTGTGTAAAATAATAAAAAGGGGGAAAAAACAAGTAATATGAAAAATAGTAAATGAATGGCGAGGATGAATCTAAAGGTCTAGAAACCTTTTTTAGGCAGCTTGAACCATTGATCTAACAAATTACCTTATGCACTTCATATAAGGGATGCCTTCAGCATAATTAAATAAATATAAATATTTAAAATTTTAAATATATATTTTATAAAATTTATATAAAAAATTAAAATAACATATATATTTTTTTTTATATATTTACATGAAGGCATTCCCTATATGAACACTACCAGCTAACTTTATAGATATTTAAAAATTTAAATATATTTTATAAAGTTTATATAAAAAATTAAAATAACATATATAATTTGTTTTATATATTTACATTTAAGGAATTCCCTATATGAACATTACCAGCTGACTTTGATGATCAATGATTAGAATATGATAGAATGATGGTTGACCATTGAAAAAGATCTGACTCTTTGATGAACCCAATATAAAATAAATAAAAATAATACTAAAATAAAATATTTTATACAAAGAATCAAATATTGTTTCTACATTTCCACTAGAAAATATGTTTTACTTTCATATTATTAAAAAAAAAAAAAACCATAATTATTATATTTTATAAATTATAATTATAATTAAAAGAAAGAAAGCAAAGAATCATATATTATTTCTACATTTCCACTAGAAAATATGTTTCACATTCATATTATAAAGGTCAAATAAAACAAAACCAAATTATTATATTTTACCAAAAAAAAAAAACCTATTATATTTAAAAAAATTAAATACATTGTATTTAGCTTATCAAAATAATCATTGCATTCTATACAAAGAAAGAAAGTAAATAATTAAATATTGTTTCTAAATTTCTACACAATATTATTCAGTTTCAAACATTA
Organism: Sequoia sempervirens; assembly: GCA_007258455.2. Classification (NCBI taxonomy): domain Eukaryota; kingdom Viridiplantae; phylum Streptophyta; class Pinopsida; order Cupressales; family Cupressaceae; genus Sequoia; species Sequoia sempervirens. Next base: position 118,682,011 of record VDFB02047230.1, read on the forward strand.
TAATAATATATACCATCATTAATAAGCACTTTTAGTCAAGTTGTAAAAGAAATAGTATTTTAGAAATGATGAAGGGGACTTCCAACCCTCATTCACAAACTCACATCTTATGAAATTCATAAAATGATTGGCAATATCACAAAAACATGCAAGAAGGGACTTAAACTTCTCTTTCAAATTAACCGAATCTAAAATTACATTTTATTTGCATCCATATAGGCTGATGAAAAAAATTACAAATTTGATTACAATATGATATAAAATTGAAATACAAAAGAAAAAATTAGATTCAAATTGTTCTCCCTCAAGATTTCTTCTTGCACCAATTTCTAGTTCCTTCAACCTACAAACTTCATCTGTAAATGTTGCAATAAACTATGATTCACCAAAAAATTTCCTACTACACAAACATCCTTGAACATTGTAATAAACCTTCAATAACAATATCCACAACCTTCCCAAGAAAATAACTATGGCTGCAACAACAACCTTCCCATTCTATCCAAGAATGGTTACCAAAACCAAGTCCAAATTCCTTGTATTCATCAAAAACAAGCTCCAAAAACCTCTCAAACAAAAAATCACAACTAATTTGGGAAGAAACCTCCAAAAAATCCATCCCCAAAACCTTCCATAATATTAAAAATGTTTTCCTAAACCCACTCCCACCAAAATTGCCAAAATTGGAGTCCATTCCTAGATTTTAGGGCAGTTTCCAATGTAACTCTTGCCAACTCACCTTGGACACCCACCTTTGTATGCATCAATTAAGGAAGTTTCTAAATGAATAATCCAAACTTATAACTCCCTCCAAAACCACGCCCATGTCCATGTTTTGCTAATTTTTGAAATTGACAATTTTTCAAAATTCCCTCCTAAATTATCTCCACTCCCAAAATTTGCAACAAAACAATAAAAGGAAATTATTTAATATTTATTTGTCTCACTTTGAAAATTACCCTATTAAATAAATCACCTACCAAACCTTAGGAAAATAAATTAAAATATTATTTTTGGTTGATGTAAAATTGTTGGTCGACCACAAATGCTCCTACATCAGAGACCTGAGGTAGGAATTTTTTTGTAAATATGAATTCACAAAATGGAGTTGAGTGGTAGTACCACCCTTTTGGATTGCAAGCAATCCTTAGCAAACTCCATCACTGAAACATGTGCACCAAAAAGCTTTTTTTTTCCTCCATTTTCAACATATTGTCGAAACAAGACTCATGCTCCTCCAACAAATATGCACTTCATTATTCTCTCCTCTCGTGGAATCATATCCACCATGAACCATCCTACTCCTAATACTATACATTCTCCTCTCTTCTCTTATGGGATTCAACCCACCACAAACCGACCACCTCCACCAAGTTCCACTTATAGCATCCTCTACAATTGCTACATGCAAATATGTACTATCCATACACCAGTTTGTAACTACATCCTCTTCATCCTTACAAATAGAGGTAAGCTAAACTCAAATTTTTCTATATTTACCTCATTCTCTTTTTCTCCCCAAACATATTTTTCTTCATCCTTTTCTACAAATATTTTTCATCCATTCTTCTTCTTTTGCTAACAAATCATTTTCATCTTTTCCATTCACTTACGCTCCATTGCTACAACTTCAAGTTCCACAGCTACATCTTCATTGTTCTCACTTTTGGCACCCTCTTCTACATTCTTCTCTTTTTTTCTCACTTCTTTCACTTCCTCAATCACTGCTACAACATCTTCTTCATCTTTTATTGTTGCACCTTCTTCTTGCCTCTCAACCTCTGCTACACTTTTCTCTTCCTTCTCGCTCTCTTTCTCTATGCCTTCCCCAAAGCATACTTCTACAATATTTTCTCCATCCTATTCATCTGCATACACGACTATGATAAACTTTCTTTCTTTCTTCTTTATCATTTTATCAAACACTTTCTACACACTCTCAATTTTCAATTTTTAACTTCCCAAGTATAGACTGCCTCACATTCGGTGTTTGGTCTACACACCACACACACTTCACCCCTAGGTCTTGGTGAAAACTTCCTCACATTTGGTGCTCTTCCTACACACTTAGGAACTCCTACTCTAATACCACTGATGAAGGGGACTTCCAAACCTCATTCACAAACTCACAACAACATCTTATACAATTTAGAAAATGATCGACAATATCACTAAAACATGCAAGAAGGGACTTAAGCTTCTATTTCAAATTAACCAAATCTAAAATTACATTTTATTTGCAGCCATTTAGATTGATGAAAAGTATTACAAATCTGATTTCAATCTAATATAAAACTGAGTTATGAAAGCAAAAATTAGATTCAAATTGTTCTCCCTCAAAATTTCTTCTTGCACCAATTTTTAGTTCCTTCAAACTGCAAACTTCATTGTAAACCTCTACTGCAACAAACCATGATTCACCAAACTTTTTCTATTGCAGAAACATCCTCAAACCTTCAATAAACCTTCAATAACAATATCGACAACCCTCCCAAGAAAATAACTATGGTTGCAACAACTTTCCCATTCTAGCCAAGAATGGCTACCAAAACCAAGTCCAAATTACTTGTATTCATCAAAAACAAGCTCCAAAAACCTCTCCAGCAAAAAAATCATGACCAAGTTGGGAAGAAACATTCAAAAAATCATCCCCAAAACCTTCCATAATATTAAAAATTATTTCCTAAACCCACTCCCACTAAAATTGTTAAAATTGGAGTCCATAACTAGATTTTAGGGTAATTTCCAATGTAACTCCCACCAACTCACCTTAGACACCCACCTTTGAATGCATCAATTAAGGAAGTTTCTAAATGAATAATTCAAACTTATAACTCCCTCCAAAACCATTCCCATGTCTATGTTTTGCTAATTTTTGAAATTGACAATTTTCTAAAATTCCCTCCTAAATTATCTCCACTCCTAAAATTTGCAAAAAATAATAAAAAGGCAATTATTTAATATTTATTTTAGTATCACCTTGCAAATTACCTTATTAAATAAATCACCAACCAAACCTTAGGAAAAAAAATTAAAATATTATTGTTGGTTGATGTAAGATTGTTGGTCAACCACAGATGCTATTGAGAAAGGAGACTAATCTTGATTGATATTAGTTAAAACTTATTTTTCTAACTTAGTCTTCATTGCTACATGCAATTATTTTAAAATATATGAGAGAATAATTATAATTAATTAATAATATTTCGTAATCAAATTAATGCTAATTTTATTTTATTTTCAAAAAGAGTTATTTAATATTTGTTCAAATTATTAATATTACTTTGAAGTATTTGCATAACATATTAGTGTTAATCTAAATTCATTTTGGAAAGAAGTAATTTGGTAATTTATTTTTTCAATAAATTAACTTATTAAATTAATGTTAGTTTAAAATTATTTATAGAATGGGCATGAGCCTATGGTGCATTGGATGAGTGGTGGCATTGGTGTTGTGGTCACCAAGGTTCAAGTCTCTAGACTTGACCCATAGCAGTGTTGTTACCATTAGCGATTGGTTGTGTGAGTTTCTCACCTTGTAACAATCACTAGTGTCTGGGGCCCGCTCCCTCGTTGGACTGGTGTGCTCACGGGCCCTATGCCCCTATTGGGCTATCGTGCTCATGAGAGTGGTGGTTGTTGTGCATCCATGTCGGGATGGGGCCCTCGTCTGTGACCTCATTGGCTCATAGCTCCGATCAAAAAACTATATATTTTTAGAAAATATGTTTCAAATGATTAATATTATGTTAATTTCCTTATTTTTGTAAAATTAGTATTAATTTAAATTTATTTATTTATTTTTCAAAAGAAATAATTTTGTAAATTTATTTTTAACAGTAGTATTGTCTTAATTTAATTATTAGTAAATTTTTTTTTGTTTCATTTACTTACCCATTGAATAAGTGGTTTTGACACTCACCACTAAACAAGTGGAAGAGAATGATTACATTTCATTATTTTATTAGTTTTCCCACTGCAAAAGTGGATGTACTCAACTTATCCTACTGAACAAGTGATTTTGGCACTCACCACTGAACAAGTGGAAGAGCATGTTTATATTTCATCATTTTATTGACTTTCCCACTACAAAAGTGGATGTACTCAACTTACCTCACTGAATAAGTGGTTTTGGCACTCACCACTAAACAAGTGGAAGAGGATGTTTATATTTCATTATTTTATTGACTTTCCTACTGCAAAAGTGGATGTACTCAATTTACCCCACTGAACAAGTGGTTGTTGTTCATTTTGTTGTTTAGTATTATTATAGTCTTGTAATGCTTTAATTTATGCAATTTTGTAAAATAAATTAGTGATCAAAACAAAAAAGTGTTAGTTTAAAAATATTTTTACAAACTTGTTAGTTTAAAATTTAGAGGTAATTGTTATTAATATATTAAATTTATATTTACAAAGTAATTAGTATTGATTTATTTAGTTAAATTTATTTCATAGTAATTAGTAGCAAATATTTTCAAAGAAGTGGTCTAATTAAATTTATATTTCAAAAATGTTTTTCAAGTTAATTAGTATTAATTTATGTTCAAAAGTAAAAAAAAAGGATAATTAATAAGTAATCACTTAGAATTTGATTAAATGATTGTCCAAGGTAAGTTGTCACTAAGTAATTAGAATTCGATTAAATTATTTTCAAAAGGGCAAGTTGTCACAAGTAACTAGAATTAGTATTAATTTATTTTTAAAGGTAAATTAAAATAGTTATATTTATTAATTGCATTAATTTGACTTATATTGCAAAGCTAGTGAGTAGATATTTCTCACTTGTATTAGAATTAATTTAATATTATTAAAAAAGTAAGTAACTAGAGTGAGATTAATTTATTTTCAAGAGTAAATCAAAATATTTAAAATGCTATGGAATAATTAGTATTATAAGCACTTAGTAATAATTTATTAAGTTTATATTGTAAAGAAATTTTAACAATTTTTCAAAGAAATTAGTATTAATGGATTCTATATTGGAAAAGTATGTTTCAAAAAATATAGTTTAATTTATGAAAGGTAATTGAAAATTAGTCAAATCTATTATTATTTAAATTTATACCAAAAAGGATTTATTGGTGTATGTAACATAATAATAGTTATTGATACTTTCTTAGAACTTGATTGAGGAGAAGAAATGTGGTAATATAAACTCATTATTTGAATATATTTTAAGGGAAGATTTAATACTTGTAAGAAACGATAGATCACATTTATAAATTCTTCCACATCATATTCTATTAATGGTAGGATCTATAGTTTTGTTTGATGCACATTCAATTTTTAATTGAATAGTTATGATTATGAACATATATTTCATTATGTGGTTAAATGGTCTATTTATTATTGTAAGAATTAAATTAGTTAAGAGTAAAGTAATAATTTGGGTTTATTAACTTTAAAATTATAAATAAGATTATGTATTTGTCATATGATCTCACCTCACCCTTGTGGATCTTGGTAATCTAAAAGAAAACGAGAACTAATCCTTTGGTTTAAACTGATTTAAAAATATATATTTACTTTCGAAACAAATATTATTTGTAAATTTATATTTGCAAGTAAACTTTAAATAGTTCAAAATACATTTATTTTCAAAGGAATTAATATTTGCAAAATTAATTTTCAAAAGTTTGAAATAATTTATGTGAATTTATTTATAAAAAGAACTACTAATAGTTAAACTTACAATTGCAAAATTTATGTTTAGAATAGTTTAAGTTTATTTTGAAAAGGAATAAGTATTTATTTAAGTTATATTTGTAAAAAGTAATTCTTGAAGTGTTTAAAATAAGTTTATTTTCAAAAATAAATAGTATTAATTAACTTTATAAAAAGAACTAGTAATAGTTAAATTTACAATTGCATAATTTTTGTTTAGAATAGTTTAAGTTTATTTTGAAAAGGAATAAGTATTTATTTAAGTTATATTTGTAAAAATTAATTCTTGAAGTATTTAAAATAAATTTATCTTCAAAAACAAATAGTATTAATTAACTTTATATTTGCAAAAGTTTTTAGTATAGTTAAGAAGGCAATAAGTATACAAAGGAATTTTTCATTCAATTAGTATAGTTATTTTCAAAGCAATTAGTACTAGTTAAATTCATTTTCAATTATTATTACATTATATTAAAAAAGAGTTTAGAAGATGCTTTATTTAGGTAATTAGTATTAGTTTAACTTATTTTCAAAAGTAATTGATTTTCGAAGGAAATCATAATTAGACAAATTTATCTATGCAAAAGTAATTAGCGTTTATTTTTAAAGTAATTAGTATTAGTTAAATTTACTTTCAACATTTATTTTCATGCAATTAGTATGATTGCTATTTTAGTTCTTAGAAAAATTTAAACAAGAATTGAAACTAAAACTAGCAGCGTTCAATATCAACGGTGCCTCTGGCTCATGTTTATGGGTAATGTTGTTGTGCTTTGAGCTATTGCATCTATATCCTAACACAACTGCAATAACAAAATATGTTGCATCATCCCTTTAAATTTCTAGAGACAAATAAGGGAAATTTTGTTGGTAATAAAATCCAAGGAATAGGTAATCTCTCTTGGATTGATAATCTAAAAAGATGAATCAAATGAGTCAAAATCTACTAGTTCAACTTAGTAAACCTCCTTATAAGATTTAATAGAATTTTATTATTTTTTTCATGTCATCTATTATATAACTAATCATGGGAATGAAATTTTAGTTTCAATAATTTCAAGGTGATGTTATTTTAGGACTAGGAATTAATTTTTTTATCGTGGGTAGCAGTCACAGAGGAACTGTCTAGAGAAAAGGGCCCTAAAAATGGTTGTGTACACACATAACAGTTCACGTAAAACTTAGAGTAGAAAATAGAACTATATATTTTATGCCTTCATCCTGTTTGGAAGCAGGGTATATAGGTAGTCTAGGAAATGAAGGATGCTCTTAGTACTTAGGCGTTCAGAGATGGGACTTAGGGAATGTCTAATAAAGATCATATTAATTTGATTTATAATAGAATATTTAATAATTCAAGAGAATTTCTTGATTAAGAGAAAAGCTAAAATATCTATCAATACGTCTAAAAGGACTGGGGATCTATCTAAGATCCCCATGTCAACAAATAATCAACTATACAAACTCCACCATGTGCATCCAAGAGCTATAGGTTAAAATCACCACATGGCCAATTCCTTTATCAAGTACATGCAAGCAGAAGAGCTAGGCTATCCAAGAGCTTTTAGTTCATCACATGACCAACTCCATAACCTTTGCATGGAAAACAATCTAGGGATTATTTTAAGAGATTCTAAGTCACCAAATGACCAGCTCCATAACAACAATATAAATGATAAATCACCCACAATTCCAAAATGATCTCCAAGACACCACATGATCAAATCCAATAGTGTAGAGATGTGTTGGGTCCCAAAACCACTACTCAAAAATCCTAGAACTTAACTCAACTATCTAGACCATGGGTGTCTTTATGATAGCAAAATTAGGATTCATCCTTAGATTATAAAGGGTTAAAGCTCAACTCAATGAGAGTGGGTTATCACTCCTTTTCAAGCTCATCTCAAACTTAGGAGGTTGTTCGTATAGGTATACCTAAATATGTATTTAAATAAAACAAAATGAATAACTAAAAAAGATAGCAACCAAACCCAACTACATACTTGACCCCAAAAGCTATCACTAGGTCAAGTAAGACTAACTATAATAACCTCTATATAGTTGATTAACTATGGAATCATAATCCACATTAGATATATCCATTCAAGGTTTACTTAGGATTGTCTTCTTGGTTATAATAACAATTATGAATGTGTGGAATTGGTTTTATTCCTAAGCTAATGGTGTATACTTTTATTTGTTTGAGAGAGGAAGGCCAAGTGTTTCCAAGATTGATGCCTATTCATTGGGAAATAGGGTCACAATGTATCAAAGGAACAACTAATTGAAACCACAAGGAACAATAAGAAATGCATTAACATACATCAATAATTGTGATATCAATAGTAAAACATGCTTAATATTTTTTTACAAAACTACATAATTTTATGTATAACATGGAAAATACTATCAAAAGGTTTTAAAACAATACAACGTTATCATATTCATACAACCCAGTGTTACACTCATGACAACAAATATGGTATAGAAGAAACCTTAGTTGCAAGTAAGAGATTCCTCTAAAATCATAGAAAATGTCATGGATACACTTTATTACATTTATATATAAATTACAATATTAATCCTCCTAATTTCACAAATGTTGTTGCTTCAACCATGAAATAGATTGGCATGGTTTGAATTCATAGAGTAACTTGGTAGCCACACTGATTGCTAAAAACATCAAGAACCAACACCTTGAATGAAAGATAAAAATATATAAAATTTAACCACCAACAAGCAAGGGAAGAAAGCAATAAAAGAATGGTATGTGTAGATCCAACAGTTCACTAAGATCACCCATGTCATATTCATTATTTACATTAATGATTCATGCAAGAAAATATATCTTCAGATCCATCCACAAACTTGGGAAACTTGAAAAAAAGTTATCTAATCTATTGATTAAATTTTTAAACATTAATGGCCTGATAATTTGAGCACATGGATTGGAAAGTCACCCATAAAATCTACTATAAATATTCTTGAAATTACCTAAGAGAATGCAAGAAAACTCTACCATAGATCCTCAATAAATTTTAGCATTGAAGACACCTTTGGATCTAATTCCTAATTCATGGATATGGTCATTGAAATTAGCTAGTTCATTAAAGTATTACATATGCCATTAATCATGGTATGTGAAAATGCTTATTGACCAACACTTAAGTATTCAATGTTATTGGTAAGAAAATAGCTTAAAATTTGAAGACAAATAAGTAATTTCATCTAAAGTGAAGCTAGTTAAGGATTCAATATGGATCTAAAGTTGTTATTTGAAGTGAATAAAAAGAGTGCACTTCACTAGAGAGTTGAAATCCCGCCTAAAGGAGTTAGGAAACAATATGAAGTGAACTGAAGTTGGTAGGAAAAAAAAGGTGAAGAATGTAGAGAAAATAGGTGTTGTAGGAGTTGATTTTATAGATAAAGGAAAAATTATAAGATGAATAAGTCATAAAGAAGGAAAGGAAATGCACACAAATTGAAGTATAATTGGGAAGTACAACAAGGGAGATAAATCCTACCTAAGACTAAAAATACATGGAAAAACACTCAAAACCCAAAATCTTGGATTTTAAAAGGGGTTAAAGAACTAGACAAGCACACTTAAACAAAATTATTCTAAGGTAATACCATATAAGATCTCTCAAAATTTTTTTCAATAAGGGATACCCAAGGGTTATAATACATAAAAGGAAAGGACTCAAGAAAAACTTAACACTAAAAAATTGAGTTCCAATAGTGATTTTAGTTGGGAAGGTGTGCCTCTTATAGGCACAATAACAATTCAAATCTCCAATAAGTAGTACAAATGGGGACATAAAGAAGATTGAGACTAATTACGCTTCATATTGACAAACAATTTTCAAGACTACACAAAGAAAAATAACATAAAAAACACAACATGAAAAATATGCAAAGAAAAACCATTCCTTACAAGGGGAAATGTTATTACATTGTGTCATGAACTAACAAATTCATAAAGAACCAAATGAAACTCTTGAGGTAGCATGTGCAATCTATTGAAAACAAGGTGAAACTAAGTTGCAATATTAACTTATATATTTGTATTTGTATATTCACCATACTATAAAAATCAAAAAACAAATATGACACCAAATTTACATGGAGAAGCCCTTTTAGGAAAAAACTCCACACAAGAAATGAGGGAAAATATATTATTTATCTTTAAAAGAGAGATACACCAAAATAAACTTCCTTGTTGATCTAATACAACCCATATGCTTCCATACACATGCAAATAACACAAGATGGTACTACCATCTCAAGGCTTCAATTTATAGAACTTATGGGAGGCAAAACCATAGTGGTAAACCGAAACAAGAGGTGACAAAACCACTTGCAAAAACCCATGTCCCTTCCTTGGAAAAAAATTAGTCATGATAATAAGTTAATTAATGTGCACAAGGCTTCAACATGGGCACCTAACCCATAGCCTCATCAACTTCTAGCATTCAAAATTCACCGGTGACTATTCAGCTTCCAGATGGAGAACCAATGGACATTTGTTTCCCTCCAAACTTGGTGCCCAACTCAAGAACCTTCACATTACCAATTTGAATGACTAAGATGGATATTTTTTTCCTCTAGTGATATATAATATCCACCAACATTAAATTTCCTCTTCAAAATGTAATTACAATAGCCAATATTAAATACATTTCTCACATGTCCCCTAGGACACTTTCTAAGAAACATGGAGACATAAAAAATGGCATATATTTGCAAGGTAAATGTCACCTAACCTAAAATTCTCCCACTTGAAATTATATATTGCAATTACATCCAAGAGATATAGATAATAAACCAAGTACAGTGATCAAGGCCCATGGCCTTCCTACACCGAGATAAATTATTTGTGGTCATTAGCTTCGTGAGAGAATTTGCAACATTATCCAAAGTGTCAACCTTATAAATAAAGACCTTACCATTCTCAACCATCTCTCACACAAAGTGATATTGAACATCAACATTCTAATTATGAGCATGACACATAGCATTTTTTGCCAAACAAATATAACTCTAACTTCTACATCCAATCCTCACTATCCTGCAATCAAAACCAATACCATTACCAAGTATATGTAGCCATATCACCTCCTTAGACGAATGTGTAGCAGCCATATACTCTACTTCAATGGTGTAAAAATAAATTTTAGGTTGTCTCTTACTCATCCATTTCACTACACATCCAAAAAAAGTAAATACATAGTCACTAGTGGACCTTTGACTATCCAAGTCACCTACCTAATCTACATTAACAAACCCATGTATGTCTAGTGACTTAAACACATAATTAGTACCATGATAAACCAAAAAATAATTTTAAGTACCACATAAATATCTAGACACCCTCTTAACATGATTATAATTCTCTTTACTAGGGTTAGACATAAACTTGCTTTAAACTCTCATTGCTTGAGCTATATCTGATCATTTAGTGAAAACTATTGCATACATTAAACTACCAATGGCACTAGCATAATGAACCTTAGACATATCTTCAAAATCATCATCAAAATTAGGACACATATCTAAGATCAACTTAGTACCAACCAGAAATGGAATATTAACTCACTTACAATCATGCATATTAAACCTTCACACAATTGTATCACATACTCTGACTTAACTGGAAATATTTTGTGAGCTCGATATATGATGTTTTTTATCCCAAGAATATATTAAATTTTCAAACCCCAACTCCTTCATATCAAATTTTCTAGAAAGTTGTGTCTTGTGATCCCTAATCATCACCTTACTATTACCCATGAACAACATATCATCAACATACAAGACAATGATTAGAATATGATCATCAATAACCTTAATATATAAACATCACCTTACTATTACCCATGAACAACATATCATCAACATACAAGACAATGATTAGAATATGATCATCAATAACCTTAATATAAGCACAATGATCCTCCTCGCTCCTAAGAAAACCCAATTTCAATACAAAAGTATTAAACTTTTGTTACCACATCTTGGGTGACTATTTCAAACTATACAAAGATCACTTCAACCTGCAAACCAATTATTCTTTTCCTTTCACAACAAAACCATTAGGTTGTCACAAATAAATTTCCTCCTTAAGATCCCCATACAAGAAATCAATTTTAACATCCATTTGATCTATCTCAAAATCACAATTAGTAGCAATAGATAATAGGAATCTAATAGAAGATAATTTAGCAATAAGATATAAAATTTCACCAAAATCAACTCCCTCTCTCTAAGAGTAGCCCTTAGCCACTAATCTATTCTTACACCACTCTAACCAACTGTCTACACTAAAATTATTTTTAAATACCCCTTGTAACCAATGGGATTTCTTGCTTTGGTAAAACTAACAAGATCCTAAGTGTCACAACTATACAAAGTCATCATATCCTCCTACATGGCCTACAACCAAGACTCATTTTCCTCTAAAGAGAGACTCTCCTTGAAAGATATAGGTTCATCATTAGTACTCAACAAAGAAAATACACAATGGTAATCTAATGGGCTATACTTGTCAACTATATTTCATTACCTTGTAGACATCCTAAGGTAGGAGTAATGGGATCTACCTATTCTTCTTATGTGTGCTCATTCTAGACATCCTCTAAAATATCTAAACCCCCTTCTTCTTTTCCATCCTCAAATCCATCTAATTGTTCTTCCACATGTGTATCTTCTTGCTTCTCAATCTTTATCTTGATGTACATTGTCTTTGTCTTATCTTTCTCCTTTGGTTGTTGTTCTCCCAAGTAAACTCCAAATTCCTTGAAAATCACATCTTTATACAAGATTATTTTACAAGTTAGAGGATTTTAAATCTTATAACCTTTTACATTCTCACCATAACCAAAAAATATGAATTTTTATGCTTTTGGATCCAATTTAGGTTGCTTCTCTTGAGGCACATGAACAAAATCCTCACAACCAAAGACCCTTAAGTGTGAAACAAAAGGCTTTCTACGTATCCACACTTCATAAGGAGTTTTATCAACAAGAGCTTAATAAAGAGATCTATTAATTAAATAACAAGTAGTACCAATCACTTCTACCCAAAAACATTTATCAAGCTTAGCACTACTTAACATAATATTAGCTCTTTCCATTAAGGTTTGGTTCATTATTTTGTTGCCCCATTTTTTGGGGAGTATAAGGAGTTATATTTTTTCAAACAATACTTGCATGCTTACAAAATTCATCAAATTATTTGGAACAATATCCACCCCCATTGTCATACCTCAACACTTTTATCTTATAATATGTCTTTTTTTCAACTAAAGCCTTAAATTCCTTAAACTTAGTGAAAATTTCAGATTTTGAATGCATAAAATAAATCCAAGTGTATCTTGAGACATCATCAATGAAAGGGACATAATATTGAGATGTACCCAAAGAGTCAACATCGATTGGTCTACATACATTTGAATGAATAATCTCTAACAATCTCTTTTCCTTATTAGCTCCACTAGAAAATGATGATCTGTTTTGTTTTCCAAAAACACAATGTTCACAAAAATATTTTTTATCAATAAAATAATAAAAAAATATCGTCAACCAACTTTTTGTTTAAAATAGTCTTAAGTCCTTTCTCACCTATGTGACCCAATCTATGGTGCCACAACATACATGTATTTTCAGTGTTATTTACATTAAAAAAGTTACTTAAAGCATAGGTGTTTATCCTAAACAAAGTCCTTATCTAAAATCCTTTAGCTATCACAAAACTCCCTCTTAGCAACCTGCAACCAAACTTATCGAATGTCACATGCATTCTTAAATCATTTAACTTGGACACTGAAAGTAAATTTCTTGCAAGTCCTGGAATATGCAAAACGTTATCAAGAATTTTAATCCTCCCATCACTGAAACCTAACTTTACCTTTCCCTTACCAACAATCTTCTTTGTGCTATTGTCACCAAGGAAAACTTCTCCCCCATCATATTCTTTGTAATTGGTAAACCACTCCTTGTGAGGAGTCATGTGGTAGGAGCAACCTGAATCAATAAGCCAAGAATCATCACTAATAGTGTTATGTAAAATGAATAAAGCATCATAATCATCATCAAAGGACTTTTCTATGGAGGAATCAAAATTAATTTTCTTATTCCTACATGCTTTCTTTAATTCCATGTTTAACCATAATTTCAACACTTTACTCTACTCTTTCCAAGGGTTTTAGAATGTCCTTTAGACTTATCCCTCTTATTATCCCCTTTAGGCCCTTTCTCTTTGGACCTACCCCACACATGGAAGGCATCTTGGGAGCAAACATTCATGTAATTTCTCATCTCCTCTTAAAGAAGTATGGAGATCATTGAGTCCATCATTGGTTCTACATTACCATTACTTATGGAAATAATTAAATATTCCCAAGATTCAGGCAAAGAAAAAAGAAACAAGATACATTTATCTTCATCTTCAATTTTAACATCTACAAATGTAAGTTGACTTATACTCAAATTAAAATCATTTAAATGATCTGCTATAGATTCACCATCTTTCATTTTTAAAGAATGTAATCTTCTTTTGAGATATAACTTGTTATAAAAAAATTTAGTTTGATATATATCACCTATCTTTTTCCACAACTTATGTGTGGTGTCTTCAGTGGAGACATTTAAAAGGATGGAATCTGTAAGAGACAACCAAATGGTTCCTCGTGTCTTCTTGACAAACTTTTTCTAATCATTGTCACTCATTGTATTTGGTTCATAGCCTCAAAAATAATTACCTTTCCTCTTGGATCATAAAAAATGTGGATGCATTCTTACAATTTTCTTCACCAAAATCTATTGCATCTACATGTGCACCAATCCAATCCATGGATGACATCTCAGTTTCCTATGGTGTAGATCTTCATTTATCATCATATGGGGACATATTAACTAATGTAGAGAAATTTTCACCCTCATCATCATTATAATTCCACACCTTAACAATGTCATAATCATGTATTATCACAAGTTCATCAAACTTTACATATACCTAGTCTAATTCATATGGATTAAACCTCAACTTAAAACTAGAGGAATAGATTAAATAAAAGGTAGGGAAATGTGATATTCCAAAAAATCATACGGATAGCTAGTGATTTGATTTTCCTTCCCAAAATATGATTGTTTCTTGAAATAATCCTCTTCAAGCTCACAAAAATTTGAGTGCTTTCAAAGAGAGGATTATCCCTACACCAATAAGAATTAGGAATTATATCACTTGGTCAATTTGAAGGTTCAACATAAAGGATATTGTGCATGATGTTCATCCCCACTACAATTACCTCTACCTCTTTAATGCAAGAACCAAAGTCCTCATAATCAACATACTCATAATCATTACAAACATTTGAAAAGTAAAGATACAAATTCATCATCATTTACACCATCGACAAGAAGTGCTTATAAACCCTTATTTGGATAGTCACTCATGCAACAAACATGTTCATACTCTAGAAAACATATATCCATATCAACATTTGTATCAGTATATTCTTCATATGAAGTAGAAGTCCCCAAACTACCTTCATAATATTGATTAGAACCAACAAAGATATAATTAGACCCATTATCATCATAATCAATGCAACAAAAAGATCATTATGTATGAAATCATGTTCAATACCTTCAAATTGATCGCCTATATACATGGCCTCCTCTTCCTAACTTATCAAATTTCTATTGGGATCCTTTCATATTTTGGTTTCTTCTTCACATCCTACACTTGGACTATCTTCCTTGTAACTCTTTGTAGCATACACTATGGTCACAAATTGATTATCCACTCTATTATATCCTATATAGCTTGTATCTTCCCTTTCTCTTCTACCTACTATATTTAATTCTCTTAGTATTACACGTAGACCTAATTTGTAATATTCATAAAATAATTTAATGCATGTATTCTCTTTAAGGCTATGATGCGTAGGAGTTTAAAAAATTATTAGTAAACCTTGTGTGAAATTTTGAGGGTAATTACACTCTATTTCACTTAACATTAGATAGTTCCTAAAAAAAGACACATATCAACCTTCATTTCATTTTCAAATTTTCTACTCATGACCCTTGATTGTGTATAATATTCTTCATCAAATTTTTATTCTATCCCACACACTCTTCTAGTTGAGTTACTACTTCTTCATATTCATATTTTTTTTTAATTACTTTATTATTTGAATACTTTCTTGGATATTCAAATGTAATAGCAGACCTATTCATGGTATAACATGATCTTCATTTCTTGTTCTAGGACATTCATCTATAAAAAATATTATGTAATTGTTAAAACTTGTAGGAGTAACACATTTCAATGTTAAAATTTTAGATTATTCTTAATATCCCTTTCCTTAGAATGCTTTATGGAATGATGTAATATTTTTATCCCTCAACAAAAACTTCATCTCTTCATTGAATGCACCTAGATACAAAACTAGGCACGTTAACTCATTCAACCTTATATTTTCTTGAATGTCCATTATAGCCTTCACAAATCACATATTAAAAATAGGGAAAAATCCTCTTCATTAATTTGAATGTGAATGTGTTCATTTATCAATGAATTCACATAAACTCTCTTACAAAATTAATCCATGAATGTTGCTTTAATTTCTTGCCATGAGGAAATAAAAAACATTGGAAAATCAAAAAACCAATCCCTTAAATCTTCCCTCAAGGACTACACAAATAGTTTCATGCAAACATTCTCTTCTTCAACATCATAATATCTTATTAGATCATAGAAAACCTAAATATGTTTACTTTCTAACTTGACACTACTACCACTGAATTTTGGTGCATGGTCTCTAATTACATTGGGAATCAAATTTGTAAGTTTTGGGATACTACTTAAATTAAGAAATCTATGCCTTCTAACAAAGAAAAGCATCTCTGAGAACATGAATTGTGCTATCTTTTTGACTTTAACATCTAAGTAATTAGGGAAAAGGTTGTAGCTACACTCCATTTTCATATCTAATTTAGTGAGGACTTGTAGTGTCGTAAATTATCACCACTTACAATTTCACACTAGGTTTGGCATTCTATTTTATGTGTATGGTTAATTATATTCATAATATGACTGGTTTGTTACTTGATTAATAAACTATGTTAAATTCCCTGACAACTGGCATTTTGAGAGTGAAAAATGCAAAGGCACTAAAGCGGCACACTACTGTCATGCATGTGGGTTTCAGAAAGGATGCAAATCTAAATGTCAGCCTTTTATGTCTTGAATATTACACCTTGTCATCCTAGCTCCAAAAATTACTTGGGATGTATATATAAATAACTATTTCTCTCTCATTTAAAGGACAAGCAAATTCTCTATAAGAATTGTCTCTATTCTTCTCTACATGATTTCTAAAGCTCTCTATTTTTAAAGACTATTTTGTTATGTGTATTAACCCTGGAAATTATTTGAGGAAGCCTCTCCCTCTTCCATCAACTCCTTATGGGAAATTCATGTTGCAACATCAATCAAACAAGGGTTTCACACTTATGGTAACACTATTTCATGGTATTTGTTTATTATAGTCTTTATCATTTATTTTGCCTCTATTCCCCCCAAGCACACACTCTTTATCACCATCATCATTACTATTGTGAAGGTGAGAACACCAACATAGGATTTGACTAAGGCAATCCCCTATACAACACAACCATTTTTCCTCTTTTGTGTATGCAAATCCAAATCTAGAACTTTTTGACAATGAATACCTATAAGAAGATGAAGTGGACTATGATAGAGATTGTTGGATAAAAATTCATATTGTACAAACCCTAAGGACACTAGCACCCTGCACTAGCATCCTACCATGTTTCCTCCACTTCTAGGGTTGTCTTCTCTTTCCCACTCTATCATCATTTTTATAAATAATAACAATATTTTGTATATTCTCTCAATTAATCAATTAGGGTTGTCTATTATTGAATTTAATCAACACACTTATCAATCTTTTATCTTTGCAACAAATGAAAGTTCCACTAAATAGCTTGGCTCTTTCTTGAGGACAGTAGCCAAGCCTTGAGTCTTTGGTGACTTGTATTCTACTTGTTGTATGGTAAAATGATTTATCTACGTTAATGCCTTAATTAGTCTAGGATCTATTTTGCCATATAAAATTTTGGTGAACCTAACATAGCTTATTCTTACAAACCTTTTGACTAACATAGCTTATGCTTGCAAACCTTTTGATTTACTTACATATGTTTTTAGATTTGATTAGTTTGTTCATTAATTAGATAGCTATATTGAATATTTTATTTAGAATTTTTAAAACATTGTGTGTTTAGAAAATAAAAAAACTTAAAAAAAAAAATCTTTTAAATTAGAAAACCAAACTATAAATAAAATCTCTTCTATCCCTTAATCAACATATTCATCTTGTCATCACTTTCTTTTATATATCACTTCCTAGGAACTGTGAATGGTGGATCTAGACCTGCACAAACATGAACAAACAACACAATATTAGTCCATTATGCAAATAAAAACTAGCATTCCCCATAAGATTCATTTGAATGTCAAAAATAAGAAACAAAGTAAATAAACCAAATGAAATCTATCTAATGTTGCTCAAAACACTCAAACTCTCAATCCCATGGGGGAATTGGTGCTATTTTGATGTGGAAAATAGCCCTTTCCCAATTCCTTGCAAGCTTGATGATGATCAATGATGCTTCCTGATAAGATTTTCCATAACTTAGCTATGAAATTGATGAAAAATATGAGACTTGGATGAAAATGGATGAAATTGCTCAAAACATGAAGATAATGACTTTGCATAAGTTGTGGATCCAATATTAGTAAAAGAGCTCTCAATTTATATTAATGAAGGATGGAAGAATGAGAAACATGGAGGATGTGGGATTAAAGATGAACCAATGGCAATGTGTCACTTGTCAACATGCTATTGAAGAGAGGTGGAGCACATTTTGATCAATGTGCAAATAAATGCAATTAGATGGAAATTTGAAATTTGAAAGTTGGCTTGTGCAAGAAGAGAGAAAGAGGAGTTAATACCACTTGGCTCAAGAAGAAAGGACTTGTAAAAGGCTTTAATGCCATATTGGAGGAAAATTCCTTTTGGGGGGGAGATTTCAAAATGGAGGAATATTCCAATGAGATGCCTTTTTCAATGAAAATAGAAGAATTTATAAATCAATTAAATTGATTTACTTGTGCAAGTTACAAAATCTAGAGGATTTGATGGATTAGAGTTAGAGTTAATCAAGTTTTAATTAACTTAGATGGAGATTAGTTGATTTGACACCTAATTTAGATTTTGGATTTATTTAAATCAAATGGGAAGAATAATGAACATTAGTATCTTAATTAAATAAAGTTTGATTTATTCAATTAAGTGAAGAACATTAGATTTAAATCAAATAAAGGTTAATTTATTCAATTTAAAGGAGATGACTTTAGGATTTAATTAAATAAAATGATTTATTTAATCAAAAGAGGAATGTTAGGATTTGATTAGATAAAATTTGATTTTTTTTAATCAAAGAGGAATTATGATTTAATCAAATAAAGTTGATTTATTTAATTAAAGGAGGAATCTTGATGAATTAATTAAATAAGGATTATTCAATTAATTGGTTTGTAAAGAAATGATTTAGGAAGAATTGATGTTAGTAAACCAAGAATAGGTGCACGAGATCAATCAATATATTTAACATGTCTACATTTTTCCCCTCTTTGAAGCAATATACCTAGTGTGTTGGTTCAAAGAATAACCTTTCTGAGATCAAAATTCAAAAAAAATATGATTTTTTCAGATGCCCCAATGGAAAGAAGTATATTGGTACACTACCCTCGAGAGGTTAGTTGAAAATTTTGATTTGAGGGTCGAACTCATGAAAAAGAGGTTCAAGATTAGTTCAGCTCAAAGAGGACTAGAAACCTCAAATGTTTGATGTAGACAATTTTGATGATGTAGACAGTTCATCAGCCATGGGTAGCCTCATGTATATTTTGATATATTACACACACTTGATACTTGGATAGAAATGTTAGTAAAGATAGAAGAATGAGAAGAATAAGATGGGTAGGAGTAGAAGAATAAGATAGATGAACCCTTGATTCTGAGACAGTGCATGAGTCCAACAAGTCCATGAGTCATTAAGACTTTATTAGATATGATGATGAGTGATGATGATGTGTTGCTTATCAGGAATTGTGATTTTAAAAGGGCTTACTTACCTTATGTTTGATAACACACATAGATGTGATGTATCAAGGTATAAAGAACCAGGATGGCATTGTACCTAGTACGATGGAATTTGACTTGACAATCAGATAGGAATATTCTTGTTCACACCTGACATACGGAAACCTTACTAGGATGTACTTCAAATATTTCAAACATCTCAAACCAAAACAGAGAAAGAAAAAACCTAACAATGTAATAGTCAACAAGCTATCCAAAACACCTTCCATCCATACCCAATAAAGCAATTATCCGCCAAGGTTATATTACAAGAATGTCCAACAAGCACAACAAACCAGAGATAATGATCAATGCCCCATTCCTTTCTCTCTTCATTTTGATTAGACATCATCAAGAGGTCATTGGAATGAGTGCAATAAGATATAAATCAAAAGAAAAGATCAAGTACACAAGCAATTCAATGTTCTTCATACCTCTAGCCAAAGGGATGTGTTTTGAGGATAAGAATCTGAAGTGATTGTCAATGGATAATGCCCATTTTAGGAAGGATACATCCTAGGACATGTTAGTGGATGGTGGAAAGTTGATAGGTTTTGAAAGGCTATTAATATAAGGTTGATTAACATTTTTGTGAATGATCAAGAGTTTGATTTTGCATTTAAAAGTTTGTTGCTTCGATTTTGATTTTACATTTGAAGTTTGCTTTTGTTGATTGTTGTGGTTGTTTTTTGTTTGTATTGCCAAACATCAAGGTGGAAATTGATTTATTATGGATGAATGTTTATTGTAGGTGAATGTGAAATGGGATGGATGGATTTTTTGGGTTTTTTTAATGTTTTTGAAGTTTTGAAATGTTTTGAGGCTATTTTTGGTATTTTCAAGATGTTTTACAAATGTTTTGATTTTCAAATTTTCCAATGTTTTTGGTGTTTTCTAATATTTATTAATGTTTTTGGATTTTGATATGATTTGGATGTTTTTGGATTTTGTGTTTTTTGAATGTTTTAGTGTTTTTGTATCTCGAGGGTTGATCAAAGATTAGCCTTGCCTATGTTTAAGCTCAGAGACAATGTAGTTTAGATTCCATTTTTTTGATGTTTTCTATTTTTATGAATGCTTTTGAATTTTGATATAATTTTGGATGTTTTTGGGTTTTCTTGGTGTTTTGAATGTTTTTGTGTTTTTGTGTCTTGAGGGTTGATCAAAGATTAGCCTTGCTTATGTTTAAGCTCAAAGACGATGTAGTTTAGATTCCATGTTTTTGACGTTTTTCTAACATTTTGACTTGTTTTGGATTTTGATATGTTTTGGATATTTTTTGGATTTTCATGTGATTTTGACAATTTGGATCTGTTTTGGGATTTTGTTGAAAACTAAGCTAACGTTGATTGATCGGATCGATGGATTGATGATGATAACAATGTTGAGGATACACAACAATGTAAGGATAGTGTTAAGCAATATGAGGATTATGATGGATATCCCAAGATGATGAGGGATAGATTGGATTTGATTAATCAAGATTTTGAAGCTTGATTTGGAACAAAAGTTGGATGATTTGATGTGACGTTGATGTGCAAATTAGATGTGACTAATATTGATTGTTTGAATTGATATTTGATGAAAGATGAAGCTTGATAAGGAACATCTTCTCATCAAAATATACCATAGGCTAGTGATTTGTATTGTGCTCACAAATGCTTTGACCAATTTGATTTTACGTTTTCCAATGTTTAGATCACCACATAAGTTGGGAGATATAGATCAAGATTTATTCCCAAAGCAAGATGCAAATATCTAGGCACCCCAGTTTCTAGCAATGTATGAAATGCCACAGATGGATTCTTGGATATGTGAATGGATGGATGGATATGGTAAGCACACAAAGGATGCCAAGGATTATCTTGTGATAAGATAAGGTGTTCGAATAGAGGATGCCCATTTGGATAGTGCTCCATGGCTTAGATAATGTTGGGTAGGATAGGATCAATGAAAATGACCCATATCGAGATGTTTACCATAAGCAAGTGTAAAGTGTGCACCAAAATTTTTATCAAGATCAAGATAATTTGGAAGATGGGTGAAAATGCATTGGATAAATGGTTCACAGATGAATGGATTTATTATGGATGAGATGGATGGAATGTTGAATTTATTATGGATGGGATGAGATGCTTCCACCTGAACTAGTGCATGTATATGCTCAATTCTACACATGACTCCTATTTTCTAGGTTTTCATCATGGTACCTATCCAAAGTGCCAGCATATTGGTTTTCACTAAAGGATGATTTTTATTTTTACTATTTTCAATCTTTTTTTTTATTTTTTTGGATATATATATATATATTATGTGAAAGATTTTAATCTCTTGCTAAACCACCTGGTGGTGCAATGTAGATGCTTCTGTCATAATGTTCCATTGATATCCTACTTGAAGAAGTTGATTTGCCAAGATACATGCACTTGAATACAACTTTTGAGATTCCTGATCTGTTTTGTTGAAACCAGAGTTAACTTTGTCTTTGTGCACACATCGTGATAGAGTGCCTTCTGAATCCTTATGATGAAGGGTGGCTACCAATACATGGTCAATGTGAGAATTGGATATCATGTGTGGAGGCGTGGATGGAGTGTGTTTAGGGATACAAGATGGATTGGTTGATAGTTTGGAACCTTTAACTCTCCAAACTTGGGAAGATGAGCAATGATGGGTGGATACAGAAGTGTGCATAGAATTAGGACCAACTGCTTGATATACTTTGTACATTTCTTGAGAAGCCTGCTTTTGCTTTTGTGGACATCTTGATGGATACTTTTCCCTTTTTTATTTTTCCCCATAGTTTCTTTGACTAATGGATTTTGATAGGGATAATCTTTCCTTGTATTCTTTGGTATCCATGTGTATTTGATTTGTCCATTATGCTTCCCAACTTTTTTGATAAGTGACCACTACAGAGGACAATATTTCAATTTGTTGCTCTACTGACTCTGGAATATCTTATTCTATCTGACCTACTTCCTTGAGTGGATAATGTTGGATATCTTCATACATGATGTCCTCAATCTGAATTTGGGATATATTTGATCCTGATGTTGACAACTCAGTTTGACTATAGGAATCAATAACCTGCTCTTTTTGTGTAATAATGTTAGGAGTAAAGGAATCATGTTCTAAATGAAGATTATCTACGTGTCCATCCAAAGAAATCATCTCATGGGTAGATGGAGGAGTATGTGTTATGTGGATGTGATCATCATATGCGACATCTTGTATAGATTGGAGAGTGTCCATTAGATCATTGTAGTAGCTTGGACATACAAATTCTTGATCTCAAATGATTTTGAAATTGCTTTTGACATGCTTTGGATCAAGTTCCTGATATGGGTCAATTTCAAAGGATGGATTGCTTATAAAGGGTTCCTAGATATCTTCATTAGGCATGGGAAGTGGCTCAATATCCTCTTGATATTTGAGTGGACTTTGATCAAATGTCGAGCTGAGGATCCCTTTAGTATATGTAACCATGATGTCAAAGGATGTCAATATGTCTTGGAAAGGACCATTGCTAGAATTTGGTGAAAGACGTTGATCATGCTTTGGAATAAATTATTGAGATAGGTCCTCTAACTCCTTAGGTGACATAGAGACATTTTCAATATGATCATTGGTTGATGGATCATGGATTATGTCGATAGGATCAAATAATTCTAACACTCCTTGAAATAGATCGTTGTTGAATATTGTTGAGGGGTTTTGATCATGACTAAAAAGTGACTCTTGATATATGTTGAGTTGATCATCGGATGGGGTAGAAACATCTTCAAGGTGCTCATTGATGGATAGATCTTGATCATTGTTTTCAACAATTGTGGTGGAGAGATTGTCAATGCTATCACTAGTGGTTGAATCTTCATCATTGTCCTCAATAGTTATTATTTTTTTATCAATAAGGTCTTGGATGATATTTTTGAGTCAAATACACTTTGATGTTGTGTGTACCATTATTTTGTGAAAACCACAAAGGTGCTTCTCGTTATACCCTGGTGGTTTAACTTGAGGCTCTTGATAATTTTCATAAAAGGGGATTTTGCTGAGATTTTTTTGTGCCAACTATTGCATGACCAATTTGATTGGTTTCCCAAGTGGTGTGTATTTTTCATTTGTTACCTTGTGAGATTTGTACTTTAAATTGACCTTGTGGTGATTGATTTTGGAGATGTGGTGATTGATCTTTGAGATGTGGTGATTGATCTTTGAGATGTGGAGGTCCAGGTTTGTCGTTGATGTTGTTGATCTTGATATCCAACTTCTTGATATTGGAGATATTGTTCTTGATGTGGTTGTGGACACAACTCAATGCTTTGATGACATGGTTTAACCAATGGAAGAGTGTATTGATTTTGGGGTGGAGATGTCTCTTGATGCAATGACTCAGCTATTTTGGCAAGTGAAGCAATTTTATCTTGCAAAATTTGATCTTGATTTTGATCTTGACATCCTTGATATAGTTGATTTGGTTTTTGTTCAAGCAGATTTGGAATGCCTACTTGTGGTGTTTGCGTGGGATCATGGACAAATTGATTTTGGGAAATGTTTTGATTTGGGATGATGTTCAGATTTGGCATTATAGGTTGAAATTGAACATTGTTGTGGTTGGAAATCACATTTCCTTGATTTAGGTAACTTTGATTTTGCATGGTGTTACCTTGACTTGGATCAATACATGGAGTTGTTAACATATTGTTTGGACTTTGAACAACATTTGTATGATTCACAAACATATCTATCCCAAAGTTTACCAAGTGCGGATTTGAAATTTTCATGCTTGGTAAACTTGTACTTGGTATATTCACATTTGGCATGTATGGATTTGGTGGGATAATGTTGTTTTTTTGAAGACTCGTGTATTGATTGTTTGGTCGATAGATTTGTAGGTTTGGACTTTGATTTAAATCTACCATAGGGAAAGGTGTTCTAAAATTCAGATTAGGAAAACTCACATTTTTTCTACTATTGAGGTTTGTAGGAGATAATGATCCCATGTATGGATTGTATAAATGTGAGTTTTGATAATCCATTGGTTTCGTAAGGCTTTGATAGTTTGGTTGACTTAGATCACTCATGATGTATGGAGAAAGTTTATATTCCATGTTCCTCTTGTGTTTTGACCTTGTTGACCTCTAAGGGATTTAGGACCAATGATGAGATGAAGGATGAAAGGGGTGAATGATATGGGTGTTGAAATTTTAAGATCCTTGGATGAATACTAGACTTTAGGATTCTTTGGATTTTTTGATTTGGATAATGGACTTATAAACCCCAAGATGTTGGATGTTATCTTGGAATAAAATTTTCCACAAGGATGATAATTTAACTATATGTATGAGGAAGGATTCATCCACACACACTTAGCCAAACAAGGTGATTTTGATGTTGATTTGAAATATTTTTCCAAAAGTCTAGTATGAATGATTTGTCCAATGGTTCAAAAGTTGTTTGTGAGATGGGATTTGATTGATGTTTGAGATGGATGAAATTATTGGTTGTTTTGATCCTAAATGAACCTAAGAGGGACTTTTTTACAAGACCAAGATAGTGAAGAACATGCTTTTCCCTAAGAGTACTTAAAACCAAAAGATCGATGTTTGCATGGAAAATCATATGACCAAAAGATAGACAAGCACATGTGTGGGGTTCAATTGATTTCATCTTGATTAATGAATTTCTTTTACCACAAACACTTTCTTGCTTAGCTTTTCAAAATAAATGTCTAATGTCTCAATTTATTTTCATCCCACAAGGTCCATTATGTCAAAATCAAGAAAATAAAGGCAATAGTTCCATAATGTTGACTTTAGTAAGAAAAGATTGGGATATAAATCCAAATACTTAGAAGCCTCTAAAGATGGAATCCCTAGGGTAAGCAATAGCACTTGGATTCTCCAAAGGTATTTGCTCCTCCTAAAGGGTTTGAAATTTTTATGATTATGGTTGAATGTTTGTTTTCAAAATTTTGGATCCAAGGAATGTGTTTAACTAACTCAAAAATTGCACAATCCTAGGATAGAAGAGAAAATATTTGTTGAGTTCCCACTTGGATAAATCCAGTTGTGCTTATTCAAAGTGGATGACTAGAAGCTTGACCACATTGGCTCCCCTCTATGGTACACACTTATTGGGTCAACCAAGCTTCAGTTCTCATGAATCTCCTATGACAAAATTTTCATCTCTACAAAGAATTACAAATATGTAGGACGGCTCTGGAGGTCCAACTTCCTGACTCCAATAAATATTGGGATTTTGGATTCTAAACAAAGGTTTGTAGTAAGGGCATCCAGTTTAGGGGGTGCAATGATAAACTCCTTGTGAGAGATCTCCCAACCCTTAGAAAAAGGGCTTTATGCATCATAAAGATATTGGAGGAGAGTTATCATGCATCGCTTCCCATTGTTTATGATTTTCATTGCAACCACAAATTTATATAGCAGTTTGGAAGAGCTTGGCTTATGCTCGTTACCACTTGGGTTGTTCCCTTGGGGTGAGTAATTTTTCCCACCAAGGCAAGCCCTCTAAAGGTATACAAAAGTGAGTAAGCACATTCGTAATTCAATCAATCTTTGTTTGTGTGAACAAAGAGAGAACACACGCAATATATTTACTCACACGCAAGATTTTGTTCAATTTTAAGAATCCAAATTGAAGTGTGGAGGCAATCATTTAGACAACCTAATATCACAAAAATACTTTTGATTCTCAAGATCACCATGAAGCACAAGAGAAGTGCATATGCCTTTAAATGATATTAGTTTGTAGAAAATATTACAAAACAAGATAAGCACATGTTCATTTTAACTTCAAAAGCAATAATGGATTCTTTTTATAGCACCAAGATGAAGTGTGAAGTTGTTTTTTTCAATTCTTAAAAACCCAAAACTAAATCTAGTGAGTTTCTAATGTTCTTTTTAACCCTTTTATTGTTCTTTTTAAAGCCAAAAATAAATTTATTTGAGTCCTAAAACTTGAAGATAACAAAGCCTTAAGAATGGGATTATAATTGCTCTTAAAGTGTTTAAAAATACTTGTTACAATCATGTGATAATTTTTTTTCTTTCACTTCCATTCTCCATGATCCTTTAAAACATGCAATCCAAGCTCCAAATGTTAGATAAAATAAAGAAACAAGAAGATATGAGGGTTAGATAAATGATTAAGCATAAAAACCCTAAAATTTAGACCAAGTTTCATTATGATTTGACAGATTCATTTGAATGTCAAAAACAAGAAACAAAGTAAATAAACCAAATGAAAGCTAACTAATGTTGCTCAAAACGCTCAAACTCTCAACCTCATGGGGGAATTGGTGCTATTTCGATGTGGAAAATAGCCCTTTCCCAATTCCTTGCAAGCTTGACGATGATCAATGATGCTCCTTGATAAGATTTTCCATAACCTAGTTATGAAATTGATGAAAACTATGAGACTTGGATGAAAATGGATGAAATTGCTCAAAACATGAAGATAATGACTTTACATAAGTTGTGGATCCAAAATTAGTGAAAGAGCTCTCAATTTATAGGAATGAAGGGTGGAAGAATGAGAAACATGGAGGATGTGGGATTAAAGATGAACCAATGGCAATGTGTCACTTGTCAAAATGCTATTAAAGAGAGGTGGAGCACATTTTGATCAATGTGCAAATAAATGCAATTAGATGGAAATTTGAAATTTGAAATTTGGCTTGTGCAAGAAGAGAGAAAGAGGAGTTAATGTCACTTGGCTCAAGAAAAAGTACTTGTAAGAGGCTTTAATGCCATGTTAGAGGACAAGTCCTTTTGGGAGGGAGATTTCAAAATGGAGGAATATTCCAATGAGATGCCTTTTTTAATGAAAATAGAAGAAATTATTGTATACATCTAAAATTGGTCTAGAGAAAATTAATTAAATACTAGTTATTTAATTAATAAAATCTTTATTTCCTCTACTTATAAATAAATTGCAAAGTTTATTTATATAGTTCGTATTTCTTAATTCTTCCTATCTAAACCACTTTCTTCATGATTTAATTAAATAAACAAATTTAACTAATTTTTTTTATTTGATTAATTCCCTCCAACTAAATTTGAATTTTAAAATTGGAATTTAGTCACATTTCTCCATATTTTCTAACTTCCTTCCACCTCATCTTCCATCTCACCGTGTGTCACATGAAATTAATTATTTCTAATTTCTAAATGGGAATTTATCCTCAACAATTTTAACAACCTTACAAACACATGGCTTCTCCTTTCCATTTATTCCCTTCTACACTTGGAAAGCTTGTTCTATTAAAGGGAACAACTTCCTTGATTCTCTCTAACCTCTTCGCTTCTCACCATTGATCTCTCCAAACTAAACCCTAATCGTCCATTGCTACCACATCACTTGATGCCTTGGTGAAATTTATAAATAGAATCTCATTTACAACTTTTTCATATAGAGAGCATAGCCTAAATTTACTCTATAGAAATACTTTCAGCATTAGTGAGCTTAGCATTTGCATTTTTAGCTTAGAAATTAGCATTTGATTTCAAGTAGTGTTAAACTGGCAATTTTATTTCTAGGAACTTAATTTTTTGCATTATCATTACCGCATTTCCATAGCATATCCATTAGCTTAGCATTTTATAATTGCATCATTTCACAACATTTTGTATACAACATCATATCATTTGGCACCTCATTTAGCATATCATCCATCAAATTCATCAATCATGTAGATGTAGGTATAGTTTCTTGCATTTTACTTTAATGGCTTCTCATTTCTTAGGTGCCATCCCAGTAGTTTAGTGCATACCTAAAATCTGAGAGCACTAATATAGGATCCTTAAGAATAGAGGATGATGAAACGGCTTTGAGGAATCACTTTATCAATTTTTTGTTAAATTTGATATCCTTAATATAACACGTTGCATTGGTTGTGTGTTTTGAATTGATTGTGTGTTTTGAAGTTTCTTTCTCCTCTTTTAATATTTTTCTTTGATCCCTCCTAAAATTCATCCTACTCATGAGGGTATTTTAGCACAAGAGGCTGATATCAATTATATCTCTTCTATAGATGAAGCATTAGTAAATGAAGAGTCTTTATTCACATTGAACCCCCCAAGGATAGATATTAATCAAAATCTAGTTTAACATAATTTATGTTTTTGGTTCCCACAAAGAACCTGTGAAACCTAAAATTGTTGAGTATCTTTGTTTTGATATGCAAAATGTGTCACAACCACCTCATTATCATGTGATCACTCACACGTAGAACACTCATAACAACAAGAAAAGTAACCAAGCACCAACTATTCCCACTTCTCTTCCTCCTTCTCAACCCTTCCTTCCCCCAACTCCTCTTTTTTCTTAGTATGCCAATAGATAATATGATCTTGACGAGAAGCTCCACGACTCCAACTAAGATCACTCTTTGGGAACTAATAAAAACCTCACCTATATACCATAAAATTCTTCAAATTTCCTTACAAAAGATAGTCGTCCCACCTTCGATTAGACCAAATGATGTAGCAACCTTGTTAGATTTTATGTGTATGATAAATTCGAATATTTTCTTCTCACAACATGAGTTACCTTCTCTCAAATATCAATCTCAACATGATCTAATTATTTTAGTCATCATTAATATAAATGGAATAAATCATGTACTTTGATCGATAACAGATCAAGTCTTAATGTTTTTAGCATAGACCTGTTACTTAAAATCAATGTAGATATGTCTCTCATCAAACTTGATACTCTTTCTATTCATGGCTTTGATAATGTTAGTAGACAATCACTAGGTACAATCACACTTCATGTGAAGGTAGGACCTATGACTTTTCCTACACTTTTCCATTCCATGCTCAATGCTCTTTCATACAATCTTCTTTTCAGTAGACCATGGATTCATGCCATAAGGGAAATCTCATCTACTCTTCACTTTACAATGAAGTTTTTCTATAATAAAAACTATATATAATTGAGGTTGATCCAAATATAGAAAGTTGATTACAATCATAAGTCAAACATCAACCTCTTGTGTTAAAATCTCTCAATAATTTGATTCTTTCTTCAACAAAATCCGACCCACTATTTTTCATTGCTAACAATAGTGACGATCAAAATAGTGCTTTGCCTCTAAGTTCATATTTAGGTGATGATTAGGGTCCACTATATTTTATACCTTCATTTATTGGAGAATATAAAATATCATAAGCTAAACCTGAGATCCTGAGATAGTTTCTATTTTATTCACACAATATACTTCTAAACAACTCAAATCTATTATTCCAACCTTGATGCAGGAGCATCTAGGGGTACCAAGCAATCCTGCACAACCAAAAATATTTTAAAATTGTATGCTATGGTTTTATTTTTATTTTTGGTTGCATGTTCAAATTATTTTAAATCTTCAACTCCTCCAACACAGTAAAGCTTGATGTCAGAATTTTGAAAATCAATTAATTAATTGATTGATTTTCTAACTATTTTAAAATGTTCTGATGAAAAGGGAATACTATTGCTCACAAACATAATGAAATATATCTCTATTGCAACAAATAACAATCATTCCATACACAAACTCATACAATCATGAAGACCAACAAAACAAAAAATCATTAATTCAAAACTAAATCTTCTTTCCTTCTCATATAAACAATTGCAAAATTTTCTTAATCCATTAAGGATTTAAATCTGCTCAATAGGCTCTTCTTGTAGCTTCCTTTCACTGCCCCAAAACTCTTCATACCTTTCCTCCAAAATCTCTACACAATTATCTTGAACTCCATGTTGTCCTCTTCTTCTTTTCATCTCAGCTTCTAAAACCCATCACATTCTATCTATCCCTGCTCTGTCATTTTTCTGAATCTTCTAAAACCATTTCTAGATTTTGTGTACCTCATTCCTAGCTTTCCAAATCATTTTTAGATTCTTGATTTTGTTACCATATGAGAAAGTTATGGCTATTTTACTGATATACTAGGTCTCATTGTTACGACCCCATGCCATCTTTTTCTGCCCAGAATTCCAGTCAAACATCAAGATTGTTTATTGTTCCTTCCTGGGCATGGGTTGCCTCTTCTTGGCATGTGCATTCAATTTCCATTCAAAAATTATCTTCCCACCTTACACCCACTTTCTCCATGCCATCAATTTCCATCATTCTAATCCTCCAACAAAATGCAATTTCAAGTTTTTTTGAATGAAGTTACAATTTTACAAAAAATGTCCACTCATAGGCTTGGAGATGGAAGTTTTCTTTTTGAAAAATTAACACTTTTCAAACATTTTAAAATAGTTAGGAAAGAAAATCAATTAATTAATTGATTTTCAAAATCCTGACATCAAACTTTAATGTGTTGGAGGAGTTGAAGATTTAAAATAATTTGAGCCTGCAACCATAAATCAAAACAAAACACAAGCATGCAACTTTAAAATATTTTTGGTTGTGCAAGATTGCTTGGTACCCCTAGATGATCCTACATCAGACACCCAAGGTAAGTGAAATGTTCCATGAGTTGAAAACTCGTGAACATTTGAAGACCATATGTTTGCATTGGATACATCGTTCTTTCTTATTCTTCTAAAATTTCCTCTCTCTTCTTTCAACATCTTGCTGGAACATTCACCATCCTCCTCCAAAGAATCCTTCCTTTCCTCTTCTCCTCTTTTGTGGGTTTTGTCCCATCACAATTTGACCACCTCCACCAAATCTCACCAGTGGAATTCTTTTTAACTTCTACATATAAGTATGCTACATCCACACATCAATCTACAACTACATAATCCCTCTTTCTATCTTCTTCCACTAACTCTTTATGCAAATTTACATAAACTATTTCACCACACAAAGTAGAAAAATCAAAATTTACCTCTTCGTTGATTTTATGCTCCATGTCCACGAACATGTCCTCATTATTCTCTTTTTCTTCTGCTGCAATTTGATCTTCAACACCCATTTTAGTGTTAGTACCACAATCCATAGATTCATTCTCCACCATATTTTATAACAAATTTTCAAGCTTTGTTATCAAGGAATCTTCATCTTCAATACTTTCAATCAAAAAGTCATAAGAAAACTTCACTTTAACCTTAGTCTGTTCACCACTCTCATATACTTCCAAAGGATTTATTGTTGCAACCTTTGACTCTACTTTTACATTCTCAATATCATCAAAACATGTACTAAAATTTGAAATTACCTCTTTATCTTTGGCTGCAACATTTGCATTAGCTAAAATTTTCTCATTCCACTCTCTTTAAATTCCTTCCATCTACATCAATAAATCATCCCCATCACTTTCTTCTATGTCCTTCAAAGGATGCCCTTCTGCTACAACTTCATTATAATCACATTCATCTTCATAAAAACATTTATCAAAATTAAATTTCACCTTAGTATCTTCCACTACTGCAACTTTTGCTTCCCTTGCAATAAGTTGATCCCATTCTCTTTCAATCTGAATGAGTAAATCATCCTTCTCTCTTGGGTTGCAACACTCATTTTCTCTACTCTTCTTCACACTTTCATCTTTCTTCATGTTATCCTCAAAGCATACTTCTGCAATATTCTCTCCCTCATGTTCACCTGCATACACAACTATGACAAACTTGTTGCCTTTCTTCTTTAACATTTTGTCAAACACTTACCACACACTCCCAATCTTCAACCTCTCAGGTATAGACTGCCTCACACTCGGTGCTCTGTCTACACACACATCACCACAAGGTTCTAGTGCAAACTACCTCACATCAGCACTTTTGCCTGCACACTCAGGAACTCCCACTCTGATACCACTCATGAAAAGGGAATATTGTTGCTCACAAACACAATGCAATATATCTCTATTGCAACAAATAACAATCATTCCATACACAAAATCATACAATCATGAAGACCAACAGAGCAAAAAATCATTAATTCAAAACTAAATCTTCTTTCCTTCTCATAGAAACAATTACAAAAATTTCTCGATCTATCAAGGATTCAAATCTGTTCAATAGGCCCTTCTTGTAGATTCCTTTCACTGCCCCAAAACTCTTTATACCTTTCCTCCAAAATCTATGTACATTTCTCTTGAAATCCACACTGTCATCTTCATCTTTTCGTCTCAGCTTCTAAAACCCATCACATTTTATCTATCCCTGCTCCCTCATTTTTCTGAATCTTCTAAAATTGTTTCTAGGTTTTGTGCGCCTCATTCACGGCTTTCCAAATCATGTTAAGATTCTCAATTTCATTATCATATGAGAAATTTATGGCTTTTTTACTGATACTAGGTCTCATAGTTATGACCCCATGCCATCTTCTTCTACCTAGAATGCTAATCAAACATCAAGATTGTTTATTATTCCTTCCTAGACGTGGGTTGCCTCTTCCTAGCATGTGCATTCAATGTCCATTCAAAAATTATCTTCCCGCCTTACACCCACTCTCTTCATGCCATCAATGTCCATCATTCCAATCCTCCAACAAAATGTAATTTCAATTTTTTTTTAATGAAGTTATGATTTTATAATAAATGTCCACTCATAGGCTTGGACATGGAAGTTTTCATTTTTGAAAAATTAACACTTTTCAAACATTTTAAAATAGTTAGAAAATCAATCAATTAATTAATTAATTTTAAAAATCTTGACATCAAACTTTATTGCATTGGAGGAGTTGAAGATTTAAAATAATTTGAACCTACAAACAAAAGATCAAAACAAAACACAAGTATACAACTTTAAAATATTTTTGGTTGTGTAGGATTGCTTGGTACCTTTGGATGCTCCCACATCAAACCTCTTCTACTTCAAAAAATTCTCAAACACCACCATCACCTCTTATTCATGTTGATGTCAGGCCTTCTTCTTTATCATATGATTCACTTCTCACTTAATAATATTAGTAATGTGGCATCTCCTCCTCTGTTTGATTTGGAGACACATTATGGGCTTGGATTAAAAATTATTGCTAAACTTGGATACAATGGAAATGGTTTAGGGTGCATGAAACAAGGAGTTAAGGTTCATGTGAAGCTTACACCAGACTTTTATAAAGAGGGTTTAGGTTACTATCATTTTCCTAAATGTCTACATCCCTTCCTCCATTTTCTGATGTATCTATGTCTTCCTCTTGTGAGCATTCAAACCTTTCTTCACAAGATAAAGGATTTCTTCCTACTCCTCATTGTCACGTCTCAAACTTTGATGCTCCTTGTTTAGGCTTTGAGTGGATTTGACATATGTTTAATTGTGTGCTAGATTACATAATGAAGATTATGGCATTAATTTTTGGTGTGATGAAATATGAAATGTTGCTTTAAATTTAGAAAAGTGAATGTTTAGAAATGCAGTTTACTTTGAATGTGATGAAAAATGGAAAGTATTATTATTTGAATTCATAAGTTTAATGATTTGAATTATATCTTCATCTGGATACTAATCTATTGGTCTGTGTGCCTAAGTGTAATGAGTTGCAGGTCATCGAAGACCAAGGGTGTGGCTAAGCAGAGAAGGTTGGCTTCTTGGAAGGGTATAGTAGGAATGGAACTCTCACATACACACACATGCACGTAGTGTCATTTACATGCATATAGCTTTAATTTAATTTAAATGCATAATTGTATGTTTTTTAAAGTATTTATTTAATTATATGTGGTGATAATATAAAAAGTATAGTTAACTAGAAGAATTGATTTTAATCTCAATTTAATTATACCTTTCTTCCATAGTGAAAGATTATGTCTGGAAAATCAAATAATTATTTTATTGTTTAAAATAAAAAGTTACTACCTTGAGTTAAATCCTTATTTTATAAGTAAATATTTATTTACTCCTTGTTGAGAGTAAATAGTTGCCTTTATTTTTGCATGGTTGTAGTTTCTTTTTCCTAACTCTTTCAAGATGATGAATGCGTAGATGGAAATGAAATTGTTATTATTTCTTTTCAATTAATAAGAGAATGAAATACACTAAATAAATTTTAATTTATTCTATTGAGTTCAAGATTAGGTTTTAGAAATGGAAAGGAAACCTTAAAAAGGGAAGGATTAATGGGAATGAATAACGGTTCTTGATAATCTTCTTGAATCACTCTGCAAACTAAGTATAATGGCTGCAAAAATGGAGGGTCTTTGATATAGTTTTCAGTAGAATAGAATAGGAAGATAAGAGGAGAAGTACAGGAAAAAGGAAAGAAGGGAATAATTTTCAGAAGACAAAGAGCAAGGAAGGAAAGCTACAGGAGATGAAGCAAAAGAGGAGCATTTTTTCAGTTGGAGGCATCTATCCAGGTATTTAAATCTCCACTATTGGTTTTTGTTAAATTTCCATAATGTGAGAAAATAAATTTTGGCTATTAAGAATTCATTTCCTTTGAGAATTATTGTTTAAACCTCTGTAGTTGAAATGTTTGTGGATGAAATCTTCTAGATAAATTTGTACATTCTTTTTAAATCCTTACAGCTCCTCAAAGTTAAATATAGAACCTTATCCTAAAATATTTAAAAATTACTCTATGCCACTGCTTGCATAAATTTAAACCCAGTTGATGTAATTTTCTTTCCCAGTTGAAGATTAAAATGTTGAATTTGTACTTAAAATGATAATATTATTTACAAAAGATATAGTAAATATGTATATATATATATATATTGAAATTGCAATGCACATATATATATAAAAGTATATACATATTTAATTACAATAATGAATATATGCCTGGCTACAGAATTTTCTACTTGTTTGCCATTTTTTTACTGCACAAATTTTGAAAGGAGCAGGGAGGGAGGCTTACACCTACCCTTCTCCCCCAACTCTCCCCGTCACCACCTTGAGGGAGGCTGGTAGAGAGAGAAACACCCCTCCATAGGCTGAAGCCTATGGAGAAGACGTTGCTTCCCTCAAGCAGTGTCCTCCCTTAGGAGGGTTGGCAGTGACCTCCACAATTTTGTTAAATTTAAAAAAAAATTGAAAGAGAATATCAAACTTCTACATTTATAAAAGTATATAAATATATATATGTACTATATACATAATTGCATATATAAGTATATGTATATATATATATATATATATATATATATTTATATACTATTATCAATAAGATTTGCACCTTGTTGAATATGAAAGTTCAACAATCTATTGAAACATGGAAACGTTCTCGAGTTGTGGGTAACTCATTATGAGAATGAATCTCCGAAGAAGGTTAGCTTCCTCGTTGATAATCACCTACTCTACTGACTTGTGGAGAAAAGAGTTAGAAGGAAGTTTATGATTTAAATCCTATCACCTAAAATGATTGACCAACATTAAAAATATTATGATAATAACTCACTCTCACCACCTCTTTAAAACTTGATTCTCACACTCTCACACCACATATGATCCAAAAGTGATTTGTGCAAAGGTTTAGAATAAACACAAGGCACAACCTGAACTAAAATGTAACTCCTATAAACCACTTTACAACAGTAAGACAAGAAAAGGATTCAACAGATTTGAATCACAAGACACATCAAATTACTATTGCAAGGAATAAACAACAAGTGAGAAGGAAATTATGTTGCTTTATTGAGTGAAGGAGTGAAAACTCTCAAAATTTGAGTACAAAGAAGTTTGCAAGCTCTCAAAATGTGTAAGAGCAAGAAACAAGAATCTAAACTTAGAAAAACACTAAGTTTTTCTCAAGATATACCTCAAAAACCCTAATCCAAGCTCAAGAAGAAAGCTCAAGGAAAAGCCTCAGAAATTGCCCAAAAAGTTGGCACAAAAGTGGAAAAGTCACACTTTTTACATGTACATATTAAAAATCTCCTAAAAATAGGTCTGCTTTGCTTTAAAAGAAAAAAAACACCTTATCTCTTCACCAAGAAGCTCAAATTCGACCAAGAGAAAAGATCACTGACAAATTTGCTAAAAATAGAAAATAAATAAAACAATTTATAAAATATTGCTTTATTCTCGCTTTACAAGATTTGCATATTTTACTCTCTCAATTTCACCTATTTTTGCAATTAAAGATTTAGAATCTTTTGCAAAACAATATAACCTTATCTCTCCAATACAATTTGATTTTTCTCAAAAAAAATCACAAAAATAATGCGATCTTCTATCAATATTTTAATTGATTTCTTTAAAATCAATTGAAAAATAAAACCTAAATGATAAAAGCTTTACCTAAGGCATAAGTAAATTATCATTTGTATTTCAATTGATTTCTCTCAAAAATCAATCAAAACCTAAGGCATTTATCATTATCCATTTTTTACTAAGGCAATATTGACGCAAAAATACTAAAGCCTTAAGCCATGAAATATTTATCAAACCAGCCTAAAGACTTAGGCAAAATCATAATATGGAGGCCTCTAAGATGCTCAACCTAAGGCATGCATAAGATATAACACTAAGGCATTAATCTTCAAAATAAAGCCTATTTTTGAATTAGGGCATGAGGATAGACAAAACTCCAATGGAAACCCTAAAATCATCATTCGCACTTTGCCATTTTGAAAGAAAGCTCAGTTGAGAGGAAGACAGTGCTACCACCATGTTAGGGTTTCAGTTCTAAGACTCCATTTGAGCCTCCAATCCTTCGATTTTGATCATGCTTGGCCTCCATTATGCTCATGGTAAGTTTCAATTGCCTTTTCTATTTTCTCCTTGGGTCTTTTGATGAGAAAATGGTCTCACAGGCCGCGGCTATAACACATTTTTCTAATGCATTCTACTCCATTTTCTTTTGCTTTTTCTTTTGTTCTTTCTTGGCCACCATTATGAGAAATCGGCCCTTGCATTTGGAAGCTCCGTGAGAGCTGAGTTGCCATCTTCTTAGTCCTCTATAGGCACGAATGGTAGGTTTATTGTTCTTCTATATTTCTCTTGGCATTTTCTCTCTAAAACAAAAGCTTATGAAAGCTTAATATTCCTGCAAAGGGTCATTTTCCATTGATAAATTTATGGCCACTACACAAGTTGTGCCATTATGAGAGCTCTCTAATGCATTTCATTAGAATTTTTATATGATATCCATTGTTTTCTTCAAATCTTGGGGCCTAGACAGCAACCTCAAAAGAGTCTTCTATTTCAAATGAAATTTGGGGCTGAAATCCTTCCTCTTGGTCGCGGCCACTCATGCACACAATGGGTGTTTTAGAACCTTCTGGGCTTGACCCAAGACCACATTACATGTATCTTGTATTTCTAGAACAAAACCCTCATATGGGTATTCAGAAAATAATGAAAAATCTGGGTAAATCTGCATTTGGATTTAAAATATTCATATGGGTATTCTTTATTTCAAATATAACTGCACTTTTAGCTCAAAAACCCAATGTGGGTATTTCTAAAACTTGAAAGGAACACCTATTTTTCTTTCTACCAACAACCTAACGAAGGTTCACTGAGACAAACAAAATATTTTTCATTTGAAATGAACACTTCATATGGCATTTGTAAAAATCGAAATGAAAAAAAAACTTTATGTGTAATGAATGACTGCTCCACTGTCACTCTTGGCATCTCCATTTGATTTAAAGAGGAAATTTAATTGTTTCAAAGGAGAAAACAAAAGAAACCCAAAATTTGTTTCAAGCTCTGATTGAACATTTTGAAACTCTTGCTCAGACCTAAATATTGTATTTCTAGGAACATTTGTTGTTTTTAAGATCAAAACTCACATAATGTATAGATGATGGAAAATCTGCATTTTAACTTCTACATTTCATACATTTTATGTGTTCCATTGAATAAAACCCTGGCTCGAGGGTACTTGATCTCAGGGATAAAACTCCCAACATTTGGCATACTACATAAGATGTTGTATTATATACAGGAATTGATTTGAAGTTACAGATTGTCTGTCTACTCCAGTCTTCTTTTACATCACTTTGACTTCTCATTCCTCTTTATGTTGCTCTAGCTCTATGTTCTATAAATCTTTGTCCATTCTAGAAATATCTTTTTGCTTATTCAAATTCTTGTCAAATACTCTTTGAAAGCATACTTTGAATGATGAAAACAGCTTTCCAAAATAGTGTACTTT
The DNA here is from genome assembly GCA_007258455.2 of Sequoia sempervirens. NCBI lineage: Eukaryota > Viridiplantae > Streptophyta > Pinopsida > Cupressales > Cupressaceae > Sequoia > Sequoia sempervirens. The sequence continues at coordinate 118,720,930 of VDFB02047230.1, forward strand.
GAATTGCTTCCATTTCAGACACAATGATGTGCAAACCCCATTTGGAATACATGTTGATTAATGACATATTCCTTGAACTGTTTACTCTGCTTAATGCCATAGTTGTGTTTTTACACATAAACACATTGGATTACCTGATGCTTGTAAATATGAAGCTTTCACATGTCTCCTTTATTGAATAGTGTCTTTTTGATGAAGCATATGTATGCATGTTCACTATCATCATTATGAGCATGAACACTGTTATAATATCATGAAACAAGATGCATAAACAATACTCATGGCAGCAAAATGCAAACTGTATAGCAATATTTTAGATTTACAATTACAAAATTGATGCATCTCAGTTGAATTGATCGAGCTCATTAAATCTACCATTCACCTGTAGCTTTCAAAATAGTGTATTACTTGATTGCTATGAATGAACAATAGGCTTAATTGCTTGATGAATGAAATTTTGTTTTACTCCTTCAAAATAGTTGAGATGAACATGATGATTGCATTCCTTCACGCAACCCCATCTGTAATGTTTAAGGGGCAACATGTTGAGCTCTACCCTTGTGGGAGCTCATTTTACTCCACATGCTTTTATGTCTTCATAAGATGATCACCTTCATGATTTCTCCTATACCTGCACAAGGAAACAAACAATGTTAGCATAAAAATATATGATGTGACACTCCATTTTCAACTCTTGTTTATGCACTTCTCTTTTAGTTGATTCCATGCATTTTGAGGAGTGGATTATACTTTTGTTGGTAGAGCTTGTAGTATCATTCATATCCTGAGCTCTTAATTGACACCTTTCTCAATCTTTTGCAGGTACAGCCAAGAACGGAAGCATAATGGAGCAAGCTACAAACCATCAACTGAAGATCAAATATAGGAAATGACGGATATGTTCTATATTATTTGCTTCTTTCCTTTAGTTGTATATTTTATTTCTTGTAATGAATTGAACCAACTAAAACCATAGCTTGTGTGGATCTTTTAATTTCTTCTTTCATTTCCATTCTGAAAGAAATGCATCGAAATGAAAAGTTGTACCATCATTTGTATTCTTGCAATCAAATGAAAGCATGTAATGTGAATAACATCATGAAATAAATGAAAGCAATTGATATGCTTAATCATTTGTATACTCAGTTTCGTACTCCATTTGGTTTGTAAAGCATTTGAGCAATACTTTTGAAACTCAGTTTTTTCAAAACACTTGTATAACTGGTACTTGATACTTGATAAATGCAGTGCAAACAACACTTAAGCACATGTAGAAATAACTATACTTTCACTTTCAAATATAACAAAATTTAATCAGCTCCACCAATTGAGCTGTAGTGAAAATTTGGTAACATATACACACCCCATTATTCCCCTCTTTCAACTGTACGTGACTGAAATTTATTTCCTTCCAACCCGAACCATTTTCATGAGATTATTTTATTTTATTTACTTATTTCTTTGGAAAATTTTCCCAATTTTGTACAGGAAGGATTATTAAATTTGAGAATTAATATACATATATATATATATATATACATATGTAAATATCTCTGCACCTAAAGCTTAATCTGTGCATTGTAATTTTAACTGGAGGATATTTCAAATTTCTCAACTTTGTATTTTACCACCTTATGATATTAAGAAATGAGAATAACTATATATATATACAGGTATTTATCAATAAATATACACCTTCTATTCATTTTAGTTACATTCTCTTTAAATCAGGTAAACTAATTACTTAAAAGGTAAATATAAATATATATATATAAATATATTCTGAATGAATAAAATTACATGTATATGGATTTGTATAACTATCAATAAATATATATGTATATAAATATTCAAATATAAACACAGTAATATAGGTACCGATAAATATTTACATGTGTAAATAAAAATTGGTTTCTATTTTTTTTCAAATAGGAAAGACAATTCTTTCAGATTTACTATCAGTTGAATTACTTCTGTGATTATTTATTTTACCCTTGAAAGAGAATGTAATACGAGTTTGAAATATAAATTGTACATAAGACTTTCTTTTCCAGTAAACAATTTACCATTAAAATTTGTTTTCAAAGTATTTTCTAAAAAGATTTTATGTCTAAATGTGTAAACTTTTGAATTATTCCAACCTGTGTAAAAATTAATTTACCGACTTAGGTCATTATAGAAAGGAAAATAATTTTCATAAAATGAAAATATTCTTTAGGGAAAATGTTTTCTACTCAATTTCCTGCAAAATCGTTAATCTTTCCAACTGAATGTTGAGTATTTTGCAAAAGAAGTACTAGTATTTAAAATATGTTTACATGGAAGTTTTTCTTAGAAGGTGAAACCAAAAACTAGATATGAATTATTTATTGGTGAATTACTTTCCAGACAAGGAAATAGTAGATTTTTGGATTATTTCATGTCCTATAAATTGTTTACAATAGAAAATGTTAGAATTATATGCATTTTATGTGAAGCTATGTGTATTTATATATTATGAGTAGACTTCTAGGACAAGATGTCGAAGGTGGACACACAAAGACAATAGTTTTACATTTTCTAAAACTATCATTTAATTTTTATTTATGGTTGGCCAAGCAGTGTACCATTGAAATAGATGGAATTAAAAGCCTAGAAACAAATGTTATGTAGGTCTCTACCACCTCCTGTTTGCAAGAAATATGTCATTCTTAGTATAGGAGTGCATATAGGCATCAGGCTTGCATTGAGATTTCCCTCCTGCTGTGTTGTTCCAGGTTGCTAGGCTCCTCGAGCAGGGTCGGGGATTTCTTCGAGATAGGAAGAAACCTGGTGAATTCATGTGCTTTGTGGTTGGGTGGAAAAGGAACCTTAACCGCAATCTTGGCCCTCAGTGCAAGAAGACCAGTGAAGTCAAGGCGGATGAGGATCAAAGTTGTACTTGGTCATGGATATATCTCTCGCTCTATTTCTTTATGGCTTGCATAGCTTATATGTACATTGTAACTTCATTTCATAGATGTAAAATTTTTGTGAACCTGTATCATTGAAATAGATGATTTAATTATTGTATCATTGAAATAGATGATTTGTTTATTGTATCATTTGAATAAATGATTTGTTTATTGTATCATTGAAATAGATGATTTGTAACACTCTTAATGGTGCATTTACTTGAATAATTTTATATGAAATTACTTTGGAGCATTTATGGATAAATCTTGGTATTCATGTTATGAGTATATCGTGTGATGTATGTACTCTTATCTCCTTACTTGAAAAGAATGATACTCAATTACTCTATGTTGTATGAAATGGAAACATGCAGTCCTTACACTCATCCTCTATCTAAGAAAGAGAATATTTTGTTGAGGCTTCTCAAATCCCACTTGATTACTCTTCCTCCTCCAACACATGAGAAATTTCATAAACATGATCAAATAAATCCTTCTTTTTGTGCATATCAGATCATGTACTTGGCCATTCCACTAGTGAATGTCAGGCCTTAGGCAATAAAATATAATAAATTATTGACTCAAGTACCATCACTCTTCCATTTTTTACCTATTAGCTCATCATGTGATAAGTGACATTAGGTTACACCTATTTCCTATTCCTTCTAAATGATAAACTTTTTTTATTGTGTTGCTTCTCACTATGTGGCATTCGTAGCTCTATGTGTCTACTCATTGCCATTAATGGTGGTACAATATTACATGCAACCATACTTCGTTTATGGTAGCAACACAATGATCTCTAGCATGGTTGTACTTGCCTATACATTAGAGGGGCAAGGATAACTAGTTTTGGAGGTGTACATACTTCTTGAGGATCCCCTCTCTTCTTTATTCCCCCTTCTCTTCCTTAAAATATTGACATAATAAATATTCTAATATTTAAGGGGGGGTATATCACCTATCCATTTATGCATCACCCTTCTCCATTCACGCTTCTTGAGCTTTGGTTTATTGATGTACACCCCCTGTGGTGATGTTTTTCATAACTCCCCCTGAGGCATGGTTATTGATTTTTCCCTTGTGATGTTAATTTGTATGCTCCTTGAGGCATTAGCAACACACCATCACCTAGCATAATGAAAATTTCTAACTTGTGAATTTGTATACTCTATAGGCCACCTAGCATAAATAAAAATGCTAGCCTATGTGCTTTATAGGGTCTAACTTGCCGCATCCATGGTCACCTAACATAACACAACTTGCTAGCATGTGATCCACGGTGGCTTTGTAATGTGCATGACCCCTAGTGACAGAGCAAGCTAGTACCTAAGTAATGTACCCTTCATCCAAATTGATTTTTCCTCGTCTATTTTTATGTATTCTTCCTTTGAAGCAATCAATCTACTCACTACATTCATCTCTCCTCTTTATAATTCCTCTATGTGTTTGTTATATTTGAAGGATGATGTTGGGTATTGAGATAACCTTTCATATCAAGGTATCCTCACCTTTTTAACTCAAATTTTAATCTTTAGATAGTGTGTAATGACATTATTGTTGTATGTTTTTCTCTCTCCATGTATGCTTTGTGTATGTTCTATTCTTTGTGTATGCTTCATGTATGCTTCATGTATACTTTGTGTATGATTTATGTGGACTCTATATTATTTTTTCAATGTATGCCTTATGTATGTTTGAATTTTTCCTTATTTTATATGTGATATATCTATATTTAAGATGTTTTGTGCCATATGTATTGATTGTGTGACCTTTTTTATCTTGAAATTGTGGATTGATAGGATCCTAAGTCTTATGGCTATCACATCTCTCATCTTGGAGTCATCCTATCTCTTCAACATTTTGATAAAGAGGTCTATCTTATTTGTACTTAATTAGTGTGAGTATGAACGTAAGTTCATACCACCACTAAAGTGGGGGTTAAATATAGTGTCATAAATTGTTGCCACTAATAATTTTATACTAGGTTTGGAACTCTATTTTATGTGTATGCTAATTTTATTCATAATATGACTAATTTTTGACCTGATTAAGAAACTATGATAAATTCCCCAAAAAATGACATTTCAAGAGTAAAAAATGCTAGGATACTAGAGCGGCATGCTAGTGTCCTACACGTGGGTTTCAAAAAGGTTACAAATCCAAATGTTGGCCTTTTGTGTCTTGAATATTGCACCTTGTCAGCCTAGCTCCAAAAATTACTTGGGATGTATATATAAATGAATCTTTCTCTCCCATTTAAAGGGCATGCGACTTCTCCATAAGCATATTCTCTCTATATTCTTCTTTGCATGATTTCTAAAGCTCTCTATTTGTGAAGACTATTTTTATGCTTACTAAACCTTGCATGTATTTGAGGAAGTTCCTCCCTTCTCCATCAACTCCTTGTGGGTGATTCATGTTGCAACATTAATCAAACAATGGTTTCACACTTATGGTAACACTATTTCATGGTATTTATTTATTGTAGTAATTATCATTTGGTTTTCCTTTGCTCCCCTTGAGAGCATGCACTCTTTATCATCATCATCATTAATGTGGAGATGGGAACACCAAAATAGGGTTTGATTGAGGCAAGCCCCTATATAGCACAACCATTTTCCCTCTTTTGTGTATGTAGATTTGAATCTAGACCTTTATAATAGTGAAAATCTATAGGAAGATGAAGTGGACTATGATATAGAGTATCACACATAAATTCAAATTGTATAAATTATAGTATCAAAAATTACACCCTAGGTCAATTTCACACTTACACATGGCACCTAGTGCATTTATGACAAAATCTATAATTGAGATTTCATGATTTAAACTTCATGGATGGCAATGATGAAGCATTTGTAGCTTGTGGTTTGAATTTTAGAGGAAATTGGTCAGACTACAACACAATGCATAGACGTCTCACTAAAATTTGAGATTCAAATAGAAATATTTTGTATAGATCATTTGTGACATGTGTTTCAATGCCCAATCATGACTGTAATGGCTATTCCTACCTATTTTATGAACAAAACTCTCTTTTCTCTCTCATTCACACAAGTATTCATAACTTCTTGCAACATTTTGGACTTGGATATTTATACTTCTTACTCTTAACGAAACTCTACCAAAATTCTCTCATGGTTATGGAAACAAGGATTCATCTTGCACACAATCTCATTAGGTCTATCATCTCATCTATTATCATACTTAATTTGATCTCATCTAACATCTTTTAAATCATGATAGGGGTTTTCCTCCATAGCAAGGGCTTATTTCTATTACATGTCTATTTATTGATCACATCTATTACACATCTATTTATATCTAGTCAAAGTGGGGGTTTGACTGAGGCAAACCCCTATACAACCCCAACATTTTTCCCCATCACCATGTGTACATGTGTTGGACAGGTTGAACTAATAAAGGGCATCATTATGGAATTTTTTGGGCTTGATCCATATAGATGATAATGTGGGTGCACAAACATCCTCATGACACACTAGAATCCATGGCCAAGGATTTTCTTGACTGGTATTATACTTTGTATATTATGTACTTTCTAGTCCTGTAGATTAAACATTTTTATCATCCTATGTATGCAAGTTATTTGGTGTTTTCAAATTTCCATTGTCAAGCTCAGATTAGATTTTAGTTTCAAATCATTTATATTTCTAGTTCACTTGATCTGGGTCAATTGAGGTAGTTGAGAGATAAATTTTCTTCTTAAGATCCCATTATCTTGAGGATAGAAAATTCCCTCTACATTTTGGTGAATCCAATGTGAACTCTCATGTCATACCTTTTTGTTCAACATTTTAATGCATTTGATAATGTCTTATTAGAGAAGTATTTTGATATGTTAGAGGATGTATTAGATGATTTCCTAGAGGAATCCCAGCCTGTTCGGAGACCAATTATACAAACTTCACTCTTAAGGTCTCCTTCTTTAGAGGATGAGAAGTTCGTAAATGTGATTGAAGTCTCCACTATCCCTAAAAGGCATAAGATACCAATTATTTATGTGACTCTAGCTAGTCCTTCTCTAAAGAGAGTTCATTCTATTCATGGTGTTTCATTTAATAGTGATTCTCCAGATCTTTATATGAAGTTTACACAATTTAAAACTTCTTCTTATAATACAGTAACACACACTTATAATAATAGAAGGAATAAATAAAATGTTGATCAACTTACTTCTTTACCACCTTCTCAACCTGATCTTCCTCAAGCACCTAAACCTCCAACCAAGCAATAAAGTTAGTATGATCTTATCAAGTAACTTCATGTTACTCCTACTAAGATCTCACTTTGGGATTTTCTTCAAACTACTCGATTTATCAAGGTATACTTCAAAAATCTCTTCAAAAGATTATGCTGCCTTATTTTGATAGGCTAACAAATGTGAATGCATTGATAGATCATATTCGAATGGATTTTCTAAATATTACATTTTACCCACATGAAATCTCACCTCTAAATATGCAAAAGCAAGTAGATTTGTTAATGATAATTTTTTATGTTAATAATGTCACCATTAGGTGAACTTTCATTGATACCGATTTGGAATTCAATAATTGTAGTATCAATCTATTTCCTAAAGTTCAATTTGATTCAAGTTCTCTTACTACATCTTCTTTGTCTATTTGTGGTTTTGATAACACTAGCTGACAAGCTTTGGGCATTGTTATCTTTCCCTTAAGGATAGGACTAATCATCATTCCTACCCTGGTGTATGTTATGCTACAACCTTTACCATATAATCTCCTCTTTAGTAGACCTTGGATTCATGCTTTAGGAGGGGTCACTTCTATTCTCCATGGTTTTATTAATTTTTTTGTTAACAATCAAGTAGTTATGATCAACGTTGACCTTGATGCTATGCACCTATGTCAAATGGTAGAAGCTAGTCATGCCTCGGTTACACCTACCTTTCATAATTGTATTCCTTTGTTATCTTCCAATGTGTTGACATATACTTCGATAGTATCTCTTACAAAAGATATTCTTGAGAAAAGTGTCTCTAAAGAAGAAAGTCTTGAATATACTCCTATTTCTTCTCCTAAACTAAATACATGTCTGGGTGATGATTACAAATCTCTAGACTTTATCGAATCTTACATCGGGGAATACTTAGATATCCCAAAAATCTCATTCACCTCTACTAAGAAGGATGATTATGCTTCCCTGAAGCAGTGTAATACTTATAATATTTATTATGCTCTTTATATTAATCCTTCTTCTCAGGAATTGCAATCGCGTTATGGACCAGGATTTAACATCTTCTCTAAATTTAGTTATAGAGGTAAAGGTTGTGGGTGTGATGAGAAAGGTATTAAAGTCCTCGTAGAGGTTGATCCACATGATTCTAAGACTAGACTTGGATACCACCCCACAACATCTAAGGAAAAGTTGTGGTTGAATGTCAACATGGTTTTTGTTGAGCTTCTTCCTCTTAGAATTATTCATCTAGAATACATTGAAAGAAAAATATACTCTAATTAAGTTCCTCTAGACATTTTCTCTTCGAAAGAAGCTTTGGAATAATTCTTAAGTGTTTATTCTAATCTCTCTTCTTATCACCATATAAGCTTTGATTCTCATATCTCTTGAATTGTCGAGCATACTTTGGATAATATGTTGTGGGCATTGATGAGAATGCTTCTTTCTCTTATGATGGTGAAAACATATCTATGCCACATCCTAAAGACCATATTACTCTCCTTAAAAGAGATACTTCTCATGTCCTCATGGACCTGAAGTCTTCTAAATAGGTAATTAAGATTGGGAAGTGATTTTCTTTGGAAGAATTTAGATTGCATTTGGATCTTTTACATTATTATCACAATATATTCTCTTGGTCACATGAGGATATGCCTGGTATTGATGCATTTTTTGTGGTTCACAATATCATCCTATGAGTTGATGTTAAGCCCATTAAGCAAAAGATTTGGAAAATGAATCCCAAGGTGGCCTTGTTAGTCAAGATTGAGATAGAAAATCTTTTAAATTTTGGTTTTATCCATCCCATTGACTACTCACCCTGGATCTCAAATATTGTAGTCGTTAGTAAACTTGATGGTTGTATTCGTGTTTGCATCAACTTTCGTGATCTTAATAAGGCTTCTCTCAAAGATGATTTTTTGTTACCAAATATGGATATGATTATAGATTCGACTGTAGGCCACGCCTTACTTCCCTTTATTAATGGCTTCTTGGAATACAACCAAATCCTTATTAATTCAAAAGACCAATATAAGATAGCCTTTAGAACCCCTTGGGGTACCTTTTTCTATGTAGTCATGTCATTTGGGTTGAGGAATGTTGGAGCAACCTATCAACATGTGATGAATCCAATCTTTCATGATTTCATTCATAAGACCTTAAAAGATTGCATTGATGCCATCTTGGCCAAATCCATAACTCGTCAATATCATGTTAAGAATCTTCATCTTATCGCTAGTAGAATTTGGTAAATAAATGACTATGTGACTAAAAATTTTAGTCACAACAACTAAAAATGACTAAATTCTACTAATTTTTTTCAACTTAGCTATAAATGAGTAAATAAATGACTAATTTGGTCATGACTAAAAAATTATTTAGTCACACAAATAAAAATGACTAAATAGTTAGTCATTTATTTAGTGACAATCCATTTGAATAGATCATTTAAGGAATCAAAAATCAATAGTGTTATTCCTAATTTTCATTTTAATAAACATAATCTAAAACTTTTGTCGAAACCTTATTTTCACACGTAGCCTACCAAAATGGAGATTTTAAATGACATCATTTTTATTTTAATAAACATACTCTAAAACCTTCGTTGAAACCTTATTTTCAGGCATAGCTCACCAAAATGAAGTGAAACGACATGCTTATGTTCTCCCTGTGAATAGTTAAAGTTGGTTGGGTTCAAGCTTTTCCGTAAAGAATGATAGAGAATGATAAGGAGATGTGCATGATAGGAGGCATAGGATTCATTGTTGTTTATCTCATTCCTACTTTGCTCAACAAGGGTTACATTTTTCATGCTACTATTTGTAATCTAGGTATTTAATTGACATATATTTGCATAATTTCAAATTCCTTTAGATGCTTTTGAAGTATCAATGTATCCTGTATAGGGTTTAGAATGATTTATTTTAATTTAAAATAAATAAATAAATGATGTATTTGTTTGTGATTAGATAATGTTCGCTTTGGCATTGTATTCATTACTCCAACTACTAGAGTTTTGTTGCTTTGCATATGACATCTTTAATATCTTCATGATAGTGGATTTTAAATAGATCTTAGTCTTTGCTTTAATCTTTATCATGGTAACCCTTGAGTTCCATAATCCACCTTCAATCTCTTCTAAGAACATTGTCTTAAGCTAGATTGCATAGTATGCATATAAAGCAAGTCCTTCATACACACCATTGTTCCAAACCACCACTCACTGCCTTGCTTAAAATGTTGCCTCCATAAGCACAATAGCATGTTTTAAAATCATGGTTGCTAGGGATTGACCATTAAGGTCACTACTTTCATCAAGATACAATGAGGTTTTTGTCTTCAAACTTAAGGTATTATACAAGATAACATTGTGAATTGTTTGTTATGTAGGGTTTGATTTTCTTGCACATTTACTACTTTTCTAACTACCTTTAAGATTGGGTATTGCACCCTCAACTACAATCTCAAACAACTCACTCACTATCACTTGAAGATCCCTTTCATGAGCATCCTTCTATAAAATCAAACTAATAATATTTTTTTTCATTTCATATCCCATGTAGAAGCCTATGTAAAGCCTTTTTTGCTACCTAAATCTAATGTATTGAAGATTCATTAATACCCACCAAGCTTTCTTTTGTGGAAATACAATAGGATTGAAGGTCCAAGCTATGGCAATACAACAAACACAAGCTGAATTCTCTGACTAGGATCAAGCTCTTCATGTCTACAAGTTTTTTGGTAGGCTTTCTTGACCGACCTAGCTTGGTTTTACTATGAATTATATGTGAACTATCAAGTTTTTCTTGATTTATTATTCACAATGGGTATTGGGTATAGCTATGGCTTTGACATCATTTTAATTTCTTTTATCATTTTCATATATCACTATTTCCTTCAATTCTTCTTAGGAAGATTCTATTTGCATTCAAGTAGTTAATGAGGCTAGACCAATGTCTCAAGATTTGACCTTAAACCTTTGATTAAGTTTTTTTTGATGGAGGTTGATTCTTACACTATGTCTTTGAAAGTAGAGAAACCCAATAAGAAGTAGTTTATGTTTTCAATCCCCCATCATAGGCCTTAATTTCATGCTCATCACTGAAATAGGAAGAGCTTTAAAAGGGTAATAAAGTTAAGTTAAACATATGTAGCTATGCTCACACAAGTAGAAGATGATGGAGATGCCCAAAATAATTGTTGTTTTATCACATAGTTTGACAGTCAAATAGTTAATGGTAGCTTTACTATTCCTTTATAGATAAAAATAATAAATATTTATTTTATTTTTTATATTGGTAATAATTTACTTGACTAAAATTAAATTTTTAATGTTCAAACATGATAATAGACTTCATTCATAAGTAAAAATGATAAATATTTGTTATATTTTTAGTGGCAATCATTTACCTTTGATTGAATTAGAAAAGAGCTAGTCAAACTTTATGGATTTCAATTTCTCTCTTTAATTTATTCTTTTGTGTAAAAGATTTTGTAATATTTTTTATTATTTTAAATGTTTCAATGAACTAATAATATGTATAGATGTTTATTGGAACATTAATATTAGTCATATCAAGGTCACTGTCACTCTAATATGTTGCATTTAATCATGGTGAAGAATGAACTGCCTTCATCTCTTTGACTATGGTCTATAAGGCTACCTCATAAATGATTAATACTATGACTATGCATTTAATACCAAGCATTTCCATAGTGTTTTCATGTATTTAATACCTCTGCCTTCTCAAGCATAAGATCATGTTAAACTTCACCATTCACATATGTTGCATCTCCAATCACATGAATGATGGGTTGCCTGCCACTATGACTGCATCTTCTAGCCAGAATGTTGCAAGCTAATGAAACATACCCTAGAATTTAAACATTATTATCTTCCCTTTGTCTCCTTAGAAGCTATCTTTTCATTCATGATAAGGACTACAAAACCAATGAAAAATAATTGCTTAGTCCCTTGCACAAGCTAGATATGCCATAGAAGTTTGGTATAGGGTTAAAAATGTGTTATCACAGTCATGTAAGAAATACTTGTCACTCCCTCTTCCACTTCACTACTGCCTTTACAACCCTGTCACTATGGTTTCCATGCCAAAGAAACTTGAATGCAAACATTGGTTGTCCTATCAAAGTCCTTGAAGGTTTTGATTGTAATAATAAAAAGATTTCCGCTTAGAAGCAACAAGCTCTTGGTGGATTGCTATTGGTAAAAATTGATTTGCCTTATGTAGACAATAAAACCACCATACCTTGATGTAATACTTCTCCCTTTTGTTGTTTCTTTGAAACCCTAGGCTATCCAAGATTATGTGATTCAAAAAACCCACTCAATGATTAAATTAGCACAGGTTTAAAGCATGAAAACTCTATTAACCTATTGTTACTTCATTTCTTTCAACACAGAGATCTGAAAGACATCCTTCACAAGGAATATGCATTCTAAAAAAATAGACTACTTATCATAGGATAGTTATTGGAAAGTCTTGTTCTTTAGTTATTCATCAATTTATGTGATTTAAGGATTTTTGTTAAAGCAAATTGGCCTATTTCACTACTTTATAGCTGAGTTGTACAGGTTTGGTTGGTATTGTTGTAATCCCTAAATAAATTCTCTTAAGGAAAAGTGTGACTATTGATTCCAAAGACTAGTAGTCTATTATTACTCGTGGTTTAGTTTTCAGACCTAGGAATGTTTATAAACTTGGAAATATCAACTAGAACATGCAGGGTAGTTTTGGGTCCTTTTATTGGGATGTGTTTGAATTTTTTTTCTTTTGTGAAACTTGGAAGACATCTAATTAAGATTCCTAAATTTTCTACCATTTTTTGGCTTTGTGGTTTTGTATTCTCTAAACCAAATAGTGCATGTCAGGATTATTGATCTTACCACATTTTCTACTTTTAAGATGTAAGTTCATATAAGAATTGTGATGGTTCAGCTTTACATTACTGATGATTTGGTATATGTACAAGTCTTGATTAGATTTGTTTTCATTACCCCCCTTTTGAAAATCGTGGTGTCTGAAAAATAACCCTAAACAAAAACCTACTCAAAAGATTCAATATAGTCTTGAAGTAGCATACAGAAAGGTAATTTGACTTTTTTGATAGTCTAATATAGGCTTTCAGAAAAGACTTCAAACTACAAGTATAAAAATAAATGTAAAATATGTGATGAAAAGGTTTGAAATCATATTCCATTCACTTTTGATGGTTTTCATTACCATTGCAATGCACTAGTTGACAATAAATTACATGCCTCTTTGGAGTCCACTCAGGCAAGTATTCTTAATTTGATAATAAGGATATGAGCCATGGTCAAAAACAATGTTATATTGGGTCAGCAATAAGTAGACCTTGCTCTATTTGAAAATAGATCCATATATGTACACACACAACATATGCATACATACATACATGCATACATTCACATGCTATCTTTTCCTCAACTCTATATGTTGCAACCTAGGAAGTGGAAGCATCCAAGTCAGTATGACTTACAATTATTTAGCAAAATTCATAGACTAGGAAAGTTAACATGTACTTATAGTGGGAAATTGCATGTTTGTAGTGCAGTAAAAGTAAGTAATATGCTCATAGAGAATTACATCTTCAATCAAATTTCAAACTATTTAAGTATACCATTTGACTGTTATCTGGCTCAAACTAAGTTATACCCTTCGTTTATGTGACATGACTTGCTAAATTTCTTACTTCTAAGTAAAATAAAAGTGTTTAGGAGAGAGGACCCAGTAATTGAGCATGTTTTAGTAGTTGTGATAGTAGTTGTTTATATAATTCCCAATAGTTGTGACATGACTACCCTAGCTTAAACAAAGTGTATTCCTTTGATCTAAAAAGCAACCAATCATGTGATGCCACATTAGCGCTCAACTACCCATGATGTGAATGCACAAGTATTGGTAGCACATTTTTTGGGGCCTTTTTGGACACATTGAAAAAAAGCATGTTGATGTGGCATCATATTTGATGATGTGGCCCTAAAATGAAAGTTATAAATAGGGGACTTGCTAAGTAAGCTATTATAAAAAATTTGGAGTGATTTGAAATTTTCACATAGGATTTTGAGAAGCACGAAGTTAGGGTGCACAACTACTAGGTCATCTCCCCTACTTGAAGCACATGTAGTATAACTCCTCTTGCACACAAGGTCGTGATATTTGTACTGTATAACCACATAAATAACATTAGTAAGAAATCATCATTTTAAAAATCGTATAAATCATTAAATTTTTGTGTAACTTTATTTTGAAGTTGGCACAGAGGAGTCTAGCCATTTGGTCACCATGCACACTTTGTGAAACCTATATTTTACATTATTTTTCATTCTAATAGTAAGACACTCTTGTCACAACTAACAACTCATAGGGGATTTTGGAGATTGTTGGTCTTTCGGCACATATAGAAATGGTACCAAGTAGAGAATTCCATTAACAAAAGATAATGTTCATTAAATAAAATTTTTGTTTATAGTTATGGATTCCTAGATTGCTCAAGGAAGTTGTCTTTGAAAAATAAAATTAGATTCATTATTAATTCCAACTCATTTGCAATAGCTAATGAAATTACTAGATTTCAAATATCATTCAAGTCCAAACTTGTCCTTCAATAGATGCATGAAGTATTGTTTATGATAGTGCAAATGAAAACCTTATCACAAGGCTCATTGGTTATTTTTGTACATGAGAGTCATGTATTATTCTTTATGGTTGCAGTGAGTTGGCAGAGCTCTCTCTTCAAGGAATTTTGGCTCATGAGCTAAGGAAGCTCATCCACCTTCAAAAGTTGTAAGCACATGAGAAATTGTGATTGAATTTTTATCTACTTCCTAGAGTAATGATTTTTTCATCTTCAAGCTTTTGGATTGCTTAAAAAAATAGGAAATTTTGTACAATCCTTCATGCTTTAGGGTATCTTTCATGATTTCTTTTCTTTGACAAAACTTAATCATTGGAATAATTCTTTTTTTCAAATTGTATTATTAGTTTGGAAACTCATTAGCTTATGTCCAAGTATATTATTTTCTCCCGATGATGCATGCACAAGTGTGTGTGTGTGTGTGCCACACACACACACATTTGATAAAAGTGACAAATTAATGTTGATAAAATTTAATAAAACTACTTTTTGTCCTTTGAGAGCAAGAGGTTACACAAGGACCAAAAGGCAATATAAATATATCATTCAACATCAATCACAGGTACATATTCAAGGAACAAGGAAGACAACTATTGAATGGTGGTGTTAAGGTATTGTTTGAATATTCATAAACTGGCAAACGATGACAGTCTAAAGATTAGGATAGTTATGATCTAGAGCATAAATAATGAAGTCTTAATGACATGATTACATCAAATTTATCATCCTCAAGGAAGCATAAAATATGATAGTGCATATGCTCTTCAAAAGGTTTAATAATAGTCTGCAATGATCAAAATCTAGTGAACACTTCAAATTTCTCAATGCTTGAATGACAAACATGATTTTTATAGTGCACATACCATAAGAGGCAACCTATAGATGAAGAGATCTCCTTCAAGGAAACTATTGAGAGGGTAGTTCAAGTGACAGTGAATAAAATTTTTGAAGTGACAATCACAAGGATACAAATGGTAAGACCAAAGGAAGAGTAAAATATGATAACCTAATGAAGATCAAGACCTACACACCAAGCACAATGACAGTCCACATTTCATTTCACAGAATGACAATGGGAAACATACACATCCTAGTGATTATATGAAAGGGATGGTCTATTTTTTTCTATCTATTCTTGTATAGAAATACCCTTATAGAACCAAACTCCACAAAGGGCACCAAAAATAGGTCCAACAATATACACCCAAATACCATGATATTTGCTTGCTATCAGTGCAGACCCCAAATATCTTGTTGGGTTCATGGAAGCTCTTGATAGTACCCTGGATGTAAGACATTCTCGATTTAGTAAGCATTAAATTTCAAACAAAATGCACTCCACCCAGAATATAAATGAAAAAACTTCTTTATTAGTTCCATACATACCCTAAAAATAAAGCATTGCAAGCAACTATACACCCACATCAATCCCTACCATTTCACCTCGTTGAAGAACAAAGCATCACAAACTTGCCAGTTAGATATTATAATGGAAAACCTTCATGTAGTGGGCTATAATATGAACTAATTAGATTGTATGTAATATGATGAATAATTAAAATTAACTGTGTTACAATCCAATTCAATGGTCAAATTTTTTTTTTCCTTTCAAAAACTTCTTTAGTGTCTAAAAATTATTAGTATTGTGCCATAAACATGCACCCAATTCCATTTTTTTCTCTCACATGGTGCTCTCATAGTGAGAATATGTTACTAGATGATATCATTTTTAATCAAATGTGATATAGATCAGTATAGTTGAAGTAAATTGTCTCACTTACTACTTTACTATTTGTAGCTATTGCAAATATAACTAAAGAGAGTATGAAGGTGATAATGGATTCCCCCACCAGTGATGCCAAGTAATATTCCTTAAGATCATTGACAACAACAATAATGGAGACATTTGTAAGAATTATATTGAGTGCAACTACAACCATTGTGGCACCCACAATCTGAGATATAATATAAACAAGTAGCTGGCAATTTTAAAAACATAAAAACAAAACATCAATATTGGCATTGTTCACATCATGACATAAACATATTAAGGGGTCATTTAAATTCCAATTCAATCTTATATTTTGAACATTTTTTTCCCAAGTGACCTCGAGATGCAAAGTTCAAACCCAAATTGCACTTGGTACGCTAGATTAATTTACATCCTTAAGAGAAAGTCTTCCCATAGATGAGAAGGCAATGCTTATTGTAGGATTTATGTGAGCACCAGAGATATGTCCCACACTATAGACTATAGCCATTATAACCAATCCAAACATGGCACAAACCCCAACAATTGTTAAGGCCTTATCCCTAGCCTCTACCATGATTCCTCCACACCCAACAAATACTAAGATAAATGTTCCCACCAATTCAGCTACAAATTATAAAGAAAAATTACATAATCACATTTGGAAATTTAGAGAAACACAACATGAAAAACACATATACATAGATGTACATCTATATGTTTATTAGTCATAGCTTTTTTTTTTTATAGATTGTAATCTCTTTAAAAATATTGTTAGTTAATTTAGTAGCCTTAAGATCTTCCATGTTTGGGTTCTTCATTTGAGGAGAGGGATATTCATTCCAAAATAATAGTAAGAAACAATGTCTAAACACTCTTCTTATGCCAACAATAGAGAACTAGTTAAATAAACAACAGAGCTTGAAGACCAAATTAAATGCTCAAACTAAACAATGAATCTTCTAAATGCAGGACTTAATTTAGGATGACACATGATGAGCACACCAGTGTTTTGAGGTTGTGTATAGATTCTCCTTGAAGAACCTAGGATTTCCTTTCCTTGCTTCAAGAAAAACATGTGGAAACATCCTTCAAACATTGAAACTCAGAAGGATTTTTCCTTTCTCGCATCACCACAGGCATCACTTGAAGAGTTTATGGGATAGCAGGTGACTCAATGTGCCTTTCCCACATCACTATGGGAATCACTTGAAGAGAGTCTATAGGATAGCGAGTGACTCAACGTGCCTTTCCCGCATCACCGCAGGCATCACTTGAAGAGTCTACGGGATAGCGGTTGACTTAACGCGCCTTTCCTGCATCACCGCAGGCATCACTTGAAGAGTCTGTGGGTTAGCGAGTGACTCAACATGCAAGCCTATTTTTCAAATTGTTTCATTTAGTATCACCAATATTCTCCACAAGAACATTGTCCAAAAAATTGAAAGGAGTCCATAGATCTAAGAAAAGGAAGAGTCGAGGTCTCTGTGAGGGCATGGAGTAGGTCGAAGGAGTTGAGTGCAGTCTACAGGTAGCCAATAATGTAATTCATGCAAGCATAGATCCCATCATGAGATCTAATGAGATCTAATCTATGTTAGGGTGTCAAGTTTATCGACATTACCAAAATGTTGGTTGACATCAAAGGAAGTTGCTTAACATAGGTTGATGCCCCCCAATACCAAGTTGATGCCTCGAAAATGCAGGTCACTTCGGAAAAGAAGTCACCAATTATTCCTTCCCTTTGCACATATCTAAAAAAAATAGATTTCTCGATGTTCTTTCCACTTAGAAAGTTGAGATATTGTAAAAATTACAAATATTGACCTTTCAAATGCAAATATTGAGAAAATTATAACAATATTTGGAAGTACAGAGTAGATTATAATAGTATTTGTAAAAATTTGAGCAAATTACAACAATATTTACAAAAATTTGAGCCAGACTACCATAACTTACAAATATTGTCTAGACTAGTGAGGTTGAGAAACAAATGGATTACATTGAGATTCCTATTTAGCTTTTTCTCATAAAGCTATAATAGCTTTGGTTCTTCAATAGAATGGAAAGTGTATAACAAACATTAGATACGCATGTTGAATATTCAGTAAGAATTTTTTTTTTCTAAATGGACTTGGAAGTGACCTACAATGCATGTATTTGGAGCAACAATGGTGTGTTTTTAGATGTTATGTGGTTACCATGATAGTTGGTTCCTAGCTTTCCTTGCGTGGTAGAAAACTATTTTTTTTCTAGATTCTTTATATTCTTGCATTTCACATTCCCAGCTTGGTTTTCTAGTTATAATGTTCTATAAGACTTGTTTCATTTGATTATTTAAAGATTCTTACTATTATCTTGCTTACTATATTTGGACTATTTTTTAGGATGGTCCATCATCAAAGGAAGAAAATGAGGAGTTGGATCATGCAATTGCACTATCTCTTTCAGAAGAATTGACAAAACCAAATGGTACATTTGATGATTTTCAGAAATGTTAAAGCTTTTATTTTATTACAGGTTTTCTAATTTGAAGATAGATTGATTTGAGTGATATATACCTTAAGATTGAAGTATTAAAGTTAGTTATGTATTCAAAATTAGCACACAAGGAGTTTTTCTTGTAGAAGACAAATACATCCTAAATTGCCAAATAAAAAGAATGGGACTCTGCTTTTATTAGCACTTTGCCTAGTTTTGATTGTATGTTATTTTTGTACTAGCATCTTCATAAATTTTAAGTGAAATTGGTTAAATATCTAGTTTATATCATTTTTTTAGATTTGATATCATCATATTAATAAATAAGAGAGATTCATTGTGGCATAGTACATACCATATTGAATTCTACTTTGGTGGTGAATAATATGCTCAATTTGGGCCTCATATTGACAATGAACTAAGATGGTCTAACTCCCTATCTTTCAATCTCTCATGAAGCTCACAATAAAACCCTTAGTTGCTTACTTTTATATGGAGCTAATTGATTCCTATCAAAACCCCACCCCTTTAGTATCATTTGTGTGGTAGTGTTATAATGCTACATGCTCCTCTCAAGGCCAACTTTGATACAAGCACTTTATTCACCAAACCTATTCAAGACTGCACTTTCATTGTGCATATGCTTGATATAACACTCACTGCATTCACTAACTTTCATTCATTTTGTATATGCTTGATATGATACTCACTATACTAGAATGAGACTCTGATTTTATTAGCACTTTGTCTGGTTTTGATTATATGTTATTTTTGTACTAGCATCTTCATAAATTTTAAGTGAAATTGGTTAAATATCTAGTTTATATCTTTTTTTAGATTTGATATCATCATATTAATAAATAAGAGATATTCATTGTGACATAGTACATACCATATTGAATTCTACTTTGGTGGTGAATAATATGCTCAATTTGGACCTCATATTGACAATGAACTAAGATGATCTAACTCCCTGTCTTTCAATCTCTCGTGAAGCTCACAACAAAACCCTTAGTTGCTTACTTTTATAGGGAGATAATTGATTCCTATCAAAACCCCACCCCTTTAGTATCATTTGTGTGGTAGTGTTATAATGCTACATGCTCCTCTCAAGGCCAACTTTGATACAAGAACTTTATTCACCAAACCTATTCAAGACTGCACTTTCATATAGTACATATGCTTGATATAATACTCACTGCATTCACTAACTTGCATTCATTGTGTATATGCTTGATATGATGCTCACTGTACTCTGTTACCTTTGATAAAATATATTTTTGATGTTGAATCTGAAGATGTTTTAAAGAGAGGTCTTATTTGTTGAGTAAATTTTGCAGGGTGTTGTAAAATTTGGATTGATGATGTCTCAAATGAAGGATGGTTGTCCAATTGATTACAATGTCATAAAAGATCTCTTTCTTTGGGTAATTGCTTTCTAGTTGTAAATTCATATATCTTCTTCCTAATAAATAGCTTATGGTTTTTCATATGGAACTCTAAAGTTGAGGTGACTATTAAACTATTTCTCTCAATGTAATTTTTTTTGTTAGATGATTATTTCTTGTAGTGCTTGTATTGGGTGTAGATTCATACATCAAGTTGTTTGAATAGTTCAAGTCTTATGAAGGGATATATTTCTTCTTGGGTGCATATTTGAGCTCCAGGTGATTTGCCTTTGGATTGTCACTTGTATCACTTTGTCATTGATATTCATTGATCTATTTGAGGAGGTAATTTTGTAGTAGCTTGGGAACCTTGTACTTATATGGTAAACTATATTTTCAATGTCATTGGCAATGAGGATCCCGACATTCACTTCAAATGCATCGAAGCAACAACCAAAACTGGACAAACCAAGGAGGTGGAACATGTAACTAGAGAGTCAAACTTCTATGATGGTGAAAAGATAAAATACTTTCTTATGGAAGCAAGAATTCTAGATTCTCATCCACTGATAAATGTTTGTGATCAGATTGGATTTGTCCATTGTCATGTTCAGTAAAGCTTATCAGTCAAGGTATATGCAGAACATAGTTCTCAGTCAATATTGAGTATTCATGGTGTGAAGTACGCAAAGGAGTCTTTCATAAGACCCTTAGGCTTCATTTTTCAAGTACTTATTTCATATTTTGGAGTTTTATAAGCAAAAAATAGAGCATGTTGTAACTCAGTTTTCTTAGTCATAGCACTAAGAAACACACTTTGTAACACATTTTTCAAAGCAAAAACACATATTTATGTCTTGTATCTATTGTAAGAAAACCTTTTCTCAATAAAATTTCAATATTTTTCCTTCTTAATAGTTGTTCCATTATGTGCAAATGAATGATTGATTATGTTTTCCTGTGTTTTATGTTTAAACCTCAAAAGCATTATCTCATTTTTTACACTTTTAGGTAGAAATCATTGAACAAAAACAATTAAATAAGTTACCAATTGACTAAATATACTACCAACTAATAGAAATCAGTAAATAAATATGACTAAAAATATATGATTAAATATACTACCAGTTGATAGAAATCAATGAATAAATATACTACCAATTGAGAGAAATTAGTGAATAAATATGACTAAATACCAAATTGATCAAATGACTTAATAAATGACAGTTGGCAATAAACTATTAATGGTCACGTGACCAAGCTCAGTGAATAATATGACTAAATATATGACTAAATATTCTACCAAATCAATCAATCAAAACAACCAATAAATGACTAAAATTGGTTTAGTAATAAATTTGGTCACATTATAAATGACTGGCAATAAACTAGGAATGGTCATGTGACCAAGTTCAGTGATTTATATGCAGTTTTTAGTAGTTTTTTTAGTCATATATTGTTGTTTCTATACTAGTGTATCTTTGAAAGGCTTTGACTCTATAAGATGAGATTAAATTCTCTTAAGTATGTGTTTGGTGTAGACATCAGAAAACTATTAGGATTTATTATCTCTCATCATGGAATCAAAGATACAAATAAGATCAATGCAATTGTTAACATGCCTCCACCTAAGAACATCTCTCAACTTTGTAGTTTGTGTCAATGTGAAATACCAGTTATGGGTCAAATCACACTTGATCCATGAAGAATTGAAGCATAATGAAGCCACCAATACTTGAATCTCAACAAGATCAATTAATCAAAATTGAAAGTAAACATTTTATCAAAAAACCTAACATGCTAAATTTATGAAAGCTTTAAAGAAAACATCTACTATAATCTATTGAAACTTTATCTTGTTGTGGAATTGGTGTTGTGTTGATGTGGACTGGCGACCCTTTCCCAATCCTATGATAGTGAGCTTGTTTAAGTCGATTCTATGGAAGAGAATCAATGAAATCATGGTGTTTGGTGTATGAAAAAACCTAAATTATGCACAAAATGAACATCATGAAAGCTAAGTAACCATGATTTTATGCTATAAATGATCTAGTTGTGCTAAAAATGAGCTAAAAGATGAAAACCAAGTAATTTATTAACAACTAGGATGGATGCATGGAAGCCATTAATGAAAGCTTGAAGCTATTATGCAACTAGAAAAAATTGAAAATAAGCTAAATGTATGCAAATTGAGAGTATGGATGTGAGTAAATTTAACAACATAAGTTTGCAACAAAATATGGATCCATTTGTCTCCAAATAGTGATCTATTTATAGGAGATGAAATGAGGAATGGGTGGTTGAGATCAAAAATATCAATCAATGGTTCAAGATGAAGGGGATGAGAGGCATGGATCATGGATTCTCATCAACGGATGAGAATGCAAGATGAAGATTAATCCAAGGCTCACAATTACCTCAAAGAAACACACTTTTGACCTGCTCACATAGGTTAAAAGTAACTTGTTTAGGAGGTTAAAGGGTTAACTTTCTTTTGAAGCTAAGCGAGTTGATTGGATGAAAGGGGAATATTCCTTTAAGGTGAGGAAAAAGGATTTTACAAATTAAAACAAAGTTTTAATTGTGCAAAAAGGATAAAGAATATTTCATGGGAATATTCCCTTTAATTAGAGGAATATTAGTTTAATTTCTAATTAAACAAGGTTTAATTTATGCAATTAGGGGATTAGAGGAATTAGATGATATTTAGTAAATTAGATGATTTAATAAATAGCAGGAGGGTGATGAAATGATATTTAATTAAATAACATAGGGTTATTTAATTAAATAAGATGACTTAGGAGATTAAATTAAATATTTTGATTTATTTAATTTAATTAGATGGAGTGTTAGTGGGGAAAGAGATGAATTAACCCAATTAAATTAATTAGGCCAATTAGATGAAAATGATGCAATTAATTAATTAGCTAGGCTAATTGAATCAATTAAGTGAAAAAGTGAGGATGAATAAAGAGGAATGGTGTTAATAAACCCGATTCAAGTGTATGACATCGATTAGGACATTTTTCAAGGGAAGATTTAGGCTTGATTCATAGATTTATATCTCAATTGGTTGATAGTACAATTCCATTCACATGCTTGTTGAAGAAAGATGTGTAATTTCGATGGGACATCTAATAAGTGTCAAGGGGCTTTTGATTCCATTAAAAACTACTTGGCTAATCCTCCCATCTTAATCCTAGCTATGCAAGATAGACCCTTCCTACTGTATATTTCAACATCACCTCATGCTTTAGCACTTTTACTAGCTTAGCATGACAATGATGGTAAGGAAAGAGACTCCTATTACATTAGTCATATTCTAATTAACTATAAAACTCATTACTTTGCAATGGAAAAGTAATTTCTTGCTCTTGTCTTTACGATGTAGAAGCTAATAAAATACCTTCTCCATGCAAAGACTCATGTACTCATTGAAAGTGATCTTCTTAAGCACTTGTTCTCTAGAACTTATCTCTCTAGAAGGTTAGTGAAATGGGTGATGTTGTTATCTGAGTTTGATCTTAAATTCATTACTCAAAAAGAAATGAAAGGTCAAGTTCTCACAGATCATTTGGTGGAAGCTCCCTCACCTAATGCTTTCCCTAATCTAGACCTATTCCCAAATGAAATTCTTCTTTAAATCACAATCCTCTAGAGTAGATGTAGTTCTTATTTCACATGAAGGAAAGGTGATTCCTCTTTCCTTTGGGTTATAATTTCATTGTACAAACAATATCTTGAGTACAAAGCCCTCATTTTTGGATTATGTTTCACGATAGCTTCTGAAATTAAACACATATGTATTCATGATGATTTTGAATTAATTGTAAATCAGATCATGAGAATGCATCGAGCTAAGCAGTGTAAGCTATCTCATTATCGAGATTTTTCTGTCTCTTCTTATTCACTTTTCTTTCTATTCTATTGATAGTGCTCCTAGGAGAGAAAATCGTCATGTGGATGGAATAGCGAGTGTTTCCTCCCTTGTACGCCCTAACTATATTTCAAATGAGTACCACTTCATGGTCCAAATTCTTCGCTCTCGTACTATCTTAGATAAACCTAAACTTGATAGTCCTATGTGTGCACATATAGACTCAAGGAAATGGTACTTTCATATCTATAATTATCTAAAAATTGGAAAATTTCTCAATTATGCAAGTAAAAACACTCCTATCTAGATACGAAAGCTTTCAACTCGCTATATCATCCTATCTAATGTTATATATCATAGATCTTATAATAGTCTTCTTATTTGATGTCTCACTAAGGTCGAAATACCCCTTGCCCTTCAAGAATCCCATTCAGGCTCTGGGGATGGGCATTTTGGTGGTAAATCTCTAGTGCATAAACTAATACATATGGATATTATTGGAAAAAAATTTGGAGCAAGACTCCTTTGCATTTGTAAAGAAATGTCCTCAATGTCAACAACATAGCAATCTTATCTGAGCTCCTACACATGAACTTCATACTCAAGCTTATCCTTGGCCTTTTCAAACATGGGGTTTGGATATCATTAGAAAGATAGCCCCCCTTCTTTTAAGGAACATACCTTCATCATAACAACAATGGGTTATTCACAAAGTGGGTTGAAGATACTTCACTTCAATCCACTAATGCTAAAACAATCTACAACTTTCTTCTAAATAACACAATTTCTCATTTTGGATTACCTTCTACCCTTGTCTTTGATAATGGTACACCATTTAAGAACAAGGAGGTAAAACAATTCTTGGAAAAATTTCATATTCAACATTAATTTTCTACACCTTATTATCCTCAGTCCAATGGCCAAGTTGAAGCGTTGAACAAAATTATTGAACACATTTTGAGTAAGACAATCAGTAAACATGGGAAATATTGGCACTCAATTAACTTATGCATTATTGTCCTACCGCATGAGTTTTTGTAAGACTACAAGTACTACTCCATACAACCACGTGTGTGGTGTTGATGTTATTATACCTATAGATTTGGAAATTTTGTCCTTATGAGTTTCCCTTAGAGGGTTGATTGATGATGACACTTACTATGCCGCATGTCTAAACCAACTCAAGTTGCTTAATGAGCACCAATTAAAGGCCCTTGAGCACCTTCGACCTTATCATAAATCTTTATCAAAACATTACAATCAAAATGTTCTTCCTCATACTTTCAACATTGGTGATCTCATTCTTTGTGAGAACTAGAGAAATGTAAATGCACCACCCAACCAAAAGGGAAAATTTAATCCTAATTGGTTAGGTCCATACATAATCCCCTCTATTTACGGTTCTAGTGCCTACAACCTTTATGACATGAATGGTGCACCATTGAAAGAACTTGTTAATGCTATGCACTTGCATCAATATTATGCATAGAATTCTCCCAAGTGTCACATGTATGACACTTAGTTCTTCTCAGAATCAAGGTATGTTATTTTGTGAAATTTCTCCATCAACACATTCCTTAATTATTCATTGTGTTATGATGCATGTACAAGTATGGTTAATTTCTTTAAATAAGAATTAAGAATATGTGTATTTTGAATTCTATGTATCATTAGTCAACAATCTCAATTTATCTTAATTATTAGGTTAATCATTCCTTTACATAGATGCAATGTATTATGTCTTTATTAATTAACATGTTTCATTTATCAATTAATATGTTTCATTTATTAAACTCGCATGTTGTACTTTCATGAACATCTATATCATCACATCATATTAGGTCATCATAGCATTTGATTAAGCATATATGTTTCACATGTGTTTAATTAAATCTTGGTAACACGTAATCTAACCATGCATCAACATGCATCCATAACATACATGAAATCAAAAGCATATATCAGAACACAAGTCATAGTCAAGTCAAAATCTCATATATATATATATGTGTGTGTGTGTGTGTGTGTGTGTGTGTGTGTGTGTGTGTGTGTGTGTGAATGTCTCAATGTACATGTGTCATCATCACTGCAACAAATTGTGGTCTATATACATGTATATGACTATATACATCAAAAAATGGTATACATCATGTGAGTCTCTACATCAAAAGTATCTATACAATATACATCTCTCAACTCTAACTACCTAGAGCATGGGTCTCAAAGCCCTATGGTGCTGGTGGATCTAAATCTAGGCACAGTGGTTGGCGAACTAACATATGGGATTGAGATTGGGATACTAATCTCAAGACTTATGAACACAGTCCCCCAAGCTCCCCCCTCAATTCAGTGATCTCTCTGGGTAGTGATGTACTCCCATAAAGTGTCCTCCCTATGCCTAGTTGTTTCCATGTCATCCATGAGTTGTCACACTCAAGGATGATTGAGATATATGGGGGCATTGGTCTTCGTAGCCTCAACCTCCCTCCTAAGCTCCTCAACCTCACCTTGAAGGGTGTCACATTCCTACTTGACACTCTCTTCCCTCATCATAGTGAGGTCTCTCTCAAAAAGGATAGTGCGAAGATTCACCGCCTTGTGATTCCGCTCTCCCATCATCATGCTTAGCTCGACCTCCCTTTGTATGAGCTCCACTCAGGTCTCCTCATACGTTGTCCTAAGTCGTGCTACAAGCTCAAACAGCTAGATGTGCCTCTCAACCATCTATTATGGCTGATAGGTGTCCAGGACAGGACCTTGAGTCTCTATACCACTGGGACCACCTTTGCTAGCGCTTGACCAAAGAAGTCGAGCCACTCTTGTGTGAAAATTGTAAACATAGAGAAGGATATGGGTATCAGTACTACATCATCACAATAATTGTATAATCATAAATTTAAAGGCATATATAAATCATAAATCAAGTCATACCTAGGTACCCAGCCCGCCAATTAGGATCCATAGGTGTGGCCTTGCTTCGCGAGGCCCTCGGTGTCCTTATCATCGTGGTTAGAGACACCTTTGTCGGTGCACTTGGTGGTGATGGACTCTTAAGAAGAGTAACTACTGGTGGGAGCACTAAGACAACATGGAATACGAATGGGGAGGACACCCTCTAGCACCTCTTGGGCCTCTCCTTTATTGCCTCCTCAACCTCCTCCTACAAGCCCTCCTCTCCCTCTGACCCTTGAACACCTAGATTCCCTCTAACATTGTCCTAAATAAAAATGGGAGTAAGACATGTCTCCCACCACCTACCAAACCCATCTATCACCCCAACACTATCGATGTCCAACATAAGTGGATCGTCATCATTGTTGTTACCCTCCTCGCTCTATGCCACATCGTCAATGGTTAGATGAGGGAGGTCTCTAGGTTTGATGGCACTCTTGAAGGAATGGATGCACATGGGTTCAGTGTGAGGAACCATATGCACTTGCTCATATTATCTCATGGTGCGCCTCTAGTAGTAGGGCACTATAATATGATCGTACCAACCTACCAAGAATCGGTCACATTGCAAGCATGGTAGTTGTGTCCTATCGATGGGCCAATGGTTCATACCTGATAGGGCTACCACACAACATCCTTGACCCTTAGTTGGTCCTCGATCTACCTCTAGGATATTAAGTCCCTAAACCTCCACTGTAACACCAGTGGGTATGTGTGCACTCAAGCAGATCACTTATAATCCATCAGGGGAACCCAAGTGGCCATGTGCAGGTGATATGCTCAAATGGTCACACATGGAGGAGCGTGTAAGCTATTAGGTTGTGGTACTCATAATGGAAATATTACTCGAGGTCATGATATAGATGCACCAACATGCTATGACCTCAGGTGACATCAAGTGAATATGGTCCTCCTCTCCTCCATATCTCTGATGTATCAAATGAGGCTCACATGCGAGTGGGAGCCCCATCCATCTATGGCCACCCAAAGTGCCACGATCATGATCATAATAATCTGCACTAGGGGAACTACCACTCATCCATGCTCCAACCATTAGAGGTATATGTGGCTGGTCGTGTCTACGAGAATGTCTTGATTGATATAGTATGACTAGCTATCTTGGCATCTTATGTGCTTTGTGGCTCATCCAATTTAATCCTCTCCCCTCAGATGGGGAGGTGCATAATCCGATAGATTTCAACCAATGTGATCATCATCTCCCCTATAGGGAGATGGAATGACATGGTGTCTGCATCCTACCTCTCCATCAGATCCATCTAGATGGTGGGGTGATATCTCATCTCTAGCATCTCATAGATTCACTAAAGCCCAAATTGATGCAATAGGATGTGGTCCTGAGTTGTGACATCTCCTATGCGATTGCATAGGAGTGACATGATGAGACCATCAGTATGCTCTCAAAGCTCTGGGAAAATATATAAAAACACAAATCTATCACACAACATTCTACATCTACTCTAAACATGGCAAACATTAAATTTCTAGCAAAATTCTCAACTCTAAATTTCAAGACACTAGTGTGCCCTCCTAGACACTAGTGCGTCCCTAGGATGCCAATGCGCTAGGAGGAGACCAATATGAAACCATCACTTGGATGAATGTGTGGCCCTGAACACTAGCACGTGGTCTAGGACATCGATGTGTAGCTTGGACGCATGCACTACCCTAATTTTTCCTACTTAAATTAAATATGTCAAATAAATGTAAAACTAATTTTTTCCCTACCTCATCCAGACGCTCCTTGCTCTCCACGTTGATGCGAAGCTCCTCAATGCATGATGGTCTCACCTCTCATCGACGAGGCATTTTTTCTTAAGCTCTATAGAACTCTAAGCAAAAATCCTCATCATGAATAGTGAAAATGACCCTTCTAAGGCCCACCTAGTGAGTATATAGTCAAATTTTCACCCATTTTTGAAAAAAATTATGGTAATTCAGTTCCAACTAACTTCCTGTTCTCACCCTCTTGGTTGGGGGAGAAATGCGAGGGGGAATATACTCACATCTTCATCAAATTTTTCTTTCAACTCACTAATTTCTTCTTAAGCATTCTACTCGTCAAAGTAGCTTCTTCCATTTTTTTAGATTTGAATTTTTTTTTATGTTGCAACCAAATTTTCATGCCAGATGTTGAATATTTTTTCCAAGCACTAAGGGCATCATTCGTGTCAACCTCTACAACCTCTACAATATCCTTTTTTAAAGAAATTAATGCACTTTTTGTACTTAATGTTTCATATCTTTCTAGCTACTTTAGTTTAGTTGATCCCTCTAAGGGATTAGCTCACTAAAGTGGGGGAAAAATGTAGTGTCAAAAATTGCATCCTGGATCAATTTCACACTTACACATAGTGCTTAGTGCATTTATGCCATGGTTTCAAATTGGAGATTCTTTTTTGAATTTAAAAAGATATAAATGATACTTTATTTTTTTATAGGAAAATTGCTATCATGGAGGTAGCCCTTATTCTATTAACTCTTGAAAAGAAAACAATACATGAAGCAAAGACACATTGTAGGCATAACTGCTATGTAATAAATAATTGTATGTAGGGAAGAGAAAAATTTCTTGCAACCTTACAATCTATGTGCATGACAAAATATCATCTTGATAGGATATGAAGAAGGCATTAGTTTCCATGCTATTCCTAGAAATTTCATTTCGATAGAGCATGATTGCTTGATTAAGGTCTTCATTGTTTCTAGCCATAGTGATGTAGATTGCATCATTGATAAGTCTAGTAATAAGGTGTTTCATGAGTGTAGATACTGCATTGATCACCTCTCACTTGAGTCTCAAAATAATGAGCTAGTTGATCATTGGATGTGCCCAATTTGCACCACCCATCATCCAAACAATGATATACATAATATTTTCCAACATCAAGTAGTTGTATATATGGGTAGACTCATGACATGGTTCTTGCCTATGATCTTACTATAAATTGCATTCTTAATTCCCTTGGAAAGAATCACAAAAAACTTCCGTAGTTGAGCTTCCAAGATAACTTGATTATAATTGCAAGCACAACTGGGGAAGCTAAGGCTTTCTTCCATTTTGGTTTCATCTT
Source organism: Sequoia sempervirens (assembly GCA_007258455.2). NCBI lineage: Eukaryota > Viridiplantae > Streptophyta > Pinopsida > Cupressales > Cupressaceae > Sequoia > Sequoia sempervirens. The sequence goes on from VDFB02047230.1 coordinate 118,751,304, forward strand.
CAAGTTCAAGACTAAATAAATAGTTGAAGCATGCAGATTCATGAGGATTATACAATCTTGGTCCATACTTCCAACCATAGAATCTTGGTAATAACTATTGATCATATATTCAATTTGTGTGATCGAGATTGGATCAATCCCCAACACATGTGTAATATGTACCAATTATAATCATCAATCATCCCAAGTGTTTGTATCTTTCAAAATAATGATTTTCTTAGTCCATTCTATGCCTTAGCTGGATAGGTAATCAATAACCCTATTGGCCTCCTGATAAACATGGTTGATTGTGTCTTTGTTGATTTGTTCTAGATGCATCTATGCTTGCTCTAACCATTTTGCAAGTTTCCAACTTGTGGCCTTCTTCATCATAATGGCTTTGATTACTATTTGCAATTCCCCCTCAATGTCGATCAAAGAAAATTTCTCCTTTATACAAAATGTTAAGCCTTCCAAAAAGATCACACGTTCTACTTCATTGCTAGTGCCATCACAAAGATTGATTGAGCTAGCAGAGCATACAACAGCCAAGTCGTTCCTTATTATGCATCTTATACATGAAGGTTTAGGGTTTCCTTGTGAGGCCCCATCAAAATTGAGTTTTAGTTTTCCCTTAGATGGTGCCAATGCTACTTTATTTACTCACATTTCTTTTGATTCTATTTTTCTATTCTCACCAAGCCATTGGTGGTGTCTAATAATCTCAAGTATATTCAAGTCTGGGACAAGAAAGTGGCCTTGGAGGTGGTGCACCTATAGATTCCTTTTTATCAATGGGGGAATACCCCTTATATAGTAGCCAAGGTGCCACCCTCCTCACTTCTCTATGCTAGATTCCCTTGTTAGGCTTAGAGGTGTGGTATTTCCAACTTGGGTTTCCACTACTCACAAAGTTGTCATAGGAGGTCTTCCCCTTCATTAGCTAGGCATTATTTTGGTTGGTTTCTATTGACTAGTAGTATGTGTGTTGGTTTCCACTTGCCCACCACTCATTGACATCCACATAATGATAGTAGTGAGCCTCTCCAAGAGAACATGATAAGTTCCATCTCTTGGCTCTTGTCATTTCCTTACAAAGGAGCATTTCTCAAACTTAACCACAACTTAAAGTTCTAAGCTTACAAGATAAACAAAATGAACATAAGATTCACTAGTTGGGATCCCATTAATGATGACAAAGTTTTCTCCAATGGTGGGGTAACCTAGATAATAGGGACCCCCTCACACTATGCCATGTTTGTAGATTTCACTTCTCAACTTTCATGTCTCTATGATTATATAATTTTGTGAGATATTGTTTTCTTTTTGGGGCCACACAATACTTGTTTCCTATGTGACTTTGGGACAATCCTATTCCATTCATATTTTTGAGGATAAATTGTATTTATCTCCTTTAAATTTATTGGAATGGTGGAATTAGAATAGCTATGCCATTTTCCATTTAGTTTTATGCCCACCTTGATGGGAACATCTTGATGTAATAAAATTTTGACAAGTGACATACTCTTGTACTAGGTTTGGCTCATGGCTTGATCCTTTTCCATCTTCTTTTTCCCCCATTGACATTAATTTCCATAGGTTCACTTCTTACCTTAAGATCACCACCTTATCTCTATAGATTAGTTCTGTGTGATTCATGATTGATATAGGTCAATCCTAAGGAGTGTAAGAATGATCCCTAAATCCCAAACCTTCAAGTTTTAATTCAAACTTTCCTACCTCTTTATACTAGTTGTTATGGGTCAACCTAACGCATGCTATTTAAGGACATTCATTGTGTACTTAATTTCATAAGGAGAATTATTAGAGTATTTACTTTCAAATTTAAGAGCATTAAATGAATCAAATTGACATCATCATATAAGCCACCTACATGTCTACAAATTTTATCTTTGATCCTTCTTATCATCATTAATTTGAATAATCAAGGGGAATGGCCTATGAGAACCCATTCACCCTTCGAGTTGACAAACTCCTCAATGACATCTCTAAGCACTATATTGATAAATTTAAATACCTGTAATGTGAAGGAAAATAGGTTTTTATGCACACTTATTGTTAAATCAAGCTTGTGTGGCTCATATCAATTTTATAGTGTGTTAGATTAGGTTCACAATATTACAATCAAACTCACGAGGCTCAAGAATGACCTTTATCACTTTCCAGGAAAATAATTATTTAGTGAAGCATATCAAATGGATGCAATTAATTTTTCAAACTGACAAATTATTTTAAAACAACATTAATATCATTTGTCCATCATGAATTCTAAAACTAAGTACACTTGATACATTCATTTAATTTTTGTACTTTTATTTTAATTATTTATCAAAACTCTTATATCTAAATTAATAATATACTATATTTATTAAGTTAAACTAAAATTTTGTCAAACTCTTATATCTATTTTTTTTATCAAAGTTCGTTTCTATACCCCGGGTCATTACTGACCACGGGGGAGCAAACCTCAGACCCAACCAACTCCGCTATGTTTCTTGGGTTTCAAAGAGGTTAGGGGCAAAGTCCATTCCTATACCTCGAGTGAGCGAAACAAGAACTAGCACAATATTGCTGACCTTTGTCTTTCCCACTACGAAGCAAAGTCAAACCTGTGACCTTCAGGAATGCAAACCCCAAGGCCCAACCAACTCCGCTACAAATAGTGGCTGACTCTTATATCTAAATTAATTATGTACTATTTATTATATTAATTTCAATAAACTAAAATTTTATGTAAGTTTCGTTAGTGTATAGGGGAGAGGACCCAGTAGTTGTGCACCTAACTTCGCGTTCCTCAAAATCCTACTTGGAAATTTCAAATCACTCCAATTTTTTTACAGCAGCTTACTTGGCAAGTCCCCTGCTTATAACAAAAGTTTCGGGGCCACATCATCAAATATGATGCCACATCAGCATGCTTTTTGTCAAGGTGTCCAAAAAGGCACCGTCTAAACCCCTTACCAATACTTGTGCATTCACATCACCAGTAGTTGAGCGCTGATGTGGCATCACATGATTGGTTGCTTTTTAGATCAAAAGAATACATTTTGTTTAATTATGGGTAGTAAAGTCACAACTATTGGCATTATATAAACAACTATTGACATTATATAAACAACTATTGGGCATTATATTAACAAAAACATTCTCAACTATTGAAACATGCTCAACTATGGGTCCTCTCCCCTAGATCTATATGATTATATAAAAAAGAAAAGAAAGAGAAGAAAAACAGAAGACTTTATTTCCCAAACCTCGCACTAAATGTTCAGGCACGTGGTCCTTGTTATTGGTCAATTGTCTCATGGACTGTTTGGTTTGATTTCGTGACGTGATTAAAACCTTTTATTTCATTTTAATTAAAAGCAAAAATAATGACAAGTTACATTTATTATTACTAAATAAATAATAAAATATTTGTCGATCTGAGATAAGCCAAAGGGAGGTAATTAAGGTTTTCCGAAAAGATTAAAAAAATGTTAAATGTATGCAAAATTTCACACAATACACTTTCCACGGCCACTTGCCATCGAAACAGCGCAAAGGAACCTGAAGACCGACCTCTGACGCCAAAACTTCAACGAAACAAGTAACGATTTCACCAATTTGTTCACAATTCTATGCTAATTGAGGGTTTGATTGCAAATTCAATCTGAACTAGCCATTTTTCCAATCAAATTTAGTATGGAACGATGGATTTTGGAGAATTTATGGCAATGATTTGCTAATTGATCTGAAAATGAACACGAATACAAAGACGGGCCCTCCTACATTCAAGCTCGTCCTTCTGGGCGATGGTTTGTTTTCATTCCTTTTCATTTTTCCTTTTCCAATTCACATGATTTAGCTGTTCGAAATTTACCCTTCTTATGCAGAACAATTTGAGTACAGTGTGTAAGAATATCTGACATTTTCAATTTCGGGGAAATGGTTAATTAGCTGTAACGCTGTTGGTTTTATGGAATTTGTGAAGAAAGTAAAGCTAGAATTGATGGGTCGTAAGAATTATGATGCCCGCTGGTGAATTCCCGTCCCTGGTTATGTTTTTTATTTTCCTCTCCTTTTCGTCGTGAAAATATATTTCTTCTAAAAGATTTCATGTGTTTGGTACAAAATTTACTGGCATGGTGTTGGTCTTACAAATCAAACTCATCACAACAAGATAGTGACATTTGGACAGAATTGTGAGAATTATAATTTAGGTTAACGAGCCAGGTAAAACCCAGCTTTCCTTGGCCTAGTGGCAAGGCCGAGTTATTGCAATGATGAGGACACCAGGTTCAAGCTCCAGTGGGATGTTTTTGAAAAACCCTTTACGATGAACATAAGGTAGTTGTAGATGTTTGGGGCAGTCTTGACATTGCTTACCAATAGTAAATCCAGGATTGTCAATAAAGACGTCGAGTTTATGCCTTTTAGGAAAAGGTACAGATGTCGGTTGTGTTGGCATTCTCAGGAAGAGACGTTTCATAGAACCATGTTAGAATTGACAGAGTGAAAACAATAAAACAAAGGATCAATTATGCAGTAGACACATCGATAACCTAGAGGTCCACTATGTTAGAGTTTCGGGAGTGAAAAGAACAGTTAGACACGCACAAGGATCAATTACGCAGTAGATAGATTGATAACGTAGTGATCCAATAGATGAGGTGTTCCGGAAATTACTGAGTGGGCTTTTGAGAAATATCAAGAGGATCTTACCAGTAGACTGGTGCCTTGCCAAAGATTATTTTCTGCTCTGCTAGGGCATTTTCATAATCAAGCAAAATGCTGCTAATCATTATTTCTATTGAAAATTCTGAAGAAATTTAAATTCTATGTAGCTGCCATTTGGCTTGGCATTTTTTCCCCACCCTAGAATATCTGAAGTGTTCGCTGCAGAGTCTCAACAGCCAATTTCAACCGGTTGGTGAGAATCCTCTTCTTAAGTAATTGCTACTGTGCATTTGAGAGGTAGATCGTATCTTGTCTGGATTTTGAACAAGTTACATGGGTCACCTGAGTTAAAAAAATTGCTGTGGTAGCCCTTTTCAATATCATTCATGATGTTCTCATGCTAAGTTAAATTAGTAGTTTCTCTTACCTAAATACGTGGTGATCTTTCTTAGGATTTCCAGTGATGGCTAACTAAATATAATTTGTCTGAAAGTCCTTGGCAGAATATATTTGGGATATGCGGTTCTTTTATGAGGATCATCTACAAATGAAACATGGTCCAGTTTTCCTTTCACTTCAACTTCTTTTACTATTTAAGAGATAATTTATAATAAGTAGAGATGAGTAAATTGATGTCATACCAGAGTGTATTCTGCTCTGCTAGAGCATTTACATAATAAGGCTAAATAGTGCCAGTCAATTTTTTTATAGAAAATTATTGAGAACTTTTAAACTACGTTTTGCTCTCATTTGATGAATTTGTTTTCTAAAATACCTTTAGTGATCACTGCAAAGTCTCACCACTCCACTGCTACCAGTCGCTCTGAATCCTCATCTTAAATAATTGCTGCTCTGCATTTGTGAGGAAGATTTGTTTTTGTGTGATTTTTGACAAGTTACACAGGAACATCTGAAGTAAAATAATTGTTGCAGTAGGCCCCTCCAAGGGACCCCTGCTTAATGATAGCTTACAGCTGTTCATATGAAAACAAAGATGACTTTCCACTGGTAATTAGAGAGATAAGGCACATCTCATTCATGATGTTAAGGTAAGTCAAATTAATAATTCTTTCTAGGCTAAGCACCAGGTGGCCTTCTTTAAGAATCTCACTGATGATGACATTAGTCTTTAATATTGTCTGTCCTTACCAGAATATATTTGGAGATATCGAGTCTTTCCAGTAGCATCATCTAGAAATGAATCTTGGTCGAATTTTCTTTCACTTCAACTTCTCAATAGAGGATGAGTAAATTGGTGCCATAGAGAGTATATTTTCTGCTCTGCTAGAGCATTTTCATGATCAGGCTAAATACTGTGAGTCAATATTTTTATATAAAATTATCAAGAACTTCAAAACAACATGTTGCTGTCATTAGCAACTTTTTTCTTCGGAAGTATCTTAAGTGTTTGCAGCAAAGTCTCACCAGCCCATCACTACCTAGTATCAGTTGCTAAGAATGCTCTTTGTAAATAAGTTAATAACCATTGCTCAGCATTTGTGAGGAAGATTCTTTGCTGTGTGTTTTTTGATGAGTTACATGGTTTTACGGTTACCTGAAGAAAAATAGCTGCAGTAGCCTTTTCCAGGGACTACTGCTTAGATATAGGCTACATCTGTTCAATTAAAATAAAGATGACTTCCCACTGGTAATTTGAGAGATACGGCACATCTCATTCATGATGTTATCAAGTCATAGTAATATTTCTTTTTACCTAAGTATCAGCTGGACTTCTTTAGGAATTTCACTAATGACTAGTTTTTAAATACTCTGTCGAAAAGTCCCTAGCAAAATATAATTGGTGATATGGGTTATTTCTGTTAGCATCGTCTAGGAACGAAGCTCAGTTCATTTTTCCTAAGTTACCGGTTCAGGTACAGGTATCAGAACCCGGTATGGTGGTACGGCAATTTTCTTTCTTTGGGTATGGGTACAAGAATATATATATATATATATATATATATATGTATATCTACATATATATGTATATCTACATATATATGTCTATATGTATACATATATAGATATATACATATAGATATATATATATATATATATGTATATATGTATATATACATATATACATATATATCTATATGTATATACATATATACATATATGTATGTATCTATACACACATATATACACACATGTATATACATATATATATACACACATATATATGTATATATGTATCATAGTAACGAGACTTGGACTCGCCTAGGACTCGGCTAGGGTGACTCGACTTGGGACTCAAGACGCGGTGCCTAGACTCAACAAAATGAAAAAACCCTAGGAATTTAGAGATTTTTAAGGATTTAAAACTTGTTTCAAGCACCCTTTATTGAATAAACCTTAAAGACACAATAACATCATTAAATAGAAGCAAATTTGATCACATACACAAGTATACGTCGATCACATAAGTATAAAGTACACAAATTGTAGCTGAGCTGTTGAAGGAACTAACACACTTAGATATATAAAATTATAGTCAAATGTATACAAAACTCATGGAATATGAAATCCATGACATCAAATGTTCCAAACAAATATGAAATATCAAAACAATAACTACAAGTCTATTGCTCAAAGGAGTCTGCATCCTTCCTACAAAGGCATCTAAGGTGAGTCCTAGATGATGTAGCAACTGTAGCCATGGTCTCTGCTTGTGACTCCATGCCACCCTCACCAACATTAGTTGTCGATGTGTTTGCTCGTGCTTTAGCCTCCTCCTTCGCCATGGCTATAGCCTCAACTTCTCTATCTGCCCAGTCAACCCAATCAAGTTCGTCGTCACTAACACAAGTATACATCGATCATATAAGTATAAACACAAATTGTAGCTGAGTTGCTTAGGGAAATAGCACACTTAGATATATAGTCAAAGACTCAAATGTATACAAAAATCATGGAATATGAAATCCATGACATCAAATGTTCCAAACAAATATGACATATCAAAAGATTCAAAACAATAACTAGAAGTCTATGGCTCAAAGGAGCCTGCATCCTTCCTACGAATGTGTCTAAGATAGGTCTTGGATGATGTAGTAGCCATAATCTCAAGTATTAGGGAAATTGCTGTAATGGAGTTGAGGAGTAGTGCCCCTTGTCGGGATCTAGACGCAGTGACTCTAGTGGGGTTGAGGGGCAATGCCCCTCGTGGGGGTTTGGGGGCAGCGCCCCTAGCGAGGTCAAGGGGTAGTGCCCCTTGTGGGGGTTTGGGGGCAGCGCCCCTAGTGGGGTCAAGGGGCAATGCCCCATTGCGGGGGTCTGGGGGCACAGTGTCCCCAACTGGGTTGCAAGGGGCAACACACCTTGGGGGTTGGGGTGCGCCCAATGGGGTTGAGGGGCGGAGCCCCCACCACCAAGCCCAAACTAAGACCTCCAAAACCATACAAACCTTCATGGCGTACATCATTTTGCATTCACAATAAGTACCAAAAAAAAAAAATTAACTTTAAATTTCATGTAATTTTTTGCACTTTTCAAACCCCGCTTGTTGCCGAGTCTTGCTGACGAGACTCGCCTGAACTCGGTGAGTCTGGTGGACTCGCCAGACTCAGCGAGTCCAACTAGGACTCGGTAGGACTCAGACAGGGTGACTCGACTCGTGACTCGCCGAGTCCTGGCGAGTCTGGGCAAGTCTCGTAACACTGATATATACATATATATATGTGTGTATATATGTATATATGTATATACACATATATACGTATATATGTATATACACATATATACGTATATATGTATATACACATATATACGTATATATGTATATACACATATATACGTATATATACATATACATATATATACATATATATGTGTGTGTGTGTGTGTGTGTGTGTACATATATATATATATATATATATATATATATATATATGTAACATGTTCAAAATTATAAATTTAATTATAAGAACAGTGATACACATAATTGCCAATAAGTAGAGTATTTAAATACCTCATATTCATAATTTGCAAAATTGAATACTCAAGTCGCAAACTGTCATTACGCAATGAAAATTCAAATTACAATCGATTTTTATTAGTCTTTATATTCTTCTTCATCAAAAGCATCAAGGTCAACACTTGGTTCAATTGTATTTGAACCACAATCAATTGGATTGCCACACCCACTAGGTGTGCCAAGTGTAGAAGCTGCCTCATCTATAGAGACTTCTGCAAGCTGTGCAATTGTAGCATCTAAATCAGCACACTTAGGGTTCAGATCCGAATTCTTTGCCACACTCTCATTGTATTAAGGTTTCTTATGTGACAAGAGAGGAAGGTTGGAGTGTATATAGACCAAATTCTCTCCTTTTTTTGCACCCAAATTGTGCTTGACCGAGTGGATGAAGAAGTATGTACTCCAATTCCACTCAGTTGAAGAACTTGCAATCTGTTGAGTTTGCATACAACATTTAGTATTTAATTTTATAAATTAAAAAATTTAAACATAAATTATAAAATTATACTATTATAAAATAAAAATATAATAAATAGCATAATATCATTGAATGAAAAATGAGAAAGAAAAAAAAAAGTTACATACTTGGGAGAGTATTTTAATTGCAAGAGGCTGCAAGTAAATGGAGCCTTGGCCATGTAGATACCACCACTCATCAACACTTTTCCTATATTTGTCTAGAAGAGTGGAAACATCATGAACCTTTTAGGATATGAATTGGCCAAACTCGCTCAAGATAATACTTTGGATACCTTCATCTGAAAATATCTTTCTAAATGCAGCCTTATAGCCAGCAACAACCTCCCCATCCCTATATGGTGGCACCCTCCTTGGCAATGAAAGTACCTCTTTGCTATAGTGCTTTGGCGACAAAGAAAATGCTAAGAGATGTAAGGGGGTGGTCATCTTGTTCCAACGATCAAAGATAATCTTTTGCAGAATTTTGAAAAATGTTTCCTTTGGGTCATGTTCCTTGGCTTCTATTATTGCTCTTATTTTCTCCACCATGGAATCCATGCCATCATAAATTTTACCCAAACATGGGCAATCAATATCATCATAACTAATCATGGTCATGATGGGCGCAGTGAAATTCAAAACATATTCTGCATGATCCCACACTCATCATCTGGGATCAATGCTTTAACTTTTTGGGCCCTTTCTGTGCTTGACTGCCTCCATACACTCCACAGGCTGTTGATGACCATAGAACTCAAGGCCTCTCGCACCTTAACAAGTTGTTTTGAGACAATTGTGTGAGATGCAAATTGAATTTTGGCAACCTAACATGGTATAAAATATACATGTCACATCTCAACAATAAAAAATTAAAATTAGAAAAATAAAAAATATATTAAAAAATAAAATTTAATTTACCTTTAGCAATTCCAACTTGAAGGTGGTCTTGAAGATGCCTTATGACATATGATGATCAATCACAAACATTTGGATCTCCTCGCCCTTCATGTAGATTTGTTTGACCCACTCAATTTGTTTGTCAATCTTTTGCAATATTAAATTGAGTGAGTGAACTACACACAGTGTCCAAAAAAGTGACTATATGTACCCTCCACTATAGACCGAGCTTCCCTACAATTTTTAGCAGTGTCTGTTATGACTTGGACAACATTTTTAGACTCCACTATTTCAATAGATTCTATGAGGATATTGGCAATAAAACTGGCATCTTTTACTTGCCCCTCACAATCCACCGCCTTCAAAAACATCACCCTTTTAGGGGACATTGCTATAACTTTGATCAATGGTCTATTTCTGCAATCTTTCCATCCATCAGAAATGATGGACATAGTTGTTTTAGGCTATGTATCCTTGATTACTCTCAATGATGTCTCTATTGAAAGTTTCTCCTTTGCTAGTAAGGTGGTTCACACCTTTTCATATCTAGGACTTACATAATCAGGAGGTGTATGGCAAAGGGTCTTCATCATATCCGCCAATAAGGTGATCTAACAATGTTGAAAGGAAGCCCATTGCCATAAATGCAATGAACAATGCTTTGATTTGCAACCTCCCTAATTTCATTTTTGAAGGCCTTGTTCAATGGGCCTCTTTTTCATGAATCCTAAACATTCTCTTCTTCAAAAGATGGTGGCATTGGCATGAAAGGATGTGGGCCAATCGGTTGTGAGAAGCCACTAGGAGGTTTTTTCGAGCTTCTCTTGGCAAGAGGATGGGCAAGAGCCTTTGATTTATTACTTGTCATGTTGGTGTCCTCTTGTTCTTTAATATAAGCCTATATTTGTTCCTTTGGCAACCCTTTTTTATTTGGCCTAGGACAAATTTTTATTCCTTGTAAAGGAATGGCACAAAAGTGAGCTTTTACTCGAAAATATGAGCTCTTATACTCTATTCCACATTGGCTACAATGCCAAAGAAAACCAGGAAATTGTTGAATGTCGCCAAAGAGGCAATGCTGCATCAAATTTCAAAGAACTCTTTGCATTTTGGGCAACCGAACTACAACTTCCAGTCATTGTGTATAAACCTAAAATAAAAAAAAAAACATTACAAATTGACAACATTACAATTGAAAAAATAAAATAAAAATTGGCATTATAACCCCTTATTATGAATTAAACGTTCAAAAAAAATATTCGAAACTTACTATTTTTTAAAAAACTTGAACATTTTTTTAAAAACTTGAAAAATCTTTAAAAAATTATTGAAAAATTGAAAAAGATGAAAGATTTACTCAACTTTGATGGCTAAATCTTCCTTGTGCAGCAATTCCTAACCTTTTTGTGTAGGTCTTACTCCCCCATAGCCCTCATCTTCAAAAAAAAATGAAGCAACCTTCAAAACCCAACAATGACAATTTGGAGAAAAAAATAGTCTTTTTGGTGTTTTGTGTTTGTCAAATGAGTTGCAAACACCAAATAGTGTTGTTTTATGGAAACATGGTGCATTGGAGGGCATGTTTGAATAAAAAATTATTATTTTTTATTATTGAAAATGGATGCTTTTTGGGCATCCCCAACCGCGGGTATGCGGGGGTTTGCTCGGGTATGCCCAAAGTACTGCGCGAGAGCTTGAGTTCCTTGTGGGAAGGGATCCAAGGCATCTAGGCAATACCTTGGGTGTACCCAGAGGCAAACCCGGGCTTGTCTGATACTCGGACAAGTACCTGGATCGAACTAGTACGCATACCCAGCCGGAAATAGAGGAACCCAATAACTTAGCATTTTTCCTTCCCTTTCAGCTTCTCTTTTATATTGAAGAGATAATTTAGAAGTCTAGAGAGTGTTTTCTTCTTTGCCAAAGCCATAATAGGCTAAATAGGCTAAATAATAGTCAATATTGTTAGAGAAAATCATTTTGCCATTTGGCTATTTCTAGGGAAACATGGGGACGTGTCACCTGGTCTTTTGCCTCCGGTACTGGTACTAGGGATGTCTCGGGGACAGGGGACACCTAGGGGACGGCTGGCAGCCGTCCCCAAAAAGTTCCCTTTTTTGGGGATGTCCCCGAATTGAGGAAACGTCCCAAAAGCAGACGGAGGATGACCAGCCGTCTAGGGGATAGATAGGGGATGCCTAGCCATCCCTCATCTGTCCCGGGGACGGCTGACCATCCCCCTTTTCCCAGCAGCAAATTTAACACAAAAAAAAAGAGTCAAATTTTAAATTTCCTTTTTTTATGTTTTCCTTTGTGGAACCCAGGGCCTCCCAACCCTAATATGGCAACTTAAAACTTCTTTTTACCTTCATTTGACCTCATTTTAACTTGCCAAAAAAAAATTGCAGCCAAGAGCAAAGTGAGAAGAGAAAGAGGAGGGTTTGAAGGCGCTGTTGGAGAAGAAAAATCAGGATTTTGACATCCCCCAAAACTCATCCCGCCGTTCTGCCTTCCCCCTGTACTAGAAACTTGGTGGAACATAGGCTATTTCTTTTGCAAATATCTCAAGTGATTGAGTTGTTCAAAATCCACTTCTTAAATAATCATTTCTCCACATGAGAATATTTTTGAACATGTTACATGGGATCACCTGAAGTAAAAGAACAGTTGTAACTTGTGGGAGTCTTCTCTATGGGATCCCTGCTTAACAATAGGCTACAGCTGTTTTATACCAAAACAAGGATGACTTTTCCACTAGTCATTAGAGAGATACTTGACATCACATTCATGATGCTGTCAAGGTAAGTCAACTTAACAATTCTTTTCATCTAAGTACTAGGTGGTCTTCTCTAAGAATTCTGCTGAATGTTACTTTAACTTTTAATAATATCTATCTGAAAGTTCTTAGCAGAACATATTTGAGGATATGGGGTCTTTCCAGTAGCATCATCTAGAAATCAAGCTTGGTCTATTTTTCTTTCACTTCAGTTTATGTTATTATTTGAGAGGTTGTTTTGAGGAATTAGAGATAAGTCAGTCTAACAATTCATTTTTGTCATTAACACATGAAAATGACACTCTATCTCCTTAGTCATACTTGTTTAGCAACAAATAATAATAATAATAATATTATTTTTATAGTCCACGATACCAGGCGATCTGTTTTTGGGTTTACAGATGGCTTGCAGTATATGGGACTCCTCGTACTCCCGATATGAGGGAGGCACCTAACTCGTGCTCCACAATACGAGGTGTACATACCTTACCCCCTGCAGGATTTGAACTTGTGACCTCTCTTTCAAGAGTACAAGTTCTTCACCATTAGGCCAACTCAGGCTGTATGCTTTTTATTCTTGGAGTTGTAATGAGTAATAACCTTAATGCAAGCTTGAAGATGAAGAAAATTAGAGTAAAATCTTTGTAAGAAGTTGACTTGTTGCAGCTCATTATAGAAATATGAAAAAGTATAAAAGAACATATACATTCTCTCTCTTAATCTGGCACATTATATTCCTGTAAATCTCTCAACCTTAAGAAGCAAATCTGGGTCAAGACTTGGCTCATTTTAGTACACAATTGCATTTCATCACATGTGGATTTGTGATGATGCCAGTCTATAATACTGATAAATTACTTGTTTGCAGTCCAAAATGGAAGGCTCTGATACTAATTTTGTTATTAGAAGGTGTTGCACTTACAGAGAGGTACAAATAGCCATTCCATGAACAAGGTGGTGTTGTGACCTTTTCACACATCGCCCCATCGCTGATGGGGACCCCCAGTTGCCTGTTAGTTTTTAGGGTTTTGTCTCCTTGCAACGGTTACGAGAGATCACTTTGCTTAGAGTTTCCAGTCAGTTCACCAAGAGTTATCCAAGCCAAGTCAGGAATTCATGTTTGAATCAGCGCGTAGACGTCATGGAAGCGCTCAGAAGGCCCAAGAGACGAAGATCGACTGTGAATTTGGCCAATTCTGACACTTCCTATTTTTTAGGAAAAGTTGCTTTTTCGATTTTTCATTTTTAGCATTTTTGGACCAAACAGGGTTCCCTATTTTTTAGGGTTGCTTTTTCTATTTTTAGAAAGTTTCTATTTTTGGAAAGTTTCTATTTTTAGAAGGGTCCCGAGTTCTGAAAACGCACTCAGAAGTCCGAAAAACTCACCAGAACTCTCAGAAAATCAAAATGAAAAATTTGAAAATTTTTGAAAAATTTGCAAAAAAAGTTCAAAAAAACATGAAAATCAGACCAAAAACATTCAAGAATCTGGAAAACCAGTCAAAAAACCAGTCAAGATCGACCAGATCTGAAAGTGAAACCATGGAAAATCAGCTCTCAAATCATGAAATTCATTTGAAATCTGTTCAAGCCTGAAATCTGCCATGGGAAATGAAGGAAAGATGAAATTGTGAAAATCTGGAGGTCATAAAGCTCGCCCAGCAGCAATGGAAAACATCCTTGCATCTTAGAAAGTCCGCCCTTGCATCTTGAGGCACATCCAAAAGACCTTCAAAGTCCGCCATAGCTAAGGATGAACATCCTTAGACCCTTCAAAGTCCGCCATAGCTAAGGATGAACATCCTTAGACTCTTCAAAGTCCGCCATCCTTATCCTATGACCCTTGGAAGTCCGCCTTGGCTTGAAAGGAAGTGGCAAAAGCCTTAGAAAGTCCGCCATCATATGGAAGATACCTTGGAAAGTCCGCCATCCACAAGGAAGTATGTGCCAAGGAGTCTTGAAGTCCGCCATGTGCCAAGAGGAATATCCTAACACCTTCCCAAGTCCGCCCTGCATGTGCTAAGAGGTCCCAAAGTCCGCCATCCACTAGAAGAGACGTCCAAAGAAGGCTCAAAGTCCGCCCTATGCTTAGAAGCTCGTCCAAAAGGTTAAGCAAGTCCGCCCTTGAAAGGTGGGACTTGGCTGGAGGTCATGGAAGTCCGCCTAGACTTATAAAGTAAGGGAAAATCAAAATATTTACTAAGTGTTGGCGCCCAGCTAAGGAGAGTTTTGAAATTTGCTAAGTATAAAGAGGTGGAAAACCCTTTCAAAAGGATAAAATGATGAGAATAAGTGCTAAAATGTTAAGGGAATTCGCCCTAGAAAAGAGGGACGTCCAAGATGCTCATCCCAAGGACTCAAGAGAAGTCCACCATGCACTTGGAAGAAGTTGGTAAAATAGCAAAGACATCCATGATCTACGTCCAAGATGCCAAGGAAGTCCGCCCAAGATGATAGGATGATGATTTTTGGCTAAGTGTCGAGGCCAAATCCAAAGAAAAGCTCTAAAATTCGCCTAAGTATATAGGCTAATGGATGGAAAACGAAGACATCCGGACATTTTTGAGATGACAAATGTCAAGATTGAAAGGGCATGTGCTAAAGAACGTCAGGATATGGCAAGGAATGAAACGGAATATGCCTAACACGATGAAGGAAAAAGAGGCAAAATTTGCCTAAGTATGGAAAATGCGAAGAAATTGCCAACTTCGACCGAAGAAAAATGCACGAGGTAAAAGGAAAGGAAGGATCGTCCTTGACCAAAAGGATGAAGAATATATCAGACGTCAGGAAAATTCAACCGGCAAAGACATTCGGACAAGGATCTTGCTTAGAAAAATTCGACCGAGCAAGGAAGTATTTGACTTTGGCAGAGTGGAATAAGCTTAAAATCTCGCCTCGGCAAAGAAAAATGAGGATCTGGCAATAAAATCTTCGACGGAATGGCTTGAATTTTGGTTTGGCTAGACGAAATCAAGGATGAAATCGGAAAATACACTCTCAGCCAAGAAAAACGGAAGAACAATCGAGATAGCCATGGGTCCAAGACGAACGGGTTGGAATTAATTAAAATATTTTAATATTTTAATAATTAATTCTCAACTATTTGGAATTTAAAAATACCTTGGACGGAATCAAATTTGCCAGACACGAATCGGACGAAAATGAAGTATGCCAGGCGGAGATGAAATCCGGCAAGAAGAAAATTAAATTCACCACGAATTTAATTAAATTATTTAATGATTTATTTAAAAAATTCGAAGATAAGCATTAAATAAAAAAATCGAATTTTTGAAGATCAGGGAGATTTGTCCGGATAAGTTCGAGACTGAGCCTTGTCGGAAAATAAAAGGAAAGTTGCCTGTTTGGAAAATGAAAACAAATCGAGGATCAAGAAGAAAGATGGCAGTTGCTAAATCGAATTCAATCCTTCAGCATTATAATGAGTTTCAGCAACTCATTTTTTCACACACAGCTGAAGAGAAATTTAATCTTTCTCGAAATCGTCAGGCAATCAATTCATCAATAGGCAAAGTCGAATTGTCCAGAAGGATAAGCAGTGTTATGCTGGGAAATTTTTCGTGAGAAAAGGAAAAGAGTTTTTCAAAGCTGAATTCTTTTTGAAGAGGGGCGCACTTTTCAAAAAAATCAGATTTTTAAATCTGATTTGTATTCAACGTTCCTTCACTGAGGTTTGAGGATTGGTTAATTAAGTTTGCTATCTTTTTATGCCTTTTCCTCTTGACGAAGTTCTGACAAGAATTTTCAACTTCATCGAAGTCACTTTCAGCTTGCTTTTTCGCAATATTTTAATTATTTGAACAGCTGAAAGTCATTTTTTTCGAAACCAAGGCACGTGGTTTAAACTATTTTAAAAAAAGTCTTTTTATTAATGTTAATTTTATGACTGCAGGTTGACGGACACGGCAGGAGGATTATCAAGGAAGCTGAAAATGAAGTTCGCCAATAAGGGTGCCCAAAAGGAGACCAAGGTCATCTCAAAGTGGAAGAATGTTGTAGATACTGACCTCGGACATGTGGATTTTGACGAATTCAAGCAAAGAGTATACGGTCAGAAGGGACTTCCCACAGCAATAGCCCAAAGAATGATCAGAAACGGGATCTTCCAAGCAGCTGGATTCCCACCGGCCATGGATTGTGCTGAGTTGATGGTTGAATGTGCTCGCCATTACGATGCCCAAAAGAGACAGATCATCGCCCCTGACGGACGAGTCTTGGCACATTTGAATGAAGTTGTAATCCAAGAAACCTTTGGCATCCCTGAGCATTCAAGAACGATCTATAAGACCAAAGAAGAAACCAAAATGCTATATGACAGCAAGGCAGATTTGTGCGCCACCACAGTCAACAAGGTATGGATGGACAAGCCAAAGCCATCAATCAAGAAGATGCCCAAGAGACCTCGCCGCACGGATTTCAAGGAAGATTTTGGAGATATCGTGCTGATGCTGAACAGGATCGCAGGCAATCCGCAAGGCGCCTTCTTTGAGAGCTGGATGTACTACTTCATCGACGAGGTCACCTCCGGAGTCAAGATGTTTAACTGGTCGCGGATGATAAGTGATAACCTTCACGAGCAACTGATCAACCTTGAAAAGACTAAGTCTTTTCACATGAGTTCATATGTGATATACCTATTGGCCAGATCATACAGATATCCTGGATTGATCTGCAAAGGCAGAATTGGCAATGGAGAGAACGAGCTCAGGCCTTACGACTGCTATCCTCAGCTCCAATTGAAAGAAAAGACTCACTTCAGGAGGGTGCATGATGCATTCCTAATGCATATCACCAGAAAGCTCCAAGGAGGAATACATCAAAGGCTGAGCCATGAAGCAAAAAGCCTTATCAGCAAATACGGGTCTTGGTTCATCCAATTCCCGAAATTCACATATATCAGGATCCAGGGATTTACTGGAAATCCCTACAAATTGCCAATCTATCCGACTAATCGGATGATATTGCTCGAGGTTTTGAGGCAACTAGAAGAGTACCAGAATATTCAAAGGCCGACCAAGAAGGCGTCCGTCACATTCCCTTTCTTCATCGGGAACATGCTAGAGTACTGCCCGTCCGCCCAAGCAGCTGAGAGTGCACGGTTGGAGATCCAATGGTACCCTTTCACGGCATACAAGTCCAGGGTCAATTATGACCCACATCATAACATCCGGACAGTGGAAGGAAGAAGATATAAGCACAGAACGGAACTGGAGGATTATTGGGCAAATGCTGCCGATGAATACGAGATCAGACGGAAGATGTGGTCCAGGATGTCCGTGGATTTCATGAGAACAATTGAGTTCTGCCGAGTACCTGATCAGCTTCAGGATGACGGAAACCACGTCCAACCTCGCTTTGAGGAAAGTCGACCTCTCCCTCCAGTGAAGTGGTCAGAGCCAGAGCATGCAGACCTAGCCACCCTAATGAGGCCAGTGACGAAATATTCTCAGTGGTGGGTTGATGATCATGTTCAGGAATTGAGACAAAAAGGAATCACGCTCACATATGATCTGTTGAGCGAATCAGAGTCATATTCCTCTAATGCTGGGGCATCCCATCAAGACATGGCCGGTATCGGAGAGAAAAGAAAAGAAATAGTGCCAAGTGCAGAACCTGTTTCCAAGAAGCATAAAGGAGGACCTTCTCGGTCAGCGGCGTCCAGGAATGTTGACCATTTGGTGGCTAATATAGACGACTCCTTGGTTGAGATGCTCGAACCTCTTGCAGCTCAGGAAGTGAACAATGAACCTATCCAATTAGATGATGAAGAGCCTGCATCACCAACAGGCACAGAGATTTTAGGTTCAGACAATGATATGGAAGTCCGGGATAATGACTTAGAGGAAGGAATGATTTCCGCCCTCAGAGGAGTCATGGATGTTCCAAACGAAGACGAGGTCCAAGTAGAGGATGGCATTGAACAGTCAACCATTCCAGACTGGCTATTAGAAAGAATGAAAGTTCAGGTGCCTGCTGAGGCTCAACAGGAAGAAGAGGACGATACTGCCGATTTCTTGGCAAGATTAGAACAAGTTGCCACCAAGAAGCCCGCCAAAAAGTTTTCCACCATCCAGAGGAATGAGACAGGCCACCGTTCCGTGCACATTGCAGTACCTACAGTGGACAAACCAATGGACGAAATCACTCCGCAGGAGTATGCTATCACCACTGTTGACCTTGGTCCGACATCAAAAGGTCAGGAAGTAGAAGAGTTAGATAATTCCGTCTCGACCATTAAAGCGAGACTGGAAAAGGAAGTGACCAAGAAGAAAGAGTATAAAAAGGAGGTCAAACGTCTCAAAGAATATATACAACATTTGACCCAGCCGCTAGATCAAGGCAATGCAACTGTTCCTCCTCTCCTCAATTCATCACAGGAGATGACTCAGGAAGTTGAGCATGGAATGGTGACAGCCAGGGAAGCGCAAGACTGGATGGCAGGTGAAGGCATGGAAGCTGCCTTGTTCATGGAGAGGTTGGCGCTTGCTTATGGACGAACCTCTTCGTTTCTTTCTAGGTTGATGGATATGGCAGAGACATGGGATGGTATCCCGGATATGCAAGAAAGGCTTATTCCGAGCCTTAGGATTTTGAAGAGCACTCCGAGGGAGGAGTTAGTTGATAAAAGGGTGATCGCTGCAGGGGCAGCATATGATTTTCATCACTGGTTTTGGGCAGTGACAATAAGAGAAGAAGTATTGGAGAAGGCGAGAATCGATGGGCTTGGAATTGAAGAACAGGTCAGGAAAATCCAGGAGAAGATGTGCATGATAACTACAGATGTGTTCGACCGTGAAGTCATCCGGGAGAACGACATGCAGTTAGAGAGACTGAAGCAAAAAGTTCAAGAAACTTTCTTCCCGACCGCTGGACCATTTTCGAAGCAGGACTTTGCGAGAGTGGCAAGACTCTCATCCATTCGGAAAGATTTTGAGAAGCAGGAGACAGATTGGGAAGGTACCTTTGCCAGATGCGCCGAGAAGTTGGACGGACTAGAATTCCGGATCAGCATGTTACCTCCTGTCACGATGGACGAAGTCATTGCCGTAGTGTCCAGATTCGCCAAACACAATGCCACTCGAATGGATAAGGACGCCTCTCCTTGATTATAGCTGGAACTGCCACTTTTCTGATAGTTTTCTGATGGTTAACTCTTGTTATTTTGGGAAACCCTAATTAGGGTTTGGTTGTAACAATCTGGGCCGTTAATCTTGTTTAAATCTCGGCCGTCTATTTCATTTTTGGAGCTCTATATAAACTAGTGCTCTCTCATTTTCATTTTGTGTGGAGACTTGTTATGTATATTGTCGCATTGAGACTATTTTGAATGATAAAAGCTCTTGAGCATGATTTGCCTTGAATCACTTCTTATTGTTGAATAGTAAGCGAGGTTACATATTATCTTCCGCCATAGATTAGAGTTAAAGTTAGATTAAATAGAATTTGCTTTGAAAAGTTGTTAATTGAATGAAAGATTGATCGTATCGACTCATTGGTGAAGTGTAGCTCATACTTTCTTCGGATGGATGATTTTCATCCGATGCGTAAAGTTAGCCTGAGCTCCTAAGTGTGGAAGCCTAACTTCAACCTTACCCAAGGTTTGAATATCATTCTCACAACCCCTTTGAAGATTGCACCCATTTTTGCGTATGTTGTCCAACAGGAGGCGAAACAAAATGTGGTTTATTTCGCTTCACCAAGTCCTTACTGTCTCTTGATTTCTTAGGCTTAGACTAGATTCTCTGAACCCTATTCTTTTTGCCATTTTTTTTGAGATCCACAATTGAAAGTCCTAATTGAGAACCTACAAAGATAAATTTCCTAAGTCCCTAGCTTGTGCAGACTTTCTACGTAAGTCCCCTTGTTCATTACCAGCAAATCACAACGACCACTGAACTTATCCACACGTCGAGACCCGACTAAAGAAACCTTGGAATCGCCATATGATCTTCTTTGCAATCTTAGCATACGCGGTGGTTTTTCAAGAGAGGATAGAGTGTCTTTGGACATTTTTATTCTGAATGTTTGGTGGATGATAAAACACACATCAACAGGTGGTTGTGCAGCAAAAAGAGTAGCCTTTAGGGGTTCTATCCACAAGCCCATGGTTTGGAGTCTGGACATTCACACTAGGAATCTTCTTCTGTTCAAAAGTATTTATACCTTAAAATACAGACATGTTCAGTGCTATTCAATACAGAAGGTATGCATGTAGATTGATTGAATGGCGAGTTCTTCTTGTTGCTACCATGAGATGATCAAACAAGTTGCTTTTCTTACAGCTCAGACAATCATCCATAGATGCTGGCTATACTATAGAAGCAGGTTTATTGTGGTAGTCATATCAACTCTAGGCCAACATTTTTGCAACATGGATAGATTGATACTGATTACCATTATAGGGAGTCATTTCTCTACCATAAATATAATTATATGACTAATATAATTCAAATGTTTTGAAGGAAATCTTTGATGGGAATGGTTGGAACTTGGAACCTTTCAATGTTATGATACTCTTCAGCCAATTGGCTGATCTGGTTAATGGGGGTAATCAAATGAACAACATATTAGATGGTTAAATCTAATTTGTAATGACAGAAGCAGAATACAGAAAAGAAAAGAACAGTGATATTGACACATAAAGAAAGAATAATGTTTTAAACAATATCAAAACCAACAAATTACTGATATGAGAGGTACACAAAACCATCCTTGACAAGAGATTTGAAGCTAATACTCTCTGATATTTACAGCTTGGGCTATATATCTACATACAATGGTCTAGAATTTAAGAGGAAGAGGAAGAACCACTGTTCCCACCGTCCAAGAAATAATTTGTCAGTGCTTGTCAGGAGCTAGTTCAGAATGGCCAACTTGTTGGGGCCATAACACCTTCTTTAGGACTCTGATGGTTGATTATGTCTGCTTATTGGACTTGAAAAGGATGTGGTTGATCTATCTATGTGGGCCATTTCTGATGGTTTAACTTTGTATTCTCATAATTTGGCATTTCCTTAAATTTTTTGAAACTTGAGATTTGTGACTCTGATTTCATTGATTTTTATTTGAAGCCTCTTGGAATTCTCAATCTGGATTTATATAGACCCACTGCAGATTGTGGCTAAAACACTCTCTGTTTGGCCAGGAAAAACAGAATACTTTTTTTATGACATTTTGTGTCTCCTGCAACTTTTCCCTGCAGTGCCACTAACCTGTCTCAGGCAGCCTAGATCATTGGCATAGGTTAATTCCATTATGGTTAAAACTCTAGCGGGTTTAATCAAATGATGCATGATAGTGGACAATTTAAGAAAATCTAGATAGAATAGAGGCAGTTATTTAATGTCACAAAACCAGCTATTGGATTTTAGTAGGAGTTGGTTATGTAAAGATTAGAAATTTTCAGCATATGATTAAAGATTATGCAAATGTTTCAGTTGTCTAAGAGACTAAGAAACGTAGATTAAAACAACATTGTCTGATTCAAATTTGATTTGTGGTAGAACAGTCTTAAGAGTTTGATTCAATATAAATATGCAGGTTCCTATGATAGAAATTAATTACTTTTAGACTTTAGGTAAGCTTTGTAACTCCAAAGGGTTGCTTTCAACTGTTCTATTCTTTCCATTGGAAATCACTTTTGTGACTTGACCACTGCCTTGATATGGATTCTTCCTATGTTCTATGATTTTTGGTGGGGGATGTGTAGAGAGATCCCCCAAACTTGGGACAGCGTGGAAGAGAAATATAGGTATTATAAAAAGTAGTAATTTCAAATTAGTGATGGCTTAGAGATTTGATTGCAATATAATTATTATGGTTTCAATCTTTTAACATATGCATTTAGACTTGAACTTACTGAGAGATACATATGGACTCATTTTGCTTTTCTTGTATTCAGACACCAATCACTTTTGCTCATTTTCTTCTAAGCAAAATTCTCAAAATTTTATTTCCTGTTTGTATAGAACATATAACATTTCACCAATTTTATATATTCCATAAGCACATTTCTAGGAATAAGCATATTACTTGATACTCAACTAAATTTTTGATTCTATTATATGTTTTTTCATATGATACAATTAACACATGAGACTGCATTTATGTGGATTAAAATTTAACTTTTCAAAATTTTGATATCCTTTCCATATTTATTGAATTGACTTGAACTTACTGAGAGATACATATGGACTCATTTTGCTTTTCTTGTATTCAGACACCTATCACTTTTGCTCATTTTCTTCTAAGCAAAATTCTCAAAATTTTATTTCCTGTTTGTATAGAACATATAACATTTCACCAATTTTATATATTCCATAAGCACATTTCTAGGAATAAGCATATTACTTGATACTCAACTAAATTTTTGATTCTATAATATGTTTTTTCATATGATACAATTAACACATGAGACTGCATTTATGTGGATTAAAATTTAACTTTTCAAAATTTTGATATCCTTTCCAGATTTATTGAATTGAGCTAATAAATTCTTTTGTGCATTGACAATAATACTGTTTGTATGCCATAGCTCCTCTATTCACAAAACTTTAAACATCTTTAACTCCAAATGTTATGTATGCAAATTCCTGTTTTCACTTTTTCATTTGTGCTACAACCCATTAGTGCAATAAAGCTCATATGTAACAGGTTATTTTGAAAAATAGGAAGGTACAGCAACATATGCAAGGGGGCAAAAACAGGGTTATTATTTGTGAGTGCTGGATGGCATGTATTTGGTTCAGGTGGATTGTACCTATCAGAGATTTCAGAATGATAGTTTTGTTGAAATTCTCATAGATAACAATGAGGTACAAGTGCTTTAAAAAGCTTGAAATATGTTAAGAGATAAAACTTTTGGGGAAAAAAAGAGAGAAGAAAATGGAACAGCCTAGAAAAAGAGTAGGCCAGCGCTTGAGAGAAGCTGCTAAATGCAACAGCAAACAATCCTTTATAGTTGCTAAAGACCTGCCTGGTGAAAAAGTTTGTGGTCGGTGTGAATTTGATGGACACAAACAGATCAACAGTCAGATTTTTTTTAATTCTGTCAGGAGGCTTGGGGTTTGCCCAGGGTTCACCCTGGGCACACTAGGTACCCTAATGTGAATTTGATGGATACTAATAAATCAACAGTCAGCAGTTTTTTGTTTGTTTTTCTGTTGGGAGGCATGGAGTTCACTCAAGGTTTGTACTGGCCCAATTCTTCAATGTCTGAGCCTTCATTATTTCTCCACCCCTGATCCTGAAGGATTTTCTTATCTTGGACTTGCACATTTCTTCCTCACCATCTACCTCTCTGAATTGAGTGCATATTAGGTTATTCCAACACTTAGCCATTTCTTCCAACATGCAACTTTCTTCTTTCGAGGTTGTAATGTTGTCTTGGAGTATTTACTCCATCGTCTCAAATCATCATGCTTTAGCCCAGGTGTTCACCCCGCAAAACAAATAAAAAGAAGAGCATCAGAACACTTATAATAAAAAATTCACTTCACTTATCTAATCTCCATGCTCTGATTTCCAAGGTCGATCTTTGGATAAAGTTAACCGTAGCACAACTTTTGCCTTCTTCATAACTTTTCATCGCGGGCGCATTTAGAGACTTGAGCTTGGAGTTTGTGCCTTAGAAATTTCTCCACCTTGAGGACGTACTTGAAAGTCTGATGTTTAAGTTTCACTTCATCTTCAAATTCTTCGTGCCTTAGCATATTTCACCTCATAGAATTTATCTTTCATTTCAACAGACTTAGGCATTTTCATATTTTATTCCTTAGAAATTTTTTACTTTGTCTGCCTAGAAAATTTCATCATCTGAGCGCCTAGTGAAAATCCTCACTTTAAAATGTCTAGTGAGGTGTGGAAAACTTCTAAATCATCTCCTCGTTAAAGATATCTAGTACCCAAAAGAAAATTCCCCTCGGAAATGCAAAATCCACGTGTATATAGACGAAGGGGTACATTTAATTTTTTATTTTCAACCTTTGAAAAAATATTTCATCACCAAAGTTTATTCTTACTTCTCCTTGTGCTAGGCGTACTTGAAGATGTCACTTTTCCTGACTTAGAAAACAATCAAACTTCTTTGTAGGCGTTTTTGGCCTATCTCTTCCTTGGGCGCAAATGAAAGGGGCTCACGCCATGCCTTGGAAATTTCTCCTTCATGTTTCTAACTTGGGCGCATTTTGATGGGTGTACTTCTATTTTTTTATGCCTTAGAAATTATTTGCATATCTTGGGGGTGCATTTAGGTAGGTCTCCTGCCATTTGCAAACTCTTAGAAATTTTCTCATTCCTCCTACATAGGATAGGCGCATTTGATAAAGTCATCTTCCATTTTCATGACTTGGAGAATTTTCTTGCCACCTATTCATCATGGGCGCATTTTGGGAGTGTCTACTTCCATTTTTCCTTAGAAACTTTTCCAAACTTCATGCTTTCCTTGGGCGCATATAGGGTGTCCTTCTTCCAGTTTCAAAACACTTAGAAATATTTCAACTCCTTCTCCAAGTTTGGGCACATTTCACAAGGTGAACCTCCAATTTCAAGCACTTAGCAAAATCTCCAAGCATCTCTTTCTTCAAGGGCGCATATAGGGGTTTGAGCTTTCACTTTTCAACACTTAGATATTTTTCCATTGACCTCCAACTGCCAGGGCGCATATGAGATGGGCTACTCCCAATTTTGATGCGTTAGCCAAATTTCCTTCAACTTCTCAAGTTGGGCGCATATGCTAGGTTGAGCTTTCATTCTTACAGACTTAGACAATTCTTCAAGGCTAACTCTCCACTAGGGTGCATTCAAGGGGTCCAACTTTCATTTTCTCAGACTTAGAATATTTTACTATTCCCCTCTTCAAGCTAGGCGCATTCAAGGGTAGCTACTTCAAGGTTTCTTGCCTTAGAAAATTCTCAACACTTCTCCTTCAAGTTTGGGTGCATATGACTAGGCTTACTTCAAGTTTTCAAGACTTAGTCAATTTTTAAGCTTCCCCCCTCAACTTGGGCACATTTGGGGGTACTTACTTCCAATTTCCAAACACTTAGTAAAATTTCCACTTCATCTCCCATCCTAGGCGCATTTCAAGGGTCAAGCTTCAAGTTTCAATGCCTTAGAAACTTTCTTACCCCTTCTCAAGGTCAAGGTGCATCTCAGGGGTCCTACTTCCAATTTCAGACACTTAGAAAAAATCTTCAAGCTCTCCATGCAAGTTGGGCACATTCTACTAGGCTAGCTTCTAGTTTCAAGTACTTAGCCAAATTTTCACCTCCTCCACTTCAAGATAGGGCGCATTTGATGCCTTGAGCTTCTAATTTCTCATACTTAGCAAATTTTTCATGGCCCTTCAAGCTTCTTAAGGTGCATTTAGTAGGCTGAACTTCCATTT
Source organism: Sequoia sempervirens (assembly GCA_007258455.2). Taxonomy (NCBI): domain Eukaryota; kingdom Viridiplantae; phylum Streptophyta; class Pinopsida; order Cupressales; family Cupressaceae; genus Sequoia; species Sequoia sempervirens. The sequence goes on from VDFB02047230.1 coordinate 118,777,479, forward strand.
TGCTAGACTTAGATGAATTTTCAACTCATTTCAGCTTGCTAGGGCAAATTTAAGGGGGTGTTCTTCTGATTGCTCGTGATGTCCTTAGCTTACCCTAGCTTTCTATTTTTAGAAAGTTTCGCACTTTTCACATTTTAAGTTGATTTCTAGCTCTAGAAGGCTTGATTTTCATTTTGCCCTAATCTTCGTGACGTGATTGAGCTATGGCCACATGGGGTTTGCATGCCCCTGCTATTTTTAACAACTTACTAAAAATAGCAAGTGCTCATAATAAGCTCAGATTTTGTGAGTAGATTGCCTGAAGGATGTTGATCGTGATTGGATGCTACTCTGAGGTTACTCGCGTTTTGCCCTACTTTTTAGGAAACCCTAATTTTTCTACATGCACATCTGTAGGCCTCCGTCTGATCCTGTTCTTGTTGCATGTTGTTCATTTCAAAGAGTTGAAGTGTTGGTGATGTTGTGCCTACTAAATATGGACCTGCTAAAAATAGTAAGTGCCTGAAAAAGTGACCAACCAACTGCTAGACTTGTTTGCATGCAATACTACCCGAGAGATCTCAAAAAACCCAGAAAAACTCATAAAATTTGTTTGCATGCAGGCACCTGCTAAAAATAGAAAGTTGTCAGTTTGACTTGCATGTTATATCATTGTGAAGCTCTCGAAAAACCCAGAAAGATTATGTTGACATGCATTGAAAATTCCAACATGCAAACCCTGAAAATGGCCTCTGAAGGCAGAATTGCTAAAAATAGTAAGTTATCTATTTGTGCTCAAAATTTGCAAGTGATGAATTCTAAGTGTTCTAAGTGCAGTGCAGTTGTCAGAATTTGAAAATCCCAAGAAAATAGGCCCCAAATTGGCACTTACTAAAAATAGCAATTTGTCAGAATTTAGTGAAAATTCAGTGGGAGCCTGCTTGAAGCATCCTAACAGCAGTGCTAAGCTCACAATTCGATTAGCCAACTCGATTTGACCTCAAAGTAGCCTAAAGATTGTAAACCCTAATTCATCGGAAAGCTCTCCAGACTCGGCCAAAATTCAATTCTAGGTCAAATGGAAAGTACATCACTAGACAGAAAGAACCGACAGAGAGAGACAGACCCAAAACCAAAGCCAAAAGACCCGAATGGAGCGAAAATTAGGGGGACCCCATTTTGAATGGGGTGATGTGTGAAAAGGTTACAACAATTATGTGTCATAGTATATCCTTATGATTTAATTGTTGCTTATTTTGTGTGGAATAATCAAGGCCTCACTTTCATTTCATCTAGTTTCATGGTCTAGTCTTCCTATTTTTGTATTAGTACCCTGTAATATATTTCCAGTCTTAGGATTACCTATCAATGCAATATTTCTTTCAACTTTTGTGGATTCTGTTTTTTCAGTTTCATCCTGTTTGGTTGTTCATCTACTATAGTTTTTTAAGAATCTCATTTCTCCTTCTATACCTTTAGCTATGCCTGCATCTTATGTTCTGGATGCTTAATTTTCACATATTTTTCTTGTATATTGCTTGTATGTCAGCTTTATGGATATGCCAATTATTGTGATCTTCTTTCTATTTGACTTGTTTTTATTGATCTGTTTTTCCCATTTTTCTTAAGTGCCTTGATCTGTATTTTGTTCATAGATTCACTCATTTATTTGATTCTTGTGTAAGTGGTAATTTGGATATGTGGTTTATGGCAAAATGCTTATAGTATTTGCATAGAAGATAAGTTAGTGGCCATTTTCTGCAGGGAGAGTTGGAAAAACATCTCTTGTCTTGCGATATGTAAATAATGTCTTCTCTGACTCACAAGCAGCAACAATACAAGCTTCTTACCTTACAAAGCGTCTCAATATTAATGGAACGGTTGTGACACTTTCCATTTGGGTGAGTATTTTAACTTCTAATCCTGAAAGCATTTTGTTAGTGTTTAATTAGTTCCTATTTCCCAATGACATGTAAGTAGATTGGTTAATACCTCAAGATAAGCTTTTCTAATGTTATTCTTGGTTAGTAGTTTCTAGACATCTAAGATTTAAGAATGGGATTATCATCATTAATTTAATCAATTTAAACTTTATAACATGTGAACTTATGTTTTGTCTCTAACAGTGGAAGTGTTAATCATTGTGGATTAACATTTTTTTCCTTAATTTTGAAGTGTTTCCTAATGAGTATTTAATATCCATGCTTACATTTACTGGCCCAAAATAATTGAAAGCTATTTACACTTGTGCATGCAATTCTAAACAGGATACAGCAGGCCAAGAGCGATTTCATGCTTTAGGCCCTATTTATTATCGAGACGCAGATGGTTTGTACTTTTTTCTATCATTTCTGTGTTTTTGTTGCTTATTTCTGATTTTTTTACAATTCATAAGGCTCACATATTGTGTATATATCTTATATGTCATGGAATTGCAGCAGCACTGTTGGTGTATGATGTCATGGATAAGGATAGCTTCACACGAGTCAGGAATTGGGTGAAGGAACTTCGCCAGATGGCATCCAAGAACATAATATTGGCAATTGCTGCAAATAAGAGTGACTTAGTAAGGTCACAAAAGATTGATTTACAAGAGGCAGAAAGGTATCGTTATCACATTTTGTTGCTTTTCTTATTTCATAGAAGAAATTGATGACACTTTAAAAGTATTTTGTTATGGAGAAAAATACATCACTAAGCAATCAAGATCTAAATTATGAAAAAATTAACAAATTCAGGCTAATTAAATTTTAATTGTTTATCATTAATAGAGTAGGGCTATTTTAGAGTAACACTAATCAGGATTTCTGTCTTATGTTACTATAGAATCATCAATATTCAGTGTGACTATGCATTATTTTAGATAAACTTGTAAGGGTTCAATATTAGGGGCTCTTTCCCATCTAAAATAAGACAATTCAAAGATGAATAAAAAGTGCATGAACTACCAAAATCATACATTACATGCAAGCAAGACCTGTTAAAACTAGCCTTTTTAACTGTGAGATTGTAGGACAACATGCCCATGTTTAATTGTTTCTGAAGATCTCTTTCTTTTATTTACTTCTGTCCATCCCATGGCTTCCACTTCCACCTCACAATCTGAAGACAATGATGAAGAAGAATGCGACTGATTAATAGTGTCTAATATTGAATCTGGAACCTCCCAATATCCCATTCTTCTGCCTAAGATAAACTGCTAGATCTTGTAGAATTTTGAATTCTATAAGGTGTTGGAAGCTTAACTTGTGAGCTCTCCTTTGCTATATTTTTCTCTTACAGATTTGAGACCATCAGACAAAAAGTTATAACCTTTTTTTGGTTCTACTTTTCTGGAACCAGAAGAAACCTTTTCTTCTCTTCATGCAGTAAATTTCCCATTGCCGGGGATGAGCAAACTACATGACAGAAGTGGAGCTGTGAGGTGGGGAGACATGGTTGCCTGAACGGCTGATAAATCTGGTTGCTTAGGTGAAACATTAATTATCGGATAAGATGGTGACACTAGGTTCCCATGAGATTCTTCAGACAATGAGGGGGCATCTTTTTTAAGGGCGAGATGTGAATAGCTGGCACCTTTCCACCATCTGGCTGGATTAGTTGTAGGAGATTTGCCTATTTTACAAATCAAAGCTATATGTCCTAGTTGAAAACATTTGCTATAGTGAAATGGGATATTCTCATAATCCAGCACTTGCTTCCAAATCCTCTCCTCCACTTTCACCCATATTTCATCCAAAAGTCCTTTGGCTAAATCTAGCTCAATCTAGATCCTCACAGAGGTCAAATGAGCAAGATCATCCATTTTTGGGTCAAAAGCTAGAAATTTGCCAAGGGTACTTCCAATTTTCCAACACCTTGAAAACACGCATCTACCCAATATTGCAGCTGTAATGTCCCTTACCCAACCTTGTCCTAGAACTCACTTGTTTGCCCTGGAATTCGTTTGTTGATTAGGATTAGGGTTTCTTTCTTCCAAATGAGTATTCTCCTAATTCCATAACTCTAGGTTGGAATCCTATATTCATCCATATTGACATCATATCTGTTAGCATTAATATCTAGATATCAAAAAATAAGACATAATCATAATGCAATTATGCAGACATAATCATACTTGCAGATTGAAAACATAAGAGTCACTCAGCCCATCAGGAGAGGGGAACCCTTAAGGGGCCTACTGTCTACCACCTTCCAATGCCCAACCTTATCTCAGGCCTGTGGGGCAGAAAGCCTAGGTGGGACACTCACCCCTCCATGACCCAACCCTTGCAATGGGCCTGTGGGGCAGACTACCCAACCCTTATCTCGGGCCTGTGGGGCAGAAAGCCTAGGTGGGACCCTCACCCCTCCATGACCCAACCCTTGCAATGGGCCTGTGGGGAAAACTACCCAACCCTTGCTTTGGGCTTGTGGGGCAGAACCTGAGGGAGGTTTTTAGATGAACCACTTAAGGCATGGCTCACTTCTCCTGGCAGGGTTACAATCAGATTTGCAGACAGTTCTATCTAATGCAGCCAACATTGATCTACTTGCATTTCTATTTATTATGCCATGAAAAGGGTCCAACCAAAGTATGTAATATAGCAAGACAATATACCAGAGTGCAGAAAATAAATAAGACAACAAAAAGTAATCATCACATATGCAGTCATTAGTACTTGACATGTATTTACACATGTTATGCAATCAGAGTATTCAATATGATCAGACAGTTCATTGAGTCCTAACATGAAGGGGAATCAGAATACAGAATTGAATTAAGCAATATTCATGTCTACATGTTCATTATGTTCTTTTGCAATTCAATACATCCTGCAGGTCCAATATTAGTTCGATGCAAATGTAACTTGCAAAAAATAAATATGAGTGCAAATTACTCATCATTAGAACCATATCTATAGAAGATAAACCATTTGGCCTATGATCAATCAAGGACTACACAGTCCGCCTAAATACACTGCTGATTTCCAGTCTAGTGAAGTCTGTTTCTAGATTTGATATCAAGAAGGCATGGTTCTAACACATCAGAAGGGACTGTGTGCATTTCATGAATAAAGTCTATTGGTTATATTTAATAGTACATAGATCGGCTACGCAAACACGGTTCATGCAGCATGGTTATGTCAGATTGAAGATAACTAAACGTTAAAGCTAAGTGAGTAGTCTCACCTAATCGGCTATGTCTTCCCATGACTCTTTATTTCTTAATCGCCTTCCTTCAATCTTGCATTTGATTGATCATAGGATAAAACATATATAAATAAATATTAACCTATTCATGTTTATATTAAGATCGTAATTACGTATAAGGCTCAATAATTGCTGCAAGCATCATTATTGCATAATCGTATATGACATTCTTTACTTATATCAATTAATATTTATATATATGTTTATATAATTCTTCTTTTCTTATACTATTATTTATATATATATATATATACACTTTATTCATCCATAATTGGCCACCGCCAAAGAAAGTGTCCCATTGAGGGGGCTTCATTGGTCTAAGCACATATTATAGATGGTTTGTGAAGGGATTTTCTTCATTAACTGCTCCTTTGACGGATTTGACCAAGAATGATGCCTTTGTTTGGACGGATTAGACTCAAAAGATCACGGACCATCTTAAGAAGGTAAAAAGTACTTCGTCTTGTGTTTGTGTTATCGGATTTCTCTAAACCTTTTGTGCATGAGTGTGATGCATCCGGTATTGGTATTGGGCCTGTTTTGATGCAAGACAACTATCCAATTGCTTATGAGAATCAAAAATTGAATGATGTTGAAAAGAGCTTCTCTACATATGAAAAGGAAATGTTGGCAATCATGCATGCACTTGAAAAGTTTAGTCAATATCTTGTGGGCAGCAAGCTAATAGTGAGGACAGATCATAATAGCCTCAAGTATTTCATGGAGCAAAAGGGATTAAATGAGAGACAACAACGTTGGGTGAGTAAGCTTCAAGGATATGATTTTGATATTGAATTTGTCAAAGGGAAAAATAATGTTGTTGCTAATGCATTATCTAGAAACTCTTCAATTTGTGCACTTACAAAAATTTCAGCCTCTTGGAAGGATCATCTATTAGTAGAGTATTCAAAAAATCAGCATGCTTGTGAGATTCTAGATGGCAAAATCAGTGATGAAAGGTATAAAGTGTTGAATGACATCATCTATTATAAGGATATAATCTATTTTGTACCCGAAAGTAAGCTTAAACATAAGATTCTTGCTATCCGTAATAATCAGTTTACTGGTCATCCAGGTTATTTGAAGACATATAGGTACATCCATGAAAGATTTTCATGAAAAGGTATGAAAGATGATGTCCTCAAGCATGTAAGAGAATGCATAGAGTACCAAAGGAATAAAGCTGAATTTTTGTTGTGGTGGATAGACTCACTAAATATGCTCACTATATGTCAATGCCTTTTGAGTTTAAAGTGCCACAAGTTGCTGGTATGTTTTTTGAACAAGTGTTTAGACTTCATGATGTGTCAAAAAGAATTGAAAGCGATAGAGATCACATATTCATTAGCATTTTTTGGCAAGAGTTGATGAAGCTGGCTGGAATAGAACTCGATCATAACACTTGTTATCATCCTCAAATAGATGGCCAAACATAAATTGTAAACAAATGGCTTGAAGGCTACTTGAGAAACTTTGTTTTTAGGAAGCAAAAGGCATGGGCGGTTACACTTGGCTGAGTTTTGTTATAACACTACATATCATATGAGCATAGGTATGAACCCTTTCAAATCCTTGTATGGTTATGAAGCTTCTACATTTGTGGTCTTGGCTTTTTCTGATTCTAAAGCTACAAAAGCTCTTGAGTGGGCTAAAGAGAATCAAGATATTTAAGGCACTTAAGGATAATATTCAGATTGCAGAGGAATAGTAAAAGAAATATTGCCATTGAGTTGAGAGGTCTTTTGTGGTGGGGAGACATGGTATTTGTGTATCTTCAACCTTATAGACAATCCTCATTGAAAGTTGGTGGAGTAGAAAAGCTTAAACCAAAGTTCTATGGACCTTTCAAGGTGATTAAAAGAATTGGTGAAGTAGCATATGAGTTGGAGCTGCCACCTACAAGCAAAGTCCATAATGTGTTCCATGTGTCATGCCTCAAAAAGGCTTTTGGACAGCAAGTGATTCCTTGTATAGAATTGCCTCCTATGGATGAAGAAGGTAAGTTGATACTCATTCTGAAAACAATTTTGCAAGGGAAAAGAAGCTAAGCAGTAAAATAATTTTTGAGTATCTCATCAAGTGGAAAAACTTTCCTTTGGAGGATGGTACATGAGAAGAAGAGGAGGTTCTTAAGCATCCTAGTCTACAAATGCTTGAAAACAAGCATTCTTTGGGTGGGAAGGACTGTGATGTCCCCAACTCAAGCCATGTGGGTTAACAATGCATGGGCTGTCCTTTCTTTGGATTACCTAAGAGGAAGAGGATGTAAAGCATTATTGGGTAAGTGTGGAGTCTTTGGCTTGTATCCTATTCTATTCTTAAGTTGTGGGCACATCTTTTTATGCAACTTAAGTGATTCCTAGCAAGGACTCAAGTTTTCCCCCTTTTTAAAGTTTAATTACTTGAGGGACATGTACATTAAGTGATTTTATTAAACATCTGCCAAAAATGTCAAGGAGGGGTGTGGGATTTCAAGGAGCCTATTGGCTCATTTTTTAGGGATTTTATTTGGAACATTGGATTGAGTTAGCAATGGATCAATGGTTAAGGTTAAATCCTTCTTTTGGGAGTCATTATATAACATTTTAGGGTTCTTTTGGAGCTCATTATGTTATCAGTCTTTTCTCTATTGCTGTTGCAATCTTTTGCTGTCAACATATTGCTGATCCTAATATTCTGAATCTCACCTCCCAAAATGGCCTCCAAACTTGATAATGAAGTGCAGCTCTAAAAATGATGTGCTAGGGCATCACAAACCAAAGCCCTTACACTGAAACACACCCTTTTGACTAGGGGGAGCCCGTATGTCTACAGGAATATGTCTTCATGTTTCTGAGAATCATTGAAGCTAATAACAGAAAGGACAAGTGGGACAGACCTAGCACTGGTTTATTGGGGTTTTGACAAGGACGGCTAGGGTTTGAAGATATTCTGAGGTATTTGTGCCTAAATCTGCATATTGTTAATCATAGTCATATCAGAAAATTATGGAAAAATCAATGTAAGCCATTTATGTAAATTCTGGGCAGATTTGAATTATTTTTTTCTGTGACTTTTCTATGTTCAGAAATAATCAGAAATTTATTTAAATCAGCAAAAAGATCAGATCAATAATCTGAGTTTGTTAAAGGATATTTCATTTGCAAACAAAATTTTAGAATTTTCTGTTGTATATTTTGGGGAATATTGTAGTTTTTCCTCTATCCCTATTTGAGGGATATTACAGTTGGACTAAGAAAAATAGAGTTTAGCTGACTCATACTTCCTATAAGTTCCGATCAAATTGAGGAAGTTTCGATTCAATTCTTCTTTCAGGTTGGTACCTAATGAAAGGCTTTATAATTTGTTGACATAGTTATCTGGAAACTTGTACCTTGACGTATGGTAGTGGGAATATTGTAGTTTTTCCTCTATCCCTATTTGAGGGATATTACAGTTGGACTAAGAAAAATAGAGTTTAGCTGACTCATACTTCCTATAAGTTCCGATCAAATTGAGGAAGTTTCGATTCAATTCTTCTTTCAGGTTGGTACCTAATGAAAGGCTTTATAATTTGTTGACATAGTTATCTGGAAACTTGTACCTTGACGTATGGTAGTTCTCTCCCTTAAAAATGTGTCTTTGTCTTAGACATATATATGGGATTGTCTCTAGATGTAGGTCACTAAAGATGATTTTTCCTAGCTTGTCTATATTTTTAATGGAAGTGTCCCTTGAAAATCTTGGAAACTCCTATAGAAGTTACTAAATGTCATATAAATCTTATTGATTGAAAAAATCAATAAGTGAGATGTAATAGGTGCTAATAAGTGGTTGATGATAATTAAAAGATCTAAAGAAAAATGCTATAGGAATGTTGTTTCTTATTGTTACATGGATAAATTACTAGTATTTTTGGAGCCAAATGATTTCTTAGCAAAGCCTAAAATTGTTTTAAAAAGAACAGGAAACAGTAAGAAAGTTTGAGATGTCTCCATGTAAAAGATTATCAATTGATTGAATTGGGAAAGAGGGTTACTCTAGAATCTACAGTAGTAGCTTGTGCTAATAAACTATAGGCTATATATTTAACTTTTCACAGGGTGCTGTGTTTAGCCATGGCATATCTGTACTGGGTCTTTGTCCCAATCTAGGAATGGCTTGGTAATCCCCAGTGTTTACTGCTATATCTGATAATTTAAATACATGAATTAATAACATAGACGACAACCCATACCAGCTACAGGAGTAAATTATATCTTTATTCACACATGAAATTATTATAGAAGAGGACTAGAGATGGTCAGCCAAGGATCAAAGTTGATCCGACTAGATCATACTACTCTCCTTGATGATACACAATATATTTAAAGGATCTGGCGGTTTCCAAGAAGAACACAACCGTCAACCAACCGACGCTTATAACTACCCAAAGCTGACAATCAATTAATACATAGTTGGATAACCAATATTACTGAAGCATAATAATAGACATTCTACACCGACTACACCCAAGTTGCATCTTAGATTGTGAGTTTTTCTTAGGTGCATCCCAGATGTACCTGGGTAAGGCCTACAATCTGAGGGTGCACCTCGGCCCAAAAACTACAAAGATTGAAAAACTAAAAAATTAAGTAACCTAAACTAACCATAAAATTAACTACCTAATTACATTAACTACACTTACAACACAATAAAAGCAAAAGTAAATAACACTTCTTACTTTGATTCCTCACTCAAAACTCCATTGTTACTCATTGCTTAGGGCTGTAAGTTTGAATTGTGTTCAAACATTGTGCTGTCGCTATAATTTTTAGTTTTAATGTTAACGTATATTTTGTACAACTGTACCTAGCCATACTGAACTCAGGTTAAAAAAGCTGGCAAATTGCCATATCTGAACCCTGACCCTGAACCTGAATCTGCACCAGCAACTAATTATTTAATCCTAAACACTAAATTTATGAATTTTGTATAGTATATTCAATCTCTGAGTACTCCTGTACCTGTTTTTTCAAAATGGCATCGTTACCCAGTCCTCATCTCCATACCAAGGACATATCTTGTCTCCCATTAAATATGATTATGGTCATGTCAACATCACCATAAGTATACAAAGGAAAGTCAAGGGGTATGGCAATGCTACTTCTAGAATAGAATTTTTTATTGGGGGAAATCAGAGTTTGGTTATGTATGCAAATGTTAATCCAAGTAATCCTTCTGGACAAGCACTTCATTTAAAAATGCAATTCATAATGTTTGGATACATGGTTTTGTTATGATTTGAAGTAGAACACAATTTGAGGCAGACTGCAATTTGAACTCAATACATTTAACAAAGAATTCAAATGCTTAATTGTGTCCTTCGCTGTCCTTGCAAAGAATCTTCTGCAAGGTTTATAATTAGAAAATTTAAACTTGATCATAGGAAACTCAGAATGATCATCAAGATCAACAGACTTCCCATCTTTGGTTATATAATCACTCAACACTTCAAACTTATCATTGTAAGCTCTGTAGGAGTGTTGTTGCCTTCTATAGGAAAAGACTCATGATGACAAGGATTCGGAAGTAGTGGATCTTTTCTAGGAACAATTTATATGTATTTGGGAGAAATTTATTATTCAGACAATAACAAAGCAACAACTTTCTTTCCATGTGCTGATTGGGCAATGGGGGCCTTTCAAGGAGGTGCTTTGAGTTAGTTGAATAGCTTGGGCCTTGTGAGTGGTAGAGGAAAAAGCTCTCTTGCTTCTGTTGAGCCCTGGCACTCCTGACATTTTCATTTGTTCTGTTTATAGTCCCTTTTTTACCAATTTTATTGCTCTTATGAGACTTAAAAAAACATTCATGATAACCAGGCATTCTACTTTTTGTGCCAAAAATTCATTTCTATTTCCTTAAGGACATGAGAAAGATCTAATTCAATGTAATTTCTAACCCATGGTCTAGGAGAGCAAGGCCAAACAGCCACTGCCCAGATTACTTCGTCACAAACTATTTTTCTCAGAGAAATAGTGAAATACTATTACAAATTACACCAGTATCACAACTCTAACATCCTAATAGATCTTCAGTACAAAATTTTGGGATTTCTTCCTTGGTGACACCACAAAGTCAACCAGATCAATTTCAGGTATAGCAAGAGCTGCAGAAGCAAGCAATAAAAGGAAAAAAATTTAATGCCCTAAAGTGCAGCTGTTTGAGCTTTTAGAGCTCAAGGCAGGTGGGGCCATATGGATAACTAATATAGACATCTGGATCAGAGTACAGAATTAATCCAGGTATTCAGCTATGATAAGTTCAGGCATGCAAGTATTCAACATTCACATTCCTGCCACTGAAGCTTTCTGTTCATTCTCCCATCCAGCTCTATAATGCCCTCTAAACTTTAAACTGCAGACATTTTTAAATATACAAAAATTATGTGTATTAATTTCAATATAATATGCTAAATATATGTTTTTGAAATGTCTATTTCTTAATTTTTGAAGTCTGTTGCACCATTCTGCATCTGCACTCATACTTCTGGCAGCATATTATTGTAGGCTTTTTAGAAAGAAGTCAAAATGCAAGAATACATTCTTTAAAGATAAGAACTGGTTCGATCTTTAGTCAGTGATCAGAAAGTGAAGTGTTCAACACTCCTATAACAGCTCTTAAGTAACAAAAGATTTATTTAATAAATATTTTTATTTGTTCAAGGATTGGGCAAAGATTGCACGGGATCTAAAATCATAGGTGGCCAGAACCGGTAAGGATAATATTTATTGTGGGTTGTTATAAATGCTCCATCATTGATCCTAAATTTGCCATTATAGTGTTTTTCTTTCATCAGTTATGTAACTCTTATTGCATTTTGAATTTGATTATTCAGATATGTTTTTTTTTAATTTATTTTGATTATTACCAAAATAAGCTACACTTTTTTAATGTATGGTTTACATATACCAATGCAGGTATGCAGAATCAATTGGAGCAAAGCATTTTGTCACATCAGCAAAATTAAATACAGGAATTGAGCAAGTGTTCCTTGATATTGCTACTCGTAAGTTCTATCACATTTGATAGTTATATTATATGAGTGCCTATGCAGTCATTCCAGTTTAAAGATATAAACAATGAAATATATTTGATATGAACTTATGATGAATCATTGCTTCAGACTTGGATTAGGTTTTGTGAGTAAAAAAGATACACTTCAACTAATTTCTTGCACAGCTAATTGTTTTTCATGGTAACTCCCGATAAGAGGTCAGCCATTAAAATGTTGAAAAAATATCAGCGAGCCTTGGTATTCTCAAGTTTCCCTCATTGTAAAACTTGATTCCGAGAGTGACAATAAAGGAACCCAGTATTTTTTGGAGTGGAGTTAAAAAAGGATTCTAGAACTCTGGATATGCCAACCATGGAGTGTCAGGTTTTAACTTGAGCGGGAGGCATGCCAAGTAAGAAATAATTAGTTGACTTAATAATTATAGCTTTTGAGAAATCTTGACTTTGATTTTTAATTTGCATTGCCCTCCATATGGATATGAAAAGCTAAGCACTGAACTATGGTTCTTCCCCATACAGATTGGAATGGTCAACCATAGGTTTCAAAAGTTGAAAACTGACTATGCAAGATAGATTGCATCTAGTTGGAGAGGGAGACCTAAGATCTAGACACGTATATATACTCCTAGATATGTACCTTATCAAAGAGGGATATCTTTATTTGATGTTGGTGTGTCAAAAAATGGGCGTGGAGTATGGTGATGACTCAGATGCGCTGGTTAAAATGTATAAAGAGGTACGATTCAACAATGGGTATGTCTGAAGCTTTGTAGTTTGTCCACAGTAGGGGTATTGTGAATGTAAGGCATGAAGAAAGACACAATACTGTTGTATAAGGATATAGCTGATTTCCGGATCCACAATGACATTCTTAATCATTGTCAAATCTTACAAGGACACGCTTTACAATTGCTAGCAGCAAAACTCTAACCAACATATGAAATTCAAGAGACCAGGTTGGAAATCAGAGTTTAAGGTTGTTTGGAAAGATAATAGGAATAAGAATCTGAGGAGAATGGGTTGCTTAAGATAGAACCAAGAAGCTAAGGATGGCAGAGCTAAGAAGATAGCATGGATGAGATAAAGAATGTAGCTGAATATGAAAAATTTAATAAGCTATAAAGATGCAAAGTAAGCCAAGGAAATATGCAAAAATTTAAGTAAATACAAATATATAAATGCAGGCTAGTTTAAAAGGAAACAAGAATAATATGCAACATTGAGTGATCTAAGTATAAGCAAGTATCAGAAATAGTATATATGTAAACTAGTAGGTATGCAACTTAGCCTAATAGGAGGTGCAAGTTAAACCATATGGCTAAGTGAATGCATTAGATTGCAAATGAAATGCTTATCTTAGGTGCTAAACATTTTTAAAAATTGAGCATTAGTGACTTGTCTAACAATGGTAACTTGTTGACTTCTAGATCAATGCATGGTGCCCCACTAGAGTCTGTTTCTTGGTTTTTGGTATTACATTGGTGACTTGCATTTAGTTTCTCTATCTGGTAACTATAACTGTCTAAGAGGTGTCTGTAGGTTGCTGAGGTGGAATTGGGCTTAAAAGGATGGTACCTGGCCATGGTTAGTTTAGTTTGGTCATCACAAGCCAGGGCTAGTGTAGTCTCATTGCCACTGGCCGGGGTAGGTGGCATCTTTGAGTAGTTTGTTGCTAAATCATAAGATGAGATTCAGGTTTGGAGGATTCACTGTCAGTGATATTAGAGGTATAGATTGAGAATAGAAAAAAAATTGCTTAAAGAACCATAGATAATCTTCTAAATGAGTGTTAGCAAGGGAGTTGAAAAGAAGCTCTTCATGGTTGTTAGTGCTATCACCGTATTCAAATGCCCGGGATCTGAACCATGTATGCTTCTCCATTGAAGGCATGCATTTTAGCTAGTTGCTTTTGGTAATGGAGGGCAGATAAGTGTTGAGCTTGTGTATTAGAGATAGTAGTCATCATTGTAAGAGAATTGTATGGTGCAAACTTGTTCTTGCATGGGTTTTTTTGAGCCTCCTTGACTATTTTTGTGTGCAAAACACCAAGTTTGCTAAAAGAACATATGGGTAGTAAGTTTTGATTTCAAACTTTTCTACTATGGTGTTAGCATCACATTTGGAGGCCTTGTCATCATAGATGGTTTCATTGGCATTACATGATGCTTTGACTTTGCTAATGTCCTCAATGAGAGTTTGGTGCCTATCATGTGATAGTATCATAGGAGGGCTTGTGGCAACCACTCATTTATGGCTCATAGTAAATTGTAATGTTTCTCTGAGTTTCTGGGGATGGAAATATATATATATATATCTGCCCCCTGCTGTTCCCAAAATTTAGGTGAAATTTCGCCATCCCCAGAAATATATATATCAACCATAATTTACACAAAATATACAAAATTAAATAATAGATACGGAGTTAAGAACACACTACAAATATTTGATCAATGATAAAGTTATAAGTTATAAAAAATAAACAAAATTCAAGGTGACATATCATTTACTATCTTCCCAGTATGGTTTGTAAGGATTCCAAAACATCAGGGTACAAAGCACTTAAGCAGGCAAAGAAATGTGAATATTTCAACTTAGAAGACAATTAAATAACCAGAAAACATAATTCATACTAATACTTTTGTTCACTCTCACAAAATTTCCATTTACTGAAGACTCCCCTTTCTAGTGCATGCAAATCTGTAGCAATAGAACAGGATGCCACTTGTACCTACTGACAAGAAAATTCACAATATCAATTTCAGAATTAAAGTCCTAGGAGTAGAGGACAACTAAAACCAAAATTTTGGTTCTTGCCGCCATTATTTGCATTCAAAATATTAGAGAAACAGGAAAGACTATCACTTGAGACTTGAATGAACTGGGAAGGATGTGGGAAAAATCTCCCATCTTTAACAATTTCAATTGATTCAAAAATAATTAGGCATAATACACTTGTTCCTTTCTATGTATAGAACCGTTTATCTTAAAATTAATTATTTACTTGATACATAGCAGTCATGCACCAAGACAAATCATTTTATCAGCATTCAACACTTGGCATCTGCGATGTCAGTGTCCTCAGTTTCAACCTCATTTAATTTTTTCTTGGTTAGTGGCTTTCCACTGATTTATTAGTATCATTGATTTCAATCTCACTGACAATTATCTTAGTTAATAGTTTTCCAGTGATACTATGATGCAGCATTGCATTCATGAGTGGTGTTCCTTCAGGTTGTCTAACCTGTCCCTATAGGCCTGCTAGATGCTGATGTTCTTCTCTCAACTTGTCCAAGGCAATAGGACCATGGTTATTTATAGAATTTAATTTTTTAAATGAGTACCCAAGTCATCCAAACATCCTGCACATGAATGTTTAGTAATTTGGATTTTGTACTTATATATTACATTCAAGACGACTAGAAGAGTATGTTTTGCTAATTCCTCTCTTATTGAATTTGTAATGATTACCATGTTTGTTTCTACATTCCCATTGCATGTTCAATATAATCTGCAACTCAATTAGGTGGACGTCTCTCTTGAATAGTTTATAGATTGTCCTTTGTGCATCTTTTAGTCTCAATTCAGATCCTTGGTGGCCCATGTGAAGCTAAGTAATGGGTCCTTGGAAAAATTTCATTATGTAAGTGTATCTAACTGTAACTGTAGCTACCTATTATTATCCTTACACATTATATCCTTCAGCGAAGCTTGTAAGCGTTCTTATAACAAACTTCTATTCCCATCTGTTGTTTGTCAGAAAATATTGGGTAGGATTCTTTCCATTGGTTTCTGATGATATCCAATAAGGACTGTATTAAATAGGATTATGCAGTTTGCGCTCTTCTTCATAATGAAACTTTTTGATCTGGAAACGCAACACACTTTTGATTAATATTCAGCTAGAAATTGTATTCTTTTGTGGCCATGGATGTTGTGAGTCTGTGACACTTTAAACTCTATTAAGAACATTTTATAGGTTAGACTATTACTAGCTCAAATCTTGATACATTTAGAGAGCATATAACAGGTTTCTTGATTTTGTTTATTTAAATTTATCAACAGTGTGTCTGCCTTTTCTGACTCAAATGAAATAATCATCTGTAGGAGCACTGGAGAAAAGGAAGAGTATCATAGAAGAACTTCCCTCTATTCCTCAAAGAAAAGGCATGGTTATTATCGATGAGCAACCTGGGCCACCACCTCAGTCAAAATGTTGTTCTTGAATTGTAAGATTTATTCCATTTTTGGTAAAGATGTGACAAGTTGTAAGGGAACTTGAAAATCGTCTTTTTCTGAGATCAAGACTTGCCATTTAGACCTATCTTTCTGAGATTGTCTTTTTTTTTTTTTTTCAAAAAATGGACTCATTCACTTTCTAATCTTATAACAAGAAACATGCAAACATCTTTATTGCTTGGTCCTCTTTTGACTCCAGATGTTTTACTGGTTTTTACATTCTAACAAAATATCTATTTCTGCAGAGATCTTGGAGCAACTAAATAATTCTTTCCTATTTTACAAGAGAAGAAAGGGGTTACAAATCTCTAAGCTGGCACATATACAAGTTATCCTGATTGGAATGCACATGGTTACTTCCCGACCTTTCTGTTTTTTGCTTGTATAGAACTAATTAACCAAGGGAAGTGATCTGGCAGAGTAGTCTTCTTATAAGTGGAAGGAAAATAACTGTTCCACCGTTTCTTTGGTTAATATCTCAATTCTATAGGAATCTGTTATATAAAAAACATCCTCATTAAGAAAGATCTCATTGCTATTTTGTGTGCTAGAAATTTGTTTTATACCATTATTTTTTTTAATCAAAAATCAAGGTGGAACTTCTGTGCAATTTGTTTAGCAATCATTTGGTCTCTGCTCACATACATCCCTTTCAATGTGGATCTACGGGAAATTCTTAACAAGTAACAAATTAATTAGTAAGTTTGACTTTTGTAGCAGATAATTTGATATACAAGAATAGCTTTATCCCTTTCCATTTTATGAAATTTAAGTATGAGCTCAATTCATTAAAATCTTCAAGAATTAATTTGTCAACATCGTTGTATTTACTTATGTTGTGCATTGTTTTTTCCTTCATATCTGGATTCTTCAGCAAAAACATGTAGGGATTAAATTGTTGAAGAACTTCCAATTCTCTAATGGTTAGAAACTCACATGATATTTCACATATTGTCATTCTCGTCTGTTCTCGCAGAGTTTTTGTAAAGCTAATCTGAGTGCTATAATTTATGTTGTAAAAACAAGATAGAAATAAAGGCCAAGTGTTCCCCTATTCAGCACACACTCTTAAAGTGCTTACAGTTAAAGAAATCATCACACAACTTGAATACTAGGACTTTGCAAGGCAAAGAGTTAAGAGTAAGTTATTGCCAGGCAAAAATGTGGCCAAAACATCGCAGAATTCATGGCATTAGAAAGTACATTTACATATTCAAACTTCTGAATACTTTTATATTTTGAATATGCCAAGCATAATCAAGTCTTGTTGCTTTTTTTTGGAGTCTTATTGATCGCCGAGCACTTTCAAGCTTTGTTGAGTTAGAATAAATAAAGTAGACACTATTTTACCAAATTGACCTAGCTCTAAATGAAGTTTGATCCACAAACTCAATGGTGAGTCCTATTATGACACAGAATTGGAAACCTTGTAATCTCTGTGCAGCAGAAATTTCAAAACTAAAAAATTGTGAAATGGGGAAATCAAACTTAGGACCAAAACCCAAGAAAGACTCAATAGGAAGAAAAATATATGAAAATTAAAACCACAATCACTTTATATGCTAGATATTCTATATATTAAAATTGCAAGAATGAAATCTTCTATATGTGTAAAAGCAAAGCAAAAATTACTTCAAAATTTATTATAATATTGTGGACACTTGATTGCAAAACTTAAGAAATAAGATATTCCTCAGTGTATGCTATCAAACTCGCATGCTCTTCCAAAGCAATAAAGAAGTAATAAAACTAAAATAGGTGCCATTTAACTCGTAGCCTAGTTGTTTACACTTACAAATGTCTTTAGAACTGACACAAAATTCAAGCAATTTTAAGAGCAAAGTACCTAGGGCATTGCTTTTTTGGCTCCTTTTCTAGGTTTTTGTACTATTTGGTTATGATTTGTGATGGTGCATTTTAATTTCTGAATTTTAGCCAAACTGCAATTAATCGATAGCATCAATAATATGGAGTGGAAACTGTTGTAATGAAGTTGCGACTGATCTTAAAATCAAGTCCTCGAAAGAGGATGACATAATGTTCTAATGATTAGAGAATTCTACGAGTTTTTAATATAATTTGACTTTTGCACACTAATGTAGTAAAATCCAAACCTCAATCATAAACTCCCAACAACATAAGATTCAACTCAAAAATTGTTTGAAATAACACAAAAATCTGCAAACAGTTTGATTCATTAACTATTCAACTATTCTTTGTATTACATGGAAATCATTACCAAAATGAAAATACATCATATACAGCCATATGGGCTGTTAGAAAACCTCAAAAATCAAATATTGAGACATGCTACAATAGAAATTAACAGCCACAAATCAAACTCTTCAATCCACCACCTTCTTGTAGCATCAACCCCTTAAACTACAATCTCCAATTGAGAACCACTGAAGCAATGCACTTGCAATTTTTAAATTTCTTCTTGTTGTACAAACACTCTCAAACCTACAATTAAACATTTGTGATGGACATCTTCATCACATAGCAGCTTCTCTCACAATTCCTGCTACGTGACTAGTTCCAAAAATTGTCAAGTCTTCCCTTTTATGCTAAATCTCCATTTTTTTCCTGTAGCTTCCATTTGAAGTGTCCCAACATGATAAAAATGTCATTAATAACATTAAATTAAAATAATAAATGCTAAAAAGCATTATCAAATCCACCTCCTTGAAATTGCCAAGAATAACAAACTTGCAAGATTCCAACTCCTAGAAAAAATTAGAAAAGTAACTGCCAACTCAACTTGGGCACTCAAGATTTCCATTATTACAATTTAGGAGGATTTAATTGAATTTTAAAATTTTTTAACTCCCCCAAAAATCCATTCCAAGATTGCCTTTTTAAAGCTCAAGTTCAACATTGGCACCTAGACTATCTCCACTCCAAAATTTAGCAATATTAAAATAAAAGACCAATTATTTATTACAATTTTTGGCCTAATATTTTAATTTATTACTCCAACTAAATAATTATCAAACCTTAGAAAAATACAAAATTAAAATATTTATTTTTGTTTGATGCTAATTGCCTATGCACCTGGATACTCTTGCATTAGACACGTTGGATAAATTGAATTTTGTGAGTATGACTTACAAAATGGAGTTGAGTAGTAGTACCCTTTCTAATTGTAAACAACCTACAACAAACTCCATCATTGTAACAAATCTTCTTCCATCTTTTCTTCCAACATCTACCTGGATCCTCCTCCACCTATTGTATTTTCTCCTCTCCTTCACCCTTACAAGACTGAACTCACTACAACAATCTGACCACCTCCACCAATATGCATTCACCTCTTCATCTTCATACATTTCATTCATCTCTACAACATTCAAATTAGATTTACTTTCATCTTCATAAAATTCAAGAAAATAAGGCATTACCTCAGTTGCTACAACTTCCTTTTCATCTCCATTTGCAGTCAATACAAGCCATTTATTTTCAATTGCTGCAATTTTTTCTTTTACCTCATCCTCTTGCATGATGATCTTATCTTCAATGTCACATACTTGAAATTCTTCTACACCTTCTCTTTTACCTATAAACGAAACAATGTTAACTTAATCATAGGACCTTTTTTCTCCCACCTGCATCTTCTCTATCTCCTTATCACATTCATTTGATTTTTTCCCTTCAAATAAGAATCAATATTTCTCATCTCTCCTTTGAATATGAGATCTTCATCTTCACCAAATTCTTCATCAAATATAGGACCCTCAAATTCCATCATCTCAACTTCTACTTCCTCTTTTACCTCATTATTTCCTTCATTCTCTACTATAACATCTTTATCCTCTTCAACTAATGCACTTTTATCTTCATCTCCACTCTTTGTTGCAACTTCTTTCATCTCATCTTTCATGCCTTCCAAAAGAAATGTCTCCTTAGCTTCAGATTCAAAAACTTCTTCCCACTCATCTTCTTCTTCTGTAGTTTCACATGTATGACACTGCTTCATCTTTTGTCTTCCCTGCATTCAAAATATTATTAGAATGATAAATAAAGTTATGATTATGTCTTATCCTTGCCCAATTTGCTTTTAAATCTTCCACTACTTGCTTCAACTCCTCAAATTCTCTCACCTTATCCATCCTCAGTCTTTCTTTGAGTTCCTCAAGTCTAGGAACTGTCAAAATCCATCTAATATTTTTTTTTTCTCATTTCTTTTCCATACTTAAGGCTTCACAAAACCTCAATAACACAATTTGTCAAAACCCTCTAAGTTGCATATACATATGCAACAAATCTCTCACACAATCCAACCCTTAGGTCCTGGTGCAAATTGCCTCCAATCGACACTTTTGCCTACACGCTCAAGAGCACTAACTCTGATACCACTAATGTAGTAAAATCCAAACCTCAATCATAAACTCCCAACAACATAAGATTGAACTCAAAAATTGTTTGAAATAACACAAAAATCTACGAACAGTTTGATTCATTAACTATTACATGGAAATCATCACCAAAATGAAAATATATCATATACAACCATATGGGCTATTGGAAAACCTTAAAAATTAGATATTGAGGCCTGATACAATAGAAAATAACATCCAAAAATCATAGCTCTTCAATCCACCTTCTTCTTATAGCATCAACCCCTTAAACCTGCAATCTTCAATTGAGAACCACTGAAGCAATGGACTTGCAATCTTCAAATTTCTTGATGTTGTAAAAAACACTCTCAAACTTGCAATAAAAAAATTGTGATGGACATCTTCATCACATACTAATCCCTTTTGAGTCACTTCTACCCAAATCCCTGTAGAAATCAGCTTCTCTCACAATTCTTGCTGAGTGACTAGTTCCAAAAATTGTAAGTCTTTCCTTTTATGCTAAATCTCCAAAAAAAAATTCTTGTAGCTTCCATTTGAAACATCCCAACATGATAAAAATGTCATTAATAACATTAAAATAAAATAACAAATGCTAAAAAGCATTATCAAATCCACCTCCTTGAAATTGCCAAGAATAAAAAACTTGCAAGCTTCCAACTCCTAGAAAATAGGGACCCAATTAAAACAGTAACCGCCAACTCAACTTAGGCACTCAAGATCTCCATTATTACAATTTAGGAGGATTTAATTGAGTTTTAAAAAATTGTAACTCCCTGAAAAATCCATTCCAAGATTGTCTTTTTAAAGTTCAAGTTCAATACTGCCACCTAGACTATCTCCACTCCAAAATTTAGCAATATTAAAATAAAAGACCAATTATTTATTACAATTTTTGGAATAATATTTTAATTTATTACTCCAACTAAATAATTATCAAACCTTAGGAAAATACAAAATTAAAATATTTATTTTTGTTAATGTTGATTGCCTGTGCACCCGGATGCTCTTGCATCACACATGGAAAATATACCATCAAGTTTCACATTATCAAGTGGAGGGATAACATAGTACAACAAAGATATTGTAATTAGTAATATCAAATATCAATGAAATCTTGTAGAAGAGCAACCTAAGAAAATCACAAGAGCCATCTGCCTAGAACAAAAAGTCTAACCCTGTTATTAAGTTCATATGGCTCATATAGCACAAGAAGTTGAAACATAGAAGAGGTAACAATGCCCTTACACTAGATGAGATTTGCCTAACATTTTTAAGAAACTAGGTAAGAAGTGATTAAGCTTTATTGAACAAGTTATGAAAACTACACAAACCATTATAAGCATTATTAACATTTAGATTGGCCTTCCATTGCCTTTGGAAATTCATCTTCCAGAACATCCTTCGTGTTAGTTTAATACAACTTTGATTGCTTTTGTTGGCCCTCTTGACTATGTAACCTATAGCTCACACAAATTTACAAGCAAAGACCAATATGAAGATGTCATTTCGGCTGGTAGTAAATAGATTTTTGAAAAGATTTTGAGCGGGTAATGTCATACTTTCAATTGTTTTAAATTGCCACCCCGTAGGAGCAATTCTTGGAAAATTGATTAGATTATCTTTCCACATGTTCTTAATCTTCATCTTCAAATAGAAAGTAGTACTAATGAAATCATTAGGGTTCTTCGTCCCCATACATACCATAATGCCCCAGATCATCATCAACAAGATGATCACTAACTCTTTAACCTTTCCTTGATTTGTCATCATTAGAGAAAAATTAAAAGATCATCCCAATAAAAGCTAGTTATCATTGTTCCATATAGGATTATACATAGAGACAAATTTCTCCTTTTTAATTATCTTTTTGATGTGACTTAGCAATAATGAGAAATCCTAGTAGGACCACCCATTTTGACTAAGACCTTCATTTGCCATAGCATCTGCTGCCATGTTACCTTCTCTGTACACATGACAAATTTTATAATGTTGAAAGGTTTTGAAAGTTCTCTTGCAGTCATCCATGATATGTTTGAATTCCCAAGGCACATTAGCAATTTCCTTTAAGTTGTCAATTATTAGTTTGGAATCTCCTTCAATTATCACCTTTGCATAACCTTTGTCCTTTAGTTGGTTTATACCAACCCACACAACTCTAGCCTCAACAAGATTATTTGAAGCAATTCCCAAGCCATTGCCATAGCCTTGTATAAAATTTCCTTGATGATCTCTTATTACTCCCCCAACTCCTGCCATACTAGGATTCCCTGGAGCAACCATCAAAGTTGCATTTAATCCAATCAACTTTCAGAGGGAACCAAATTGTAGTTTTTCTTATTAGTTGTTTAGCCCAATTAAAGTTGGTTAGGTCCTGTGTTAATCCCCATAATTGTTTTATTCGTATTTCTTTATATGAGGGCATATGCTTAGAAGGGATATATTTTCTTGTGTTTATGTTTTCTTGAATATGATTTTTGATAGCCATGCAAAGATCTTTATTGTTTCTGGTAGTATCCCTGAAGATTCTATTATTCTGCTCCTTCCACAACCCCTAGGCTATAAAAGGGGGGACTTGTCGCCATAGATCAACAATAATGTTGTGAGAATAAGAACGTACATTCCAACAGTCCATAAACAATTGTATAGAGGGTGGGAAAACCCATTTAGTCATGAGGTTAGTAAGGAAAAAAAACCAAACCTCACATGAGTAGGGATATCGAAACAACAAATGCATTATTGTTTCCTCAATTTCATTGTATAATAATATTTATTAACAAATTGGAAACCTCTTTTTTTTTTAAATTGTCTATAGTGAGAATCTTACCATGGGCTACTACCCACCAAAAATCGTTCACTTTCGGTATCAGGTTTTTTATCCATACCATGTTCTAATGAAATTCACCCTTTGGAATCAGGGGTTTTTCCAAGACTCCATAAACATATTTAACTGAGATGTTTCTTGATAAGTTCTTGGTCTATATCTATTCATCTTTTATGTTTTTCGAAAAGAATTCAACTTCACCAACCTATTGTAGTAAAACGTGCAGTGTTGCTTCCAATTTATGTTGTCTCCCTCCTCTAAGAATAGCTCAATTAAGATAATTTTTAAAATTGATCCATCAAGGCTTCAAACCATCCCAATTGATATTGTTGGTAACCTATTTTCTAAGAGCTCTTATTAACTCGTGTTTGGTTTGTAGAAGATTGCTATTTGAAGATAAGGGTGTACTTTTTGTCCAAACATCCTCCTAGAAATCAGTATCTTGTCCATTCCCTATTCTCTTTTTAACTCCCAGTTTCAAAGTTCCTCTAATTTTAAGCAGATTGTTCCAAAAGATTGAACCATAAGGAAGCTCTTCATTCCATAAGAAAAAACTTTGTTCCTTGTTTCTCAAGTATTTCACTCTTAGGATCATGACCCAGTTTTTTGCTTCTTCAAAGAGGTACCATCCCATTTTTACAACTAGGGCACCTTAAATTTATTAACTTCATTATTTGCATTGAATTTAGTTTTATACAACCATTTACATGAAACAAGATTCTTGCTTTAAGGTATAGAAACTAGATCCCAAGTTTGATTTGAAATTAATGTGTCATATTCTTCTCGCATAGCGTTTTTCTCAATGAGGTTGATTTTTAGCTTGTTCATAAGTTTAAGGATCATTTTTATTCATAACTTTAGACATCAAACCGTAATTACAATAGTTTATCTTTCTAGCCTTTGATTCATTCTAGCTAAAATATCCTCACTTTCTTGCATAAATTTTTAAACCATTTAGGCTTTCTTTTAAATGCAGGAGTATTATCACTTGAAGAAGAATCATGATGAGAAGGTTCAACATGTTAATCTTCAATATCACTTTGACTAAGAGATGCATCAGGGGGTTTTATAGAAGGAGGATTATCCTCAACAACAACTTTAGTTTTAGAAGATTCGTTGTTATTTACTTTAAAACAATCATGAACATCATTTTCAGCAATACATACATCTCTAGCAACTTTAGTTTTGTTAGTGATAGGATTATAAACTCTATGAGCTTTAGAATGTTTATCATATCCAACAAAAATATGATAAGAAGATTTAGAATATAACTTTTGTCTTCTTCTCTTTAGGTTTATGAACATAAGCAATTGAGCCAAAGATTTTTAGATGCTTAAGATTAGGTTTTCTACCTGACCAAACCTCTTTAGGAGTTAATATCCTTTAAGAATTTTGTAGGAGTCCTATTAATAATATAAGTAGCACAAAAAATTGCTTCAACCAAAAATTTATATAACATATTCTTAGCATGTAACATACATCTAGCCATTTCAACAATAGTTATATGCTTCCTTTTCACTACACCATTTTGTTGAGGTGTATAGGGAATGGTTAGCTCATATTTAATACCAAATGACTTTAAATAACCATTGAAAAAATTATTCACATATTCTTTACCATTATCAGTCCTAAGAATTTTGAGTTCAAAATTAGATTGTCTTTCAACAAATTTATAAAATTCAAAAAAGATATCAAGAATGATGCTTACTTTGAAGAAAATAGATCCAAGTTCTTCTAGAATAATCATAAACAAAAGTAAGTGCATACCTTAATCTTTGGATGAAGTTATTCTCCATGGTTCCCAAAAAGTCACTATGGACTGGGTGCAACTTATGATATGCCCTCCATGCTTGACCTTGTGGAAAAGGGCTCCTTATGCATCTTACCACTCATGCATCGTGTGCATACAACTTTAGATGGAACAATGCTACACAATCCTTCTACCATATTATATTTTTGCATCAAAGCAATATTGTTAACATCGATATGACCAAGTCTTTTATCCCAAACATTGAAATGAATGGTAGATAATAAAAAATATTTAGAATGAGCAAATTCATAAAATTTGAACAAATTATCATTGTCTAACTTAGCATTAGCAGTGACTTTATGATTTTATTTTGGATCAATTACATAACACATTGATCCAGGTGGATCTCGAAGACCTCAAAATTCAACCAGCTCAAAATCTCTCGAAACAAGCATCAATGCATAAATCTCACGAAGACGAACCCAACGCAACTTGTTTCACGTAAAACAGAGTTCATATGTGCGAGTTATGGTTAGTCAAAGTTTTAGTCAAATGATGATGTCAACATGTGACATGGAAATTGACTAGATGGTGACGTGGAATTGCAGCTGATGTGGAAAAAATCTCACAAAAATTCATGTACCATGCTTTATTTTTGAAAATAAAGTGTGGAGGCTATTTTTATCTCACAAAAATCCATTTGGTGGGATCAGATTTTGTGGGATCCCAAGAGGATTTGGTGGGATCGGATTTTGTGGGATTAGTGGATTTGGTGGGATTAAAACAAAATCTCATAAAAATTAAAAAAAACAAAGATTAACCTCTTTAATAAATGAATAAGCCCAAATGGTTATTAAATAAACGAATAAAAACAAATGCCCAAAACAATATAGCCCGTAAATGGAGAAATGACAAGGGCATTATAAACAAATTAAAAAAAAGGGGTTTTAAAAGGGTTGTTATTATTTTTTGTAAACGAAGGGTATTTGTTGGTAATTTGTTATTTTATTTAATATGGTGGTTTTTGGCCTTTTTAGCCAAAATTATGTATAAAAGGAGTGTGAGTTTTTCATTCAAAAATTCAAAGTGAGAGTGTTCTCATTCCGGGAATAAGGAGACTTGAGGAGTCTTGTAAGAATTTTCTCTTGGGAGAATTGGGGAAATTATTGTAAAGTGTGTTCTCATTTCTTAGCTCTTGGAGAGTTTTTGTTGCTCTTAGTAAAGGGTTTATGGGGAAGTGAGAATTTTCTTGTAATGGGCTAAGTATTCTCTAGGGACAAGAGATAATAACTTAGTGAGTCCTTTGAGAGGATTTTGCATGACTTTTAAAAGTTGTTTGTAAAGGCTTGATGCCTCATGTATTGTACTCTTGTTGTGAGAGTGAGTTGCAGTTTTATTGCTTGATAGCATTGTAAAGGTGACGAAGGAGCTAGGCATGAACATGTTGCCAAATAGATCCTATCATTATAGTGTCAAAGTGGGAAGAGCCTGAAGTGCGAGAATCTTCCTTGAAGCATATTGTGACTCAGAGAAAGACCATGGTGATGTAAAAACAATTGCATCATAATAATGGCAACAATCGTGCATATTTGCAGATCCGGATATGTAGCCAAAGTCTGGTGAACTCCGTTATCAATCTCTTTGTCTCTCTTTTCTTGGTGCATGATATTGTCAGCTTCTTTACTTTCCTGCATTTTATGTGTTTATTTGCTCAATTCACAAGCAATGTCAATTTTGATCTTAAATTAAATTTGTATCCTGGTGAATCTAATAGTTGTTAAGTGATTCATAGTAAGGAGTTTACAGATCACACATATATTTATAAAACTCTATTTTGTAATCTTGACAAAGCTTAGCTACTGAAAGCAAATTAGTCTTTAATTTAGGAACATACAAAACATCATGTAACTTACCATTAGGTACATTCCCATCTCCAATTGCTTCTACTTTACAACTATGATTATTAGCAAGTTGAATTGTAACATTAGACACATGGGTTGCATGGATTCAAATACTTCTTTATGAGAAGTAACATGTTGAGAAGCATAAATTTTGTTGAAGCATTATAACTACAAGTAAAGCCTCTTCTAGACTGATTTGCATTGTTGTTAAAGATATTATCATTAGATTTATTGTGTTGATTATTTTGCCTCGTGGACTTTTTATCATTTTGTTTCTTAAAACAAGTATTATATGGATGACTTAGAAGAGTTATTCTTTCTATTATCATTAGTATTATTAAGATAATATTTAGGATTATAATCTTGTTTATTATGAGGCTTAAAACTTTGCTTATGATTTTGACATTAAAGCATGGTCATTATTTTAAGATTACCAGATTGAATCAACTTTCCTTTCTCTTGCCTTAATAAGTTTCTAAAAATATTATAAGTTGACTAGCTAATGAAGGAATAGCTAATTGAGCACAGATATTAATAATAAATTGTTGAAATTGTCTAGTAAGACATTTCTTAAGAACAATATGAATTAGTCTAAGAGATTCAAGTTTTACTCTTAAACCATGTAGTTGACTATTTAATGCATCGAATTTTGACTTTGTATTCCTTGGATGTGGATGGATCTAATTTTGACTTTGTATTCCTCGCAACACCCAATAGATGTTTAAATCGAAATATAAATGAAATGTGTGTTTTCCAAGAGTGATAATTAGAGCTATCCAATTTTAATTTTTGGAATTAGAGTAGACATGATTAGAGAATGATAAAAAAATACATTGCAAACTATACCAAAAAAATAACAATATTTATTTAGAAATTAATTGGTTAGCCTTAAGGGAAAAAAAATCTTATATTCAATTGAAAAAATAAATAAAAATAACCTCTTTATTTTTGAATTGATTTATTGTTTTAAAACTAATACAATTTTTTTTAAATAAAAGATCTATTTATATAAAAAAATAATATATATATTTGTTAAGCCCTAGAAAAAAAATATATTACCTTTTAAAAAAATATAATAAATGAACTATACAAATAAATTAATATATTTGTGATGAGGGTGCAGCTCGAGACAAAAAATAACCCACAAACAAGAAAATAATTTTATTATTCTGAAAATGGAGCTTCTTACATGAAGAGGATCTCAAATCCGCAAGTTCTACAACACATGCAAGTTAAAGAAAGCTACAGAATAACCCTTTCGCAATATGCAAACTTGTGTTCAAAAAGTTACCCAAAAATTATAAACCCGCCCATAAATAGAGCTCCTCTTTAGTTTGGAGCCAAAACAACATTCAAATTTGAGTTTAGGCGGTTTGGCACCGAAAATTACAACTTGAAGTTCAAATTTCAAAAGAACATTTGCAATTGTATCTTCTAGAAAGTGCGCCAACTTCCCGGGGCCATAACTTTTGATCTGGGACTCCGATTCACAAACCGTTTGAACCATTGGAAAGGTCTTGAAGTCAATAACGCGCTCAAAATTTTCTATGCCAATTTCAAAATTTTTTGGGGCTGTTCCAGAAAATCTAAGAGTCTCAAATCTAACTCGGAAGGTTTTTAGGTGCAAATCTGGAAAACTAAAACTACAATATCTTTCCACCCAAGAATAAAAAATAAAAATCGTAAATTGGGAATTCCATTATGACGAAAAGGGTACCCATAAATGTAAAAACATCTAAAAAAAAGAAACTTGAAATTTAAGTATTTTTGGATGATACAAGATTGCCCTTACACCACTGGATGCTCCTGCATCAGACACCTAGGGTAATTTGAGAAGTGACCTTGTCACGTCTCAGATGGTTGAGGAAAACCCAACCGGTCAACTGCTGCCTTAGATAGCCAAGATAAATCTTCCACGGGCTTTCCTCTCCATTTCACCAGATATTCTTCATACTGCCTGTTTATAGTACTCCTTCCCACACGACTATCCAAGATTGCTTCAATCTCCTCCCTTTCTGAAGTAGGTTCTGGAATGCCATACTACCCTATTGCTAGTGCTTCCTCCATTCCACCTTCATGATACTCTGTCAAATCTAAAATGTTGAACACAGGGGAAATGTTGATTCCATAAGGCAACTTTACCTTATATGCATTCCTTGAATCATGCTTCTTCAAAATCTTACAGGGACCGAATTTCTTCATCTTCAATTTGTTATAGGTTCCCATAGGAAACCTTTCTTTCCTCAAGTGGACCATTACCTCATCGCCAGTCTGAAACTCCTTATTCCTCCTTTTCTGATCTGCCTTAGCCTTATATTGATTATTCATCTTATTAATGTATTCTCGTACCTTCTCATGTATATTCTTGATGTGCTCTACAAAATCTTTAGCTTTAGCACTTATTTTCTTCTCTTGGTCCATCTTCCTCAATTCTGGAACTGTTCTGGGGCTACCTCCATACACAATCTAGAATGGTGATCTACCAGTGCTTCTATTGATAGAATTGTTGTAAGAAAATTTTTCCTGGGGTAAGATCAAGTCCCATCCCTTGGGTTTATCTCCTACCAAACATCTCAATAGGTTACCTAGACTCCTATTAACAACCTCTGTCTGCCCATTTGTTTGTGGATGGTGTGTAGAACTGAACTTCAGCTCTGTCTTTAGCTTCTTCCACAAGGTCCTCCAAAAGTACCACACAAATTTGGTGTCATGATCTGAAACAATACTCTTTGGCAGACCATGTAGCCTCACCACCTCTTTGAAGAACAAGTCAGCAATGTGGACTGCAACATGGGTCTTCTGACATGGAATGAAATGTGCCATCTTCGAAAACCTATCAACCACCACAAAGACTGAATCATTCCCTCGTGTCCTGGGAAAACCAAGAACAAAGTCCATACTTATATCCTCCCATGGCCTCTCTGGTACAGGTAAGGGCTAACATAAGCCTATATTTTGGCTCACTCCTTTAGCCACCTGACATACCCTATAGCTTTGTACAAACTTCTTCACATCCCGTGATAGCTGAGGCCAATAATAATGCTCACTGATAATGGCAATGGTCTTATCCCGACCAAAATGTCCTGCCATTCCTCCACTATGCTTCTCCTTTATTAGGTTCTCCCTCATGGAACTCCTCGGGATACACAATTGACTTCCCTTAAATAACATCCCATCTTGGATAATGAAATCCAGCCACCTTGTCCTATCCACTGTAATAGGTTCCTTGCAAGCTTTCCAAGCCTCTGTGAAATTAAGATCTTCTACATACAGTGTCTTAAGTTTATTGAACCCAACCACTTCAATCTGCATCTTTGTCATCAATGTATGCCTCCTACTTAAGGCATCTGCAACCTTATTTGACTTCCCACTCCTATGTTTCAAAACAAAGGTATAACTCTGCAAAAAATCTACCCATTTCATATGCCTCTGATTTAATGTTCCTTGACTATTTAGGTACTACAAGGCTTGATGATCAGTATATAGAACAAATTCCTTCAGCAAAAAATAATGTCTCCATTTCTTTAATGCTTGAACTATTGCATAAAATTCTTGATCATATACAAAATACTTTCTCTCGGAATCATTTAGCTTTTCACTGAAATAGGCAATGGGCTTACCTTCTTGACTCAACACTGCTCCAATGGCACAACCACTGGCATCACAATCCACCTAAAACACCTTTTTGAAATCTAGGAGGGCTAGAATAGGTTGCTCTGTCACCTTCTGGTTCAACAGTTCAAAACTTTTTGCAGCTCTAGTGCTCCATTTGAATTCATTTCTATCCCCTCTCATTGTTTCAGTCAAGGGTCCACAAATATTACTGAAGTTTCTAATGAACTTTCTATAAAAACTAGCCAAACCATGGAAAGATCTCACCTCGATAGCAGTTCTTGGGGTAGGCCATTCCAGAATAGCTTTCACCTTCTCTGGGTCCATCTTGAGACCTGCTGAGACAACAAACCCTAAGTACACTAACTCCCTCTTCACAAAACTACACTTCTTCAGATTAATCAACAGTTTCTCTTCTCTTAGCTTCTCAAAGGCTCTCCGAATATGCATCAGATGCTCATCCAACATCTTACTGAAAATCAAAATATCATCTAAATACACAATAACAAAACTTCATCTTACTGAAAATCAAAATATCATCTTTTAGTACCTTGTTCATGAGTTGCATGAATGTGCTCGGTGCATTGGTTAGCCTAAAAGGCATGATTAACTACTCGTACAGGCCCTCTTTGGTCTTGAAAGCAGTCTTCCATTCATCTCCCTCTCGAATCTGGATCTGGTGATATCCACTCTTTAGATCAATCTTTGTGAGGTACTGAGCTCCACTCAAACAGTCCATCAGGTCATCCATCCTTGGCAAGGGAAATCTGTACTTGATTGTTATCTTGTTTATGGCTCGGGAATCTGTACACATCCTCCAATCCCCATCCTTCTTTGGTGCTAGTACTGCAGGTACTACACATGGACTCAAACTCTCATGTATCAAACCCTTTCTCAAAACCTCTTAAACTTGTCTGTTCAACTCATTTTTTGCTGGAGTTATTCTATGAGCTGCCTTGTTTGGAAAACTAGCTCCAGGAATCAAGTCAATCTGATTTTTTATCTTCCTTATTGATGGTAAAACCTCAAGTACATTATCAGAAACAATATCCTAAAACTCATCCAACATCCCAAAAACTTCTTCTGGAACCTTCTCACTATACTCCTTACTCACTCTAGGAATCAATGCATAACACACACGCTCATGCTTCATACCTTCTAACTTTTTTTTTCCATCTACATAACAAATTCTAGCACTACTGCATACCTTTTCTTCGGTCTCCTTCAGGGGTTTCAACTTGTGACGAACCCCATCCTTTGTCAAAGAATAAGTGTTTGTATGGCCATCATGTATAGCTTGCCTATCGAACTGCCATGGCCTCCCCAACAACATGTGACATGCATCCATGGGGATGATATCACAAAGTACCTCATCATGGTAGTTGCCGATCTTGAAATTTACTAGGCACTGCTCATTGACCAAAACTTTGTGGTCTTTCTGCAACCAGGCAATCCGATACCGATGCAGGTGCCTTTCCCTCTTCAACTTCAACTTTGTGACCATCTCCTCTGACACCAGATTATCAGTGCTCCCAACGTCAATAATGACATCACAACATTTTCCTTCACACTTGCACCTTGTGTGAAACAGATTCTTGCTCTACTCTGGTTCCTTTTCCTTAGTCACTAGGGCTCTCCTAATCACTAAGGCTTCTCCCCTTTCAGCATCATCTGAATATTTAGATTGGGCCTCCTCATCTGCATGTGCAACCCTTCCATGACCTTCTGGCCTTTTGTCTACCCTTCCTTGGTGTTGTGGACATTCATAGGCTCGATGCCCTTCATCACCACACTAGAAACACGTTCCTATGAAACCACTTCTTCCAGATATGTGTCCATATCTCCCTCGTCCTCTACCTCTTTTATCACCATTGTTTTAATCACGAGGGTGGTAGAAGTTGTCATTCCTTTGGCTTTGGTTGGTACCCACATCTTGACTTTTATTTTCATCATCATTTCGGCTTCCTAAAGGTCTTGCACTACCCCTTCTGCTTTTACCTCCTTGTCCTTTTTGCTTGCCATCAAATCTTTTGTTTAGCTTCTCTTCCACCTTCAGAGCAAACTAATACACATCCTCAATGGTGGTCATTCTGACTAGGCTTAACTCCTCCTGAATGCTCGGTCGTAACCCATTAAGATATCGGGCTACCTTCTCCTTATTGGCCTCTGTGTGACCCGTTCTGATGATTATCTTGTGAAAATCTTCAGTATATTCTTTCACAGATCTGCTTCCTTGCTTCAACCCTTGCAATTTATTTAATAGATCTAACTCGTAGTCCACTGGTATGAACTACTTCTTCAGTTTCTCTACCATGTGATCCCATCTGGTGATATTGCCTTTTCCTCTTTGATTTCTTTCCAACTGGACCTCTTTCCACCAAATACTGCCATGTCCCTTCAGCTTCATTTTTGTAAACTTAACCCGATCTGGGTCCTCTATTTCCTCATACTCAAAATATTCTTCTAGCTTGTTGATCCAATTGATCAAATCTTCTGGGTTCAGACTTCTGGAATAACTGGGGACTTCTGCTCTGAGTCTTTTCTTGATCTTTGAAATGGCCCTTATTAGTTGCATTTGGTCTTGATCAATTGCTTCTTCTTCCTCTTCTACATTTGAACCTTCTTCCTCTCCTTCATGCTCACTTTCCTCCCTCAGGTTTAACCCTCTTCTCAACTGCTCTTGTAACACATCAATCTGTCTCTGGAGGGCTGCCAGTGCATCTCTTCCACCAACATTCCTGCCACCTCGACCACCTCTGGCACCACCATGCCTACCAGGCATCAATTTTGGAGGCATCTTTCTTGACCTCGATCCACAACAACGGTCCTTGTGCGAACTACCTCACGATCGGTGATCTATCCACATGCTCAAGTAAACCCACTCTGATACCACTTGATGAGGGTGCAGCCTAAGACTTAGAAAATAACCCACAAACAAGAGAATAATTTTATTATTTAGAAAATGGAGCTTCTTGCATGCAAAGGATCTCAAATCCCCAATTTCTACAACACATGTAAGTTATAGAAAGCTACAAAATAACCCTTTCACAATATGTGAGCTTGTCCTCGAAAAATTACCCAAAAATTATAAACCCGCCCATAAATAGAGCTCCTCTTTAGTTTGGAGCCAAAACAACATTCAAATTTGAGTTTAAGCGGTTTGGCGCTAAAAATTACAACTTGAAGTTCAAATTTCAAAAGAACATTTGCAATTGTATCTTCTAGAAAGTGCGTCAACTTCCTAGGGCCATAACTTTTGATCCGGGACTCTGATTCGCGAACCGTTGAACCATTGGAAAGGTCTCGAAGTCAATAACACGATAAAAATTCAC
This sequence comes from Sequoia sempervirens, assembly GCA_007258455.2. NCBI lineage: Eukaryota > Viridiplantae > Streptophyta > Pinopsida > Cupressales > Cupressaceae > Sequoia > Sequoia sempervirens. The sequence continues at coordinate 118,811,696 of VDFB02047230.1, forward strand.
TATGCCAATTCTAGCAAGTTTTAGGGCCATTCCAGGAACTCTAAGTGCCTCAAATCTAACTCGAAAGGTTTTCAGGTGCAAATCTGGGAAACTAAAACTGCAATATCTTTCAACCCAGGAATAGAAAATAAAAATCGTAAATTGAGAATTTCATTATGACAAAAAAGGGTATGCAAAAATGTAAAAACATCTAAAAACTAAGAAACTTGAAATTTAACTATTTTTGGGTGATGCAAGATTGCCTTTACACCACTGGATGCTCCTGCATCAGACACCTAGGGTAATTTGAGAAGTGACCTCATCACGTCTCAGATGGTTGAGGAAAACCCAACCAATCAACCGCTGCCTTAGATAGCCAAGATGAGTCTTCCATAGGCTTTCCTCTCTTTTTCACCAAATATTCTTCATACTGCCTATTTCTGGTACTCCTTTCCACATGACTATCCAAGATTGCTTCAATCTCCTCCTTTTCTGAAGTAGGAGCTGAAATGCCATACTGCCCTATTGCTGGTGCTTCCTCCATTCCACCTTCATGATACTCTATCAAATCTGAAATGTTGAACACAGGGGAAATGTTGATTCTATCAGGCAACTCTACCTCATATGCATTCCCTGAATCATGCTTCTTCAAAATATTACAGGGACGAAATTTCTTCATCTTCAATTTGTTATAGGTTCCCACAGGAAACCTTTCTTTCCTCATGTGGACCATTACTTCATCGCCAGTATGAAACTCCTTATTCCTCCTTTTCTGATCTGCCTTAGCCTTATGTTACATATTCATCTTATTAATGTGTTCTCGTACCTTCTCCTGTATATTCTTGATGTGCTTTACAAAATCTACAGCTTCAGCACTAATTTTCTTATCTTGGTCCATCTTCCTCAATTCTAGAGCTGTTCTGGGGCTAGCTCTATACACAATCTGGAACCGTGATCTACCAATGCTTCTGTTGACAGAATTGTTTTAAGAAAATTCTGCTTGGGGTAAGATCAAGTCCCATCCCTTGGGTTTATCTCCTACCAAACATCTCAGTAGGTTACCCATACTCCTATTAACAACCTTTTGTCTACCCATCTGTTGTGGATGGTGTGCGAACTGAACTTCAACTCTGTCTTCAGCTTCTTCCACAAGGTCCTCCAAAAGTACCCCACAAATTTGGTGTCACAATCTGAAACAATACTCTTTGGCAGACCATGTAGCCTCACCACCTCTTTGAAGAACAAGTCAGCAAGGTGGACTGCATCATGGGTCTTCTGACATGGAATGAAATGTGTCATCTTCGAAAACCTATCAACCACAACAAAGACTAAATCATTCCCTCGTTGTGTCCTTAGCAAACCAAGAACAAAGTCCATACTTATATCCTCATATGGCCTCTCTGGTACAGGTAAGGGCTGATATAAGCCTGTATCCTGGCTCACTCCTTTAGCCATTTGACATACCCTCCAGCTTTGTACAAACTTCTTCACATCCTATGAAAACTGAGGCCACTAATAATGCTCATTGATAATGGCAATGGTCTTATCCTGATCAAAATGTCCCGCCATTCCTCCACTATGCTTCTCCTTTATCAGGTTCTCCCTCATGGAACTCTTCGGGATACACAATTGAATTTCCTTAAATAACATGCCATCCTGGATTATGAAATCCAACCACCTTGTCCTATCCACTGTAACAAGTTCCTTGCAAGTTTTCCAAGCCTCTGCGAAATCAGGATCTTCTGCATACAGTGTCTTAAGTTTATTGAACCCAACCACTTCAATCTGCATCTTTGTCATCAATGTATGCCTCCTACTTAAGGCATCTGCAACCCTATTTGACTTCCCACTCCTATGTTTCAAAACAAAGGTATAACTCTACAAAAACTCTACCCATTTATATGCCTCGATTTAATTTTCCCGCTATTTAGGTACTACAAGGCCCGATGATTAGTATATAGAACAAATCCTTGAACAAATATGTCTCCATTTCTTTAATGCTTGAACTATTGCATAAATTCTGATCATATACTGAATACTTTCTCTTGGCATCATTTAACTTTTTCAGGAAATAGGCAATGGGCTTACCTTCTTGGCTCAACATTGCTCCAATGGCACAACCACTGGCATCAAAACCTGAAACACCTTGTTGAAATCTGGGAGGGCTAGAATAGGTTGCTCTGTCACCTTCTGCTTCAACAGTTCAAAATTTTTGCCACTCCAATGCTCCATTTGAATTCTTTTCTATCCCCTCTCATTGTTTCAATCAGGGGTCCACAAATACTACTGAAGTTTCTAATGAACTTTCTATAAAAACTAGCCAAACCATGGAAGGATCTCACCTCGGTAGCAGTTCTTGGGGTAGGCCATTCCAAAATAGCCTTCACCTTCTCTGGGTCCATCTTGAGACCTTCTGCTGAGACAACAAACCCTAAGTACACTAACTCCCTCTTCACAAAACTGCACTTCAAATTAATCAACAGTTTCTCTTCTTTAGCTTCTCAAAGGCTCTCCGAATATGCATCAAATGCTCATCCAACGTCTTATTGAAAATCAAAATATCGATGCCAACCTTCCATGACCTTCCTGCCTTTTTGTCTGCCCTTCCTGGTGTTGTGACATTCATATTTGATGCCCTTCGTCACCACACTAGAAACACGTTCCTATGAAACCACCTATTCCAGATCCTTGTCCATATTTCCCTCGTCCTCTACCTCTTTGATCACCACTGTTTTGATCACGGGGGCAGTAAAATTGTCATTCCTTTGGCTTCGGTGGTACCCACATCTTCACTTTTCTTTTCATCATCATTTCGGCTTCCTAAAGGTCTTGCCTTCCTCGCTTTGACGCCCTCATCATCCTTTTGCTTGCCATCAAATCTTTTGTTCAGCTTCTCTTCCACCATCAAGAAACTGATACACATCCTCAATGGTGGTCATTCTGACTAGGCTTAACTCCTCCTGAATGCTCGGTCGTAACCCATTAAGAGATCGGGCTACCTTCTTCCTTATTGGCCTCTATGTGACTCGTTCCGATGATTATCTTGTGAAAATCTTCAATATATTCTTTTACAGATCTACTTCCTTGCTTCAACCCTTGCAATTTCTTCAATAGATCTAACTCGTAGTCCACTGGTATGAACTGCTTCTTCAGTTTCTCTACCATGCGATCCCATCTGGTGATATTTCCTTTTCCTCTTTGATTTCTTTCCAACTGGACCTCTTTCCACCAAATACCGGCATGGCCCTTCAGCTTCATTTTCACAAACTTAACCCAATCTGGGTCCTCTATTTCCTCATACTCAAAATATTCTTCTAGCTAGTTGATCCAATCGATCAACTCTTCCGGGTTCAGACTTTCAGAATAACTGTGGACTTCTACTCTGGGTCTTTTCCCAATCTTCGAAATGGCCCTTATTAGCTGCATTTGGTCTTGATCAATTGCTTCTTCTTCATCTTCTACGTTTGAACCTTCTTCCTCTCCTTCATCCTCACTTTCCTCCCTCAAGTTTAACCCTCTTCTCAACTGTTCTTGTAACACATCAATCTGTCTCTAGAGGGCTGCCAGTGCATCTCTTCCACCAGTATTTCTGCCACCTCAACCACCTCTGGCACCACCACGCCTAACATGCATCAGTCTTGGAGGCATCTTTCTTGACCTCGACCCACAACCACGGTCCTCATGTGAACTACCTCACGATCGACGATCTGTCCACACGCTCAAGAAAACCCGCTCTGATACCACTTGATGAGGGTGCAATCCAAGACTTAGAAAATAACCCACAAATAAGAGAATAATTTTATTATTCAGAAAATGGAGCTTCTTACATGCAAAGGATCTCAAATCCCCAAGTTCTACAACACATGCAAGTTATAGAAAGCTACAAAATAACCATTTCGCAATATGCGAGCTTGTCCTCGAAAAGTTCCCAAAAATTAGAAACCCGCCCATAAATAGAGCTCCTCTTTAGTTTGGAGCAAAAACAACATTCAAATTCTGGTTTAGGTAGTTTGGCACTGAAAATTACTACTTGAAGTTCAAATTTCAAAAGAACATTTGCAATTGTATCTTCTAGAAAGTGTGCCAACTTCCCGGGGCCATAACTTTTGATCCGGAACTCCAATTCGTGAATCGTTTGAACCGTTGGAAAGGTCTCAAAGTCAATAACGTGCTTGAAATTTGCTACACCAATTTTGGCAAGTTTCAGGGCCGGTCCGGGAACTCTAAGTACCTCAAATCTAACTCGAAAGGTTTTCAAGTGCAAATATGGGAAACTCAAACTACAATATATTTCAACCCAGGAATAGAAAATAAAAATTGTAAATTGGGAATTTCATTATGACGAAAAGGGTATCCAAAAATGTAAAAACATCTAAAAATTGAGAAACTCAAAATTTAACTATTTTTGGGTGATGCAAGATTGCCCTTACACCACTGGAGCTCCTGCATCAATTTGATTTTTTAAAAATAATATAAAAAAATAATAATATGGATTTCAATAAAATAACTATAAAGTTAAAACTTTTAAATAGAGCACTATATCAAAAAAACTTGATAAAATGAATACTTATAAATAAAATAAAAGTTTATTTAAAAAAAATAAAATAAAATTATAGATTTATATTAAAAAACTTTAAGGGAAGAGTAATAGTAGTTCTTATAGTTTCAATAGGGGAAAACCTTCAATTGTTGCCTATGATTCAATTGATGTTTACTCCTTGTTCACCTGACCCCCCAATAACCATTTACATTTTAGTCATTACATTGTTCTAATTATGTCAATACAAATTTACAAATTACACCAATATTTACGAGTTCCACAAGGCGTGTTTTAAATACCCAAAATCCAACTTTTTCTTTTTAAGGTCCTAACTCGCTTACGAAGAAGCCCGAAAAGAATAATTTGAAATCGGATCTATATCATACATGCTAATTAAAAGCCCACTAAAACATTTCAAATGTACCAATAATTGGCCACTTTATATCCAGTAGCTACAAAAAATAGTGTTTAATTGGATCAATTGTGCATATATATTGGATCAATTGTGCAAATTTTGTGGTAGTCAAAGCAAATAAGTATGGGGACAATAGAGAATATGTATCAAGCAACACTTTGAAACATGAAAAATTACTACCCAGAAGCCATAATTTTTTCTCTAAATAGTTAAGTTGTATATAAAGATAACAAAAAAATCGTCAAAATCTAATGTATCATTAAGATCTGTCGATGTGTGAAGTTAGCTATAACGACTAGTGGTGCTCTTCCCCTATTTCCTTTAAAAAAAAACTTTTTCCTTAAAAAATTTGTACAAAACTTTTCTAGTTTCCCCTTAAAATGGGCGGGAGTTAAGAGATTAGGTTTATGTTTGAAAGTTTTTTAAAATAAGATTTATTTATTTGGAAGAGGGCCCTAAAAATTTTTAAAGTTTTTTTTGTTTGCAGGTTCTAAAAAAGATTAGGAAAGCTCAAAAATGGGTGACACCATGGAGAGGAGGGCGTGGAGGTGTGGTTGCATAGTGAGAAGAAATATTATTTTCATGATATTATTTTAGTTATTTGTTTTTGATAAAAATGGAAGGATTTGTTTTTATAAAAGATCTTTGATTTTTTTATTTTTTTTACATATAATCGAGGGGTGAGTTGAGGCAGGGGCTATGATTGGGGTTTGATATATATATATAGCAAGTTTTTTAATTGATTATGACTATAGTTTTTACAATAAAAAGCAATTGAATGTAGATTTATTTATTTAAAAAAAATTAGAATTGGGTATATGCATTTTAAAAAAATTGAAGAATAATTTTAAAAAAAATATGATATTGCAGATTTATAGAATAAAATAGTTTAAAAATTTTAGAATTAAAATTTGAAAAATAAAAATAAAAACTCTTTATTTGGGGTTTTTAAAACAAAATTATTTGCACAATCGTATTATTTTTTATAAATGTATGAAGTTTTGAGCATTGTACAAATTTAAATAAAATTATTTGAAATTTGAAATTGAATAAAAAATTTAAAATAATTTATTTCTTGTATAATAGAGAGTTTGAGATTTTTTTATATTAAATTATTCAAAAAATGAATTTTTAAGCAAACTAAATTCTAGCTCTACTCTAAAAAGTGAGTGCTCCAAAGAGATGGTAAACCTTCAATTATATAGCTTAACAAAGGATTAGTAAAACTTGCTTTGATACCATAAAAGAATAATAGAATAAGATTAAACGAAAGTAATAATCAATAAGCAAATATTTGAAGGAAAGATTACTATTTAAGATAAAAATCAAAAGCACCAAGAGCATGCACACCAAATATCTAAGAGGAGACACAAGATTTTGTAAGGGAGAAAAAACCAAAAAAAAAACCTCTAATATTATGAAGGTGACATAAAACCTAAGAAAATTACAAAGAGAGAATGAGAGAGAGAACTCAATCATAAAATGCTTCTTGTGAAGAATACGAGAAGCAATTCAAATAAATAGAGGTGAGAAAGGAGTTGCATAGGTAACTTCCATGTCTATGCATGTCACCTTTCATTCTATGTGTGTGTGCAAGGTGTCAAGATTCTCATAAGGAGGAGACTACACCTAAGCCATAATATTCCTCCAAAAATGAATTATAAAATGAGTGAGAATGCTCAAATAAGATAGAAGACTTGTAGGGATTTCTTTGGAATATTCCTACAAGTAATTAAATAAAACAAATAATAAATAATTTTCACATGGGTAAAAGATTAAATTCTAACAATTATTGATGTATAACTTCTTTCTTGCAAAATTCCTTGAACTAGTTATAGATAACTGGCCTCTATTATCTATTCTAAGTGCCTTGACTTATTTTTCCAAGAGAAGCTTTCCACATCACAATATTAGAAAAATAATCAACCTATTTTTCAAAAAATAAGCCCACATATTTTTAGAATAGTCAAGTAACAAGAAATACTTCACACTAGACATTATAGGTGTCTTCATAGCACTATGCAAATCAACATGTACTACCAAATATGCAACTCCTTTGAGTTGTCATACCTTATTAGTATTAAACAAAACTCCATTTTGTTTTCCCATCTAACACCTTATGCACATATTTTGATTTCCATAATTGGATTGAAGTCCTTTCACCATATTAGTCTTACTAAGCTTAGATAAAAATCGATAGTTCAAATGACCACATCATTTACGCCAAAGTTTATTAGTACTCTTAATCATTGATAATCAACATGCCTTTGTTGTTTTGGGATGAACCAATTTATACGATCCCTTTTCACCAATCCCAACAACAATTACTTTGTTACCTTGAAGAGTAGTTACAATATATTTGTTTTCTTTGAAACTTTACACGTAAAGTAGGGTTTTAGAGATCTCACTTATAGATAATAGGTTTTTTCTTGTGTCAGGGACATAATGAATATTCTTAAATGTGTACTTTACCCCATTATTTATTGTAACCCTAACATTTCCACATCCACTTACAAATTGAGTCCAACCATCAACCAAAGAAATAGATTCACCATCACTTTTATCCTTAACAAAGCTTTCATACTAGTCTTTGTGACACATATATTGTTGAGATGCACTATTGTTGAAATACCAAGTTGTAGGCCCAATATATTGTTTTTGTGATGCCACAAAAGAAAAATTGTCCATTACTCCTTGTTTTTCCTATTTAGCAACATTTACACATCATGACTTTTTATGACTACTTGTAAGATCTTGTGTTGCTTCAATAATCTCTCTTGAAATGTCATAGCTCATTATAGTAGTAACACTTCCACTTGGTCTTTGTTTTGAATTACCACCCTTTTAAGATTCACTTGATGAACTAATTATTTATTTTTCTTTCCTTTTCTCTTGCTTTGTGCATTAACTGTAATCTTTATGGTGTTTAAAGTTGTTGCTTCTAATTATACTCACCTCTGTTCCTTATATAAAATAAGTGTTGACAACTTCTCAAAATCAAGTTCTTGAGTCTCCATAATTAAGAGTAGAGACTCAACAAAGGAATCAAATGATGTTGGCAAACCAAGTATTATTAAAGCAACCAATCTTGATCATCTACCAAATTTTCAATGTATGTTAGTTGATCATTGGAATTATTCAAACACAAACAGATAGATAGAAATAAATCCTCTCAACTACAACTTAATGGGAAAAAAAAATTAAATGCAAAGCTCATTCTATTCCAAATGTTTAATATTTTTTTTTGAGTCTTTTTCACAATGTTGTTCAAAACTATAGTAGTGTTTCTAACCTTTGGAATTAAAGCATTGACAATAGATCATTTTAGAAGGATTAATGATTCCTTGTGCCTATTGTTTTAATTTCCTAAATTATTTTCCTTATTATAGGAAACACATTCCCCCTCCTCCCAAAAAAATTGCATGTTTTTAGGATGGAGACATTTCAAATATGCAAGGTCTTGGGGGAAACATCCCCCACCATCCCACCACTATCGTCACATTCTGGAGGATGTTTTTGAGACATCTTCCTCAAAGAGGGGATATTTTTGAGAAATTCACCTAATTTGATGTAATGTCCCTTGCTGAAAATTAAATCATGTTTAACACTTCTCCAAACAACTATATCAGAATTGCAAATATGATCAAACAAAGAAATCAGGTATTCAAATAATTACTTTAAAAACACCATTAAATAACCAGAAACTTGATGCAACCAAAAGAGAAGGTATTTTATTGATTTTTAATATGAGAATACATTATTATTTATGTATCATACAGTTGCTAATAGTAGCATACATATACTACAACTATGCTCAAAACAATGAGCCAATATGAAGCTTGAACACACACTAAACTATGACCAACTTGCAAGGAAATTCTCCAAACTCCACACCAAGGTTTATTATGATAAAATAACATAAAATAATATGAAATACCAGTAAAAATGCGTCCATAAATCTTTCATTAACATAAACAACAAATAAATCACTCAAACCCCAAATATCACACTTCCACCTGCAAAAAAAATACAAAATTTTGAAATAAACTTCAACTGTTAGCACATTGGCTATTCCTCTATGAAATTGATCTTGGAGATTGTCAAAACCACTGCCTTCAACCATCAATCTCTTTGGTTTACCAGCCTCAGACATTCTTTCTTATTCGGTTTCCCAACCTCAGAAGAATACAAAACCTATGAAGGAAAAATATGCAAGAATGGATCCAAAAAGCAACATACATCAATAAATACACCAAAATTATAACCACCAACTTGGGCACCCAAAGTCCAACATCCTAGGAAAAGATGCTTGCATGCAAAGTGTGTAACTCCCACTACCAATTGTAAAAGAAAAAATCAAATGTACCCAAGGGAAATAATAAAATATTTCCATTTCTTGCAACACTTTATAAGCCAATAAAAACCCATTTTTCCTTTTTTCCAAAATGCCACACCCAACTTGGCTTAATTAAATATTTCATAAAACTTTGATAATTAACCTACCAAATTATCTTAATTAATTCACCTTGAGAAAACAACTTTTCTGATTCCGCTGCAAGACCCGACTTGCTATTTTTGGAAACCTGACTTACTAAAAATAGTATTTTCTATTTTTAAAAAATTCAAGAAAAGGGACATTACAAGTCTTCCCTTTGAAAAATTTCTTGTCCTCAAGAAATTTCAACAATGATGCTCTAAAATAATGATTCCCAAAATGATATATCATGTCAAATTGCATATGAAGCCCTTTTCTCGTACTTGTGAAGAGTTGCACCCTTGGCCAAAGAGCATGCCAAAATGTGGACTCACACTCCTTAATTCCATTGTTATAAATCCAAAAAAAACATCTGTGCACTCTAAGCTCTTGGATTTGTATGTGATTGATACATTTAGTCTCATACTCCAACTGAAGCACATCTTCCCACAAAGGCTTAGAAAACTTGCCAAAAGCACTAGCATGTGATGAGTCAAACCTATAACTTTTGAATCTTCTCCTACTAATACAATTTTTTTTTCTTCTTGTAGGTCTAATATATGATTTAATGTACTCACCAATACATAAAAAATTAAATTGGGAAATAGACACTTCTCTTACCTCCCCATTAGTGAAATATTCAATGCAAGAATGTGTAGCATAAAGCCCGTACTTTACCTCAACTTGAGAGATACTACTTTTAACTTCATGGAATGATATAAGGTGGAAAGAGTACCACAGAAGAGTTAAAAATAGCATCATACAACAACAACATACATATCACAATTCTCCTTGAGTTTACAAGAAACAACCCATCTGTGTTGAAGTTGTTCTTCCAGTGACTATCTACAAGCATAAACTTATCACCCCACTTCTGTGACTCGTCACTCTGGATATTTTACAAAGGAATACCATACATTTTTAGATACATCCAAGAAAGAAATATGTTGTGAATCTCAATACATATAAATCCCATAAAATACTCACATAATCCCCAAATCATGCAATTTGGCCAACATTGTTTTGCTCCAAATTGAAAAACTAAAACCATGACTTTTGGAGCTGATTTGAATTGGGAAATTAACAATATGAAATGACTTACAATAGCTTGAAAATATTCTACCCAAGAAACAAATTCCCCAATACACAAGACCTACAAAACTTCACACAACTTCATCAGAAACTTGTAGATAACACACACTAATTACACAAGATGTGCATTGTCTCTGAATGATCCAATGTCCTCTTGACTTTGTAGGAAAAGGTCACTTTCTATAGGGGTTCTAATATTTTAAATTAATAACTCAACCAAAAAGAGAGAACCATAACTATAGAGAACCAAAAAAAGAGACATACTAAAAGAAATATGATGACAATACTCCCCTAATCACCAACATTTCTCTTGAGCACCATGATATAATGTGCCATTGATGATCCACCAAACTCAAAGTGAACTCTTCTCTCTTGGAATCCCAAAAGGAAGACACCATCCAACTCACAACTAGAATTATTGAGGACTAAAATAAATGCCATAAAACACACCCCTGTCTCTAAAATTCACCAACCAAGCAGTTATTTTGCTGTCACCATCCTAAATCATAAAGTCAACACTTAAACTCCAAGTGTCCAATGGAAATCCTTGAGCACACCCCAACAACCAAGCCAATGCAATCATTAAACTATCATCTATAATCATGTGTGTCATAACCATGAAGTAACTGCAATGACCATTGCTCACCAAAGTGGAAGCATTGAAAGAATGAGTTGTGTCCAAGAAATTACTCACAACCAAATGCCCAAAATTCTTCCTATGCTCAACAACAAACTACTCATGAAATAATATCTCCATAATAAACCAAATGATGTAAGGGAAAAAATTACCAAACTAAAATCCAATTGAAAACATGGGAGAGACGTATATGGTAGTAACAATAGAATCATCCCCTATAGTCAAAATGTCTCCACTAATCAACCTTACCCAAGAATTGTTCTGTTGCAGAGTTGAAGAGTTCATACAACTCATCTACAAATCAGGATCTAGAGTCATGTATAGGTTGATCTAAAAGTGGGAAGCAATACTAACATTAGAGGTTGACCCACTACTCCAATCTTCAGACAACATCTCATGGTAAGAAACTACACCTGGGTCTTGAATCCTGCAGTCAAGTTCAATCTCATCACTACAATCGATTTGATCTTCATTATCCAACTGAAATAAAGGATTTTCATGAGTAAGATTGGCATCTGTCTCAAATAAAGGATTAGCAACAAGATGAATATTACATCCATCCTCTTGTTGGTCCAAAATCCAACTATCTGAATGTGCCAAGTCATGCTCCTCCTAGATGCAATCTAACTCCATTACTTGTTTTTCCTCCTTTTTCCTTTCCTTGAACTATTGAGCCTCATAGAATTGACCACTTTCCTCTAAAAGTGTCTCTTGGATACTTTCCAAAGTAAGCTTTATAGATTTAAGCTTACAAGTGAGCTCCCCACTTCTTCCCTTAATTTATTAGACATGAATATGGTCTCATCCGCAAACGGGTAAACCCACAATAGTGGGTTACAATTTTTCGGACGAAGAAAAATTAGAAATGCTCATCAAAAATTTTAAAATGTTTTACCCCTTCTAATGAAGGGGGTTCGAATGAACCACCCCCCTTCTAATGAACCCCCCCTTCTAATGAACCCTCCCCCCTTCTAATGAACCCCCCTCCCTTCTAATGAACCCCATTTTGCACCATATAAGGGGGGTTCGAATGAACCCCCTTTTTTCACCTTCCCCTCCACCATTTCAAAATTTATGCATTTTTTTGACTATCGAAGCTTGGGAAGGAGGTGCAAATGGAGTCAACTTGATAAACCAAGTTGGATAATTGTAGAGATTGAAACGAGCTTTCCAACAACTATAAATTTAATATATTTTGTTTTTATATTATATTTTATTTTTTAGTTTTACTGAACATAGGTTTTTCACTGAACATCAAGTTTAGTGAAAAATCATTGTGGAAAAATATTAAATTTGAGAAAAAAAATTTGAAAAATATATACACCCTAGGTATTGGTGTCCTCATTCTAACAAAAAAAAAAATTGAATTTCAATACATACCAAAAAAGTTATGCGTGCCGAAGTGCACCTATGTCTAAACTGTAAATGTTTTGACTTCAAAACTTAATTAAAAAAAAAATATTCAACAAAATGTTATAAAACAAAATGAAACCAATAGATACCAGTGTTAGCAACCTAAATTAAAAAGAATCAAAATTTTATCCTTTGTAGAAAAAAAGTTATGCGTGTCGAAGTACACATCACTTTTAAAAAATGTTGTTTACTATTAAAAACTAGTTATCAAAGGAGAAGCAAAAAAAAAACAATTTAATTCCAATTTTTTAAAAAAATATATATTTAAAATCTATAGAAAAAATCTCACAAATCACTAGTTTACATCATTTTCAAATTCCTAATAGTTTGCCTATTATAGGTGTCAGAAAGTGAAGTTTTTTTTGAAAATGTTGATTTCAGTGTCAAGTTTGGCCAAAAAGTGTAACCCATTATTGTGGGATGACCCAAACTTGTTAGCCATATCTTTAACATGTATCATATGCAATAATGAATTCTTCCATGGTGTTCTTCATTATTTACAAATCATCATAGGATACATTTAACTCATTTTGACCTCTTGGTGCATTTTGAATGACACTTTCTACATGCATATGTGCACTATCCAATCTATATAAGACTTGCAAGTCATTTTCAGTGGACACTAAGAGTTGTTTCCTGAAACTTTTCTCATGCATTTCAAGTTTTTTTAAATTAAAATGCATGCCAAAATTAAAACCTTCCTCATACTTGTCATAAACCACACCATGGCTATCCCAATCCTCATAAACCTCTTATTTGCCAATTTGATAAAAATGTGTAGGATTGGGTTGATGATCCAAATCAATAATGCTATTTTTCCTTAGCTCATAATCTAGGATTCTTTTCTTTTGATCAAGATCAAGGCATTCAACCTTAGGTTCTTCAATGACATCATCCCTAAATGACTCCTGAGATGGATCTAAAACAACATTATAGAATGAATGGGAAATTCATCCCAAGATAAATCCTCATCGTGCTTAGATACTGATACACCTGGATCCCAAGTGAGATTGGATTGAATACTTTTATCAAAATATTAGTCATTGTGTTCCCCATGAGTGATAGCCTCTTTTGAAGTGCCAAACTCGAAGCCACCTGTAATCTCATCAATGAAATGGTATGAGTGAACATTAAAAACTAAATTGGAGATATCATCACCTTTTCATCTTTCATGTCCAACTTCTAGAAGAACCTCAAAGAACACACATTAGTTTCAGCCCCATAAAAGACATTAGGGTTGATATTCTTACAGTTTTCAACAAATGAATCCAAATTAGGATTCAAGGCTTCTATATTTTGAATTTGTGTCTCAAGTTTTTCTATCACTGTCTCCTTCATGCATTACATTATTTGTAGCAATTTCATGCATGCCCAAAGAATCATCAAAAGGAACACATTATTTTTGTGATATTTCATTTATTGAAATATCTTTCTCAATTGAAAATTTATTACCTTCAACCCTTGACTCAGATTCTTCATCTTTTTATAGAGACATTTCCTTTTCTTCATGACCCAGGATCTCCTCTTGATTTTTCTCACTCAAACTTGGGTATAATTTATAACCTTTTAGTGCTATCATACCTTGTATGTGAATTAAGAAATCATTATAGGGGACTAAATTCTTGAAATCCTCATCCATATTGTTATATATAGCCTACATAGCAGCTGGATCCATAACCAATTCTTCCATGGGGTTGGAAGAGTGAGTGAGTGTAAAGCAACCACCTTCACGAAAAGAATTTGATTTAGTGGGCTGCATCTTTGAAATCCCTAGGCTGGAAATATCATAGCTCTGATGCAACTATAATGTCCCTTGCTGCAAATTAAATCAGATTGAACACTTCTCCAAACAACTATATTATAACTACAAATATGATCAAACCAAGAAATCAGGTATTCAAACAATTACTTTAAAAACACCATTAAATAACTAGAAACTTGATGCAACTTAAAGTGAAGGAATTTTACTAATTTTTAATATGGGAATACATTATTATTTTTGTCTCATAGAGTTGCGAACATTAATATACATCTGTTGTAACTATGCTCAAAACATAGAGCAAATATGAAGCTTGTTCATGCATACTAAACTATGACCAACTTGCAAGGAAACTATCCAAACTCCACACCAAGGTTTATTATGATAAAATAACATGAAATACTATGAAATATCAGTAAAACCATGTCCATAAATGAAGAGCTCAAATCTATATACTGAGAGGGGGGGGGGTGAATCGGTATATCAAAAAAATTTTATCCTCTTAACTTTGATCAACTTTAACTTCTAGCACAATATTGACTATGCAATATGAAACAATATGATCAAGTTGACACCAACAATTGTATTTTATGTTTTATATGAGATTACAAAGATTGTAGGCACCAACCTACTTGAATCATCAATTTTATAGTTTAGTAGGCACCGACCTACAAGGAGTACCAACTCCTTAATTTGATTTAGTAGGCACCAACCCCTAACATTTGTAGGAACCAACCCACTAGAGGTACTAACCCCCATTTTCCAAGCACCAACTCAACAAAGATAATAACTAAAAGAATAAAGTTCCACCTTCAATGTTGCTTCTTCAACAAATGATGGACAATCTTTTCCCTCCACAAAATTTGCTCAAATATGTCTCTTAAATCTATATCAAGTATGCTATAGTTCTCCTCTTATATTTGATATAATCACTTCATGAATCTGATCTAACACACTCTATAAATCTGCCCCAATACTCTTCACAAATCTGATCTAACACTGTCTTATGACTGCTCAAAGTCTGATTCAAAACCTACTACAAATCTCCATTAATTCCTTCAAATCTGATCTTTAAATGATATTAATTTTCACACACACTTTGCTATAGCTCTCTTCTTCAAACTATAGTAATATCCTCCTCAAATCTATTATAGATTGATCATAAATCTACCAAGAATATGATCACAACCTCATAATACAAATCCACTATAAAACTCCTTATATCCTTCTCATCAAAACTACTCTTCTTATCAAATATACTTGATTGTCTTTGCAACACAACACACTTCCAACACTCTGTTGTTCTGATCTTACACAACTATCCACACTTGCTTGTGTTTGGATGATATAATCTTTATTCCACACTCCACTCACTCATGGGTTGCATATATATGTATTTCAGAATGAGTCTGAAATATTCTTCATGTTATTTGCTCCAACTTTGATTTTACTTTCTTTCTCAATCAAATATAGCATTCAATAAAATCCATGATTCGATTATGATTCCTTCCATAATTTTTGCTATCTTTTATACCTTCCCTTCTCCTTCACTAAAGACATACCTTTTTGAATGGTTGTGACTTATCGATTAATCATGATTCTTATTATTTCCAATTAATCACAACTCTTGGCTAACACTATTTTCTTTACTAGTAGTCGCATTATAGTTGTCTTTTAATACTGATTCTTCAACATTAACTCTTTTTTTTTCTACTTGTTATTCCTTGAAATCAATTAGCCTTTACCTCTATTCATTTGTTGTCTTATCATTGCTTATACATATCCTAACTAGCTTATTGTTCCTGGCATGCTTCCTACACCCATCTTTGTAAATAATGTTAGCTCAGATTCAATCCATCCAATCCATTACTGAGATGTTGAATTTTAATACTAATGACATCTCTTGACTTAGCGGTGACGTCAATGTGATCTTCCATCTATTTCAAGGCATCAGTAGAGAGTATACTATCTTCAAATAAGAATCTCGTATCTTACTTCTATGTCAGGCACGACTATCAACAGATTAGAGACCCGATAGCTTGAATAAGGTAGGGTAACATATATTTAATCACTTGTATAGATGTCCTGATAATATTCTTGATGGTAATAATACCACGTGCCAGCATATACGATTATCTTATGAGTTTATCATCGACGACTTCTTCAAAAGTCCAGATTGGCGATATCAACCGTGTCTTTTCTACTGGTGACACGAGTAATAATTGTATGATGCAAAAATGACTTCCACAAGAGATATCGAATGGTGTTGCCAATGTGAGGTCACTCGTTGTTGATTATTACCTTTACACTGAACAAGCTCACAAGAACTCGTTATCACTTTGGTGGATATCATCTTTGACCGACGTCTAATAGATATCACTCCATGGATATTGCGGTAGGAAGTATGAGGATCCTCTTAATAGCAATAAATTAGAGTCTTGATTACGTGACTCTTGGAAACCATCATCATTGCTTTTCATTTTCTTTCTTAAGGCTATCGGCCCCCCTATGGTCTTGGAAAATCTTTAGGTAATAATATTAAATGATTATTCTTTCTTTTCAATATTTTTAACCCCTGTCAAACTGGGACATTGCATCAACTTCGATATGAATGTCAACCTTGGCAAGACACATCAAATAACTCAACACACTCCATTCGTTCGCTTTGTCCTGTTCCATGACTTCATACATCTGCACAAGAATTCTTCATAAATCTGATTTATCCTTGCTCTCATATTTGCCTTGCGTCGAATATAACTTCTCATCAACCTTCAATAGATCATGCTCCAAGGCATTTTGATATCAACGACGGTTTGTCTATGACATTGTCATATTTATGTACTTGACATCAATGCCAACATTTCCAACAATAAATCTTTCATTAACATTTGCAACAAATAAATCACTCAAACCCCAAATATCACACTTCCACTTGCAAACAAAATACAAAATTCTAAAATAAACTTCAAGTGTTCAACACATTGACAATTCCTGTGTGAAACTGCTCTTGAAGACTATCAAAACCACTTCCTTAAAGCCTCAATCTCCTTGGTCTACTAGCCTCAGAGATTCTTTCTTCTTCAATTTCCTAGCCTCACAAGACTACAAAACCCATGAAGGACAAATATGCAAGAATAGATCCAAAAAGCAACATACAACAATAAATACACCAAAATTCTATAATCTCCAATTTGGGCACCCAATTCCCAACATCCTAGGAAAATATGCTTGCATGCAAAGTGTGTAAATCTCACTGCCAATTGTAAAAGCAAAAATCAAATGTTCTCAAGGGAAATAATAAAATATTTCCATTTCTTGCACCACTTCATAAGCCAATAAAAAAACATTTTTATTTTTTCCAAAATGCCACACCCAACTTGGCTCAATTAAATATTTCATAAACCTTTGATAATTAACCTCCCAAATTATCCTAATTAATTCACCTTGAGAAAACAACTTTCCTAGTTCCATTGCAAGACTTGACTTGCTATTTTTGGAAATCTGACTTACTAAAAATAGTAATTTACTATATTTAGAAAATTTAAGAAAATGGACATTACATTTGAGGACACCTTTGAGACACCTAGGGAACCCCCAAGCATCTCTCAACCACATCTAGGGTTCTTAGGTAACCCTCGTAGTAGATCATTGAACAAGTACGAAATTGGATCTTTGTGCCATAAACCCTAATTCTAATGGTCTATGGACTCAATCCAAAGAAATCACAAAAAAAACTATAAATAGACATCTAAGCCTTCATTCCAAATCATTTCCAAGGTTTAGCAACAAGGTTGAAAGTTGCAACAAGCTACAAGCCTGCAAGAGTGAGAAAGATTAAAAATGAGGCCACTAGGAAAAATGAGTAAGAGCAAGTGTGAAGTCTTCATTAATCAAACATTGAAATAAGTCATTCTTCAAGCCTCGAGGTAAGCTTTAGCCTTTCATGACAATTTTTATTTTTTGTTTATTTTTAGTTTAGTAATTAATTTAGGCCCTATGGGGTTTATATTGTTACAATTTAAAGTTTAGTTTTACAAATGATCAATTTTTTAAAAAAATAAAAATTAATAACAATATTTAGGTGTTCAAATTTATTTCTTAAATTATTCAAAATATTTTTTGTTGTAAATTTGCATAAATATTTGATTAAAAATTAAAATTTAGTCAAATTAGGATTTCATCTTTTGTATATCCTTTTCTTTTATGCTTCGTGCAACCCAAAGTAAGAAAACACAAGCAAAATATTTGTTTGATGAAGGTTGAAGAAAACGGGTTCATATTTTGTGTATCATTTTCTTAAATTGCACTTTATGACATCTAGAGTAAAAAAACAAAAAAAATCTTGTGTCTTGACCTTTTGCATAATTTATTTTTATTATTTAATGACATTATGACATGTATGATAACCATAATTTTTGTTACTTGCAGTGTCACTATGAATTCTACTTCTCACAACATGAGTGACAAAGAGGATTAAGAAGAGCCTATTGGGGTTCAATTGAAGACTTTGAGTACACATTTGAGGGGGGGTGGGCATGGTGAGCCAACTAGTTCTATTGGCAGTGTGCATTTTAGTTGCTTTGATGACCAAAGTCTTGTACCTATCTCTTTGTCATTTTGTCCTTCCAAATTATTAAATGATTTTTGTTGATGTGGTTGCCCTTGAACTAGTTTTATCTTGTTCTACTTCTACCTTTCCATCTCGTTTATGGCCAGCTATAGTAGAGCCTAAGGGGAAACATAGAATGACCATAGTTATGTTGCAAACATGGTGGTAGAGTTATTCAATGTGCATAATAGAGATGAGGCAGAAAATGTCATTGACAAGTTCTTCGTTACCAATGGCATTCCATTCCATGTGGTTTGTTCTCCTTATTATAAGATAGTTGTAGCAAAAATAATTAGAATGGAACCATAATTTGTACTACTAGGGGAGACAAAATTGAGGACAACAATTTTTTATAAGAACTTATTCCAAGATAATATTCTAATGGAAAAAATGAAATCCACTTGGGCCACTAGTTGATACAACATAATCATGAATGGATAGATGAATTTTAGACATCATCCATGTATCAACATTATAGCCATGTGTACAAAGGGCCTTACTTCCTTTGGGATATTGATTTTTTAGTGCATTTGAAGGATGCTAATTTTAAATTCCAAATCCTTAGAGATGCTAGTGAGGAGGTTGGGTCAAAGACTGTGATACATGTAGTGATAGATGCAACATATGTACACAAACTTGTAGGGAAATTGATTGAGGTAGCCTATAGTCATATTTGGTGGACTCATTGTGTGCATGTAGTGACTATCACACTCAAGGATGATGGATCAAAGATCTAGTTAATACTACTAGTGATGTGCAAATGTTTATTTGCAATCACTATATCTCGCATGCACTCTTGAGGACCTTCTATAATAAGGGTTTTTTGAAATATAGATACTAGATATGCATCATACTTCATTATCTTGGATAAAATGCTTGAGTTTTAAGACATTGCAACTAACGGTCATGATAGCACAATGGAATTAATGACTTGATTCCAAGTCAAGGTAAGAGAGGAGGGTGAAGGATGCGGTGAAGAGTGATACTTTTGGGCTAATACAAGATATATTGTTTCCATCATTACTCAAAATTTCAAAGTTATTAGATATGGATACACAAATGCACCTAGATTTGGAGATGTGTACAGGTGCATTGATAATATGCTTAGCCAAATGAAGTTCATTGTACAAGAGAAAGAGACCATATTAAAATTATATAATAAACTTGTTCATCCAATCATTCATTGTTGATGGGTGAAGTTCAACATTCCATTGCACATGACTACCTATACATTGAACCCAAAGTGTTATGTTCAAATCCCAAAAAAATCACTCCTATTCAAAATGTTGAAGTGAAAGTAAGGTCCATGGAAGCCATCAAAAGATGTATGATTTTATATAGGTCAACACCATTCCTATTAAGTGGCTGAAATTTTCCACTCTTAAGGGATATTCAAAAAAGACCAAGGTGGATAAGGAGACTATGGCACACAAGGAACCAATTCTATGATGGACTATGCATGGGTCTAATTTTTTGACCACACTTGTTGTTTGTCTGTTGTCCCAAGTTTATAGTTCTTTTGTTGTTGAGAGGAATACACCTAGTTATAGTTTCATCTATTATGTTAAGAGGAACAAACTTACATATAGGAGGGTGAAGAAGGTTGCAATTGCACATAGCATCTTGTGTCTCATTGACCAAAACACACTTACGTACAAAGAGAGTCGAACAACTTGATGGGATTTGAAGCTAGAGGAGCCAATAGAAATTGATGAAGATGTAGCACAAATAGGGTTGTTTGGTATTGCTTTGGGGGAGCTTGTGCTTAAGGAGTCTAGCAATTTGAGTGATGAGTTTGGAACAAACTTTGGATATGAATGATGGTTTGAGGCCTCGGTCCATTGGTTAGCATGTTCCAACTTCCCTTAAAGATATTTTTCTCTATTTTTTCACCTTCAAGACATTCTCTTGCCAAAACAACCAAAAAACTCAATACATTGTGTTATAGATGCATAACACAATTCAATCCATGACTCACCCTCTTGAGGTTTTGGAATAGAATTCCAAATTTCCACTGGAAAGAAAAAACACATTCTGTGTCTTTTAAATGGGAGGTATTAAGCTTATATGGGACTTCAACAGAAAGGGTAGTCTTATGAGTAAAGGAAATATAACAAATGATAGGAAAGTGTCCAAACAAGGTTGTTGAATAATCCCCTTGCACACAATAACCTAAAGGGGGAACTTCTAATTTAAGGTTATGGGAAACATAGAATTAATCCAATCTACTTAACTTACTATCATTTCCATATCTACGATTGGAAAAAGTAAATCAATTATTTGCATAATTGGAGGAATTATTATAAATGGGGTCAACTACTCCAATAATGTTCTAACAATAAATCCATTTCTCTAATTCTTCATGGCTGATTTTGTAATAAACCAGTTGCGATCTTCATGATGCTCGATCATATTAAAGCCTCCTCCCAACACCCAATCAACATTAGGTAGGTAATTAGACATACAATCCCAAATAATAGATTTGAATGTAGGGTTATTGGGAGCATATATGGAACAAAAACCAATAGGTTGTCCCTTGATGAAAGAAAGGGTCCAAACACAACTATGTGATGGATCTTCCCCTTTATCAATAACATGTTTAGAAATCTAAGGATACAATCCAAGAACAACTTCACCACTACCATCATTATGGGAAGTTTTAAGGAACCTTTCTTCTCTCCAAATATTGAAAAGAGTCACATCTAAGAGTTCATTACTTAAGTTGACTTCTTGTAAGAATAAAACATTTGGTCTCCATTTTAGAATGGTGTCTTTAACTTTAAACTTCCTTTGAGGGTGAGAAATCCCTCTCACATTCCATGTTAAAAAAATTCAATTCATGATTATTTAGAGAGGTTATTATCATCTTCTTGTGTCAAGAAACCAAAATGGTTAGAGAGGGAAACCACTTTTTTATCACTCAATCTTTCATTTGAAATAGGTGGAGACCTTTTCCTATGTCTAGCTTTAGGAGAGGGACAAATGGACCTATTGGGGGACTTAACAAGCCTTAAGAAGGAAGGAAAGATTGATTATTAGTTGTAGTATGAGGCCAGGAGGAAGAGGGAGAGGGTTATTTCCTCTTCCTAACAATCCTCCATTCATCAAACATAGTCACCTCTTTATAAGAAGGTTTTGAAGGGGGTGATTCAAAAAGAGAATGGTCTCCAAGGAAAGGATGAAAAGTGTTAGTTTGAGAGGGAGGTGGAGAAGGGGATTTAATTACTGAATAGGGATTGAGAGTAGATTTTTTGAAAAAATTAAATGGAGCCACTAAAGAGTGAGAAATGATAGATCTATTTCTCCTAACCAAACAATCATGGATCAAATGGACCTCTTATTGGTAGAAAAAAAGAATTAGGCTTATTTAAGTATTTGTTTATTCTATTTCAAAACTAGTACCTTATAGTTTCATATTTTCTATCAAAGGCTTGGTTAAATCCACTTCCTCACACACTCTTGGATGTACTCTTAAGCTAGAAAATTTATCAAAACTTTATTTACACCAAATAACTTTACCCACCTAGGCCACAATATCTTTGAGATACAATCTAAAAGCTAGGTTTAAAATGGAAATTCTAGCCACATGGGGTAATATGAACGAGGACCTTCTAGATGAAAGTAAAATCCCAAGCTTGAAGATAATAAATCTACCCATAAATCACCCATGTTCTGTACTACAAAACTGCATGAGCATGCTTAGCAAACTTAAACATACAATAAACATATCCTTTTCCTAACCCTCTAATGTTTTGACCATAGATGATTAATAATTTGCAAATATGGATCAGTATTATAGATATCGATTGTATGGTTCTCTAACTAGATTTGAAATGAGAGAATTTGGTACAAATAATGGTGCAAAAATTGAGACTGCTTTTAAGGCTAAAAAATTAGAGAAGATTGAAGAATTAGATCAGAAGGATCTTGATGATATGGAAGCTAGCTTTGTGAGAAGGATGAAAAATGGTACTGGTAAGTACAAAGGTAAGTTTCCTTTCAAATGTTTCAGTTGTGGAAAGATAGGTCACTATGCTTCAAGATGTACAGAGTTGTGAATGACAAAAACAAGGAGAATAGAGGTAAGATGATTAAGAAAAGCTATTATGTTAGAGAAGATACATGTATTTCTAAGGATGAATTTGATTATGGAGATGATTATGATGAATGCTTGTTCATGGCTTTAAAAGATAAATCTGTGAAGGAAAGTCCTCTAGAGACAAAGGCTAAGACTGAAGGTACTTTGGTATCTACTTTCATGCTAGATAAGGTAAGAATTATTGGATCATTGATAGTGGATGCTCTAACCATCTGACTAGAGACAAGAGTAAGTTTGTTAAACTTGAAAAGTATGATGGAGGACTTGTTAGATTTGTTGATGATTCAGGTGCTAAGATATGTGGAATAGGCTCAATCAGTTTTGATGACAAGAATAATATTGATGATGTTTACTATGTTAAGGGTTTAAGGCATAACCTCTTGAGTGTTGGAAAAGTGTGTAGTAAAGGATACAATTTATGTTTTAGGATGATGGATTTGAGATAAAAAAAGGGTCCAAAATTGTGATTGTTGCTAGAAGAAGGAAAGATGGAAATGTTTATTAGCCCAAGGGTGTTGATGGCCATTTCTTTATGAATTAGATTAATGAAAACTAGATATGGCATAGGATGATATGTAATATTAATTTTGATAATATGGTAAGAATTAGTTAAGTTCAAACAGTGAGAGATCTACCAAAGATTATAAAGCCTATCAATGTTGTTTACAAGGATTGTCAGATTGGAAAGCAAATAAGAAGTTTCAAAGGAAAAGAAAAATCTACTACCAGATTGTTGGAGTTGGTACATATAGATCTATGTGGTCCTACAAGAGTAATAAGTTTTCAAGGTGATAGGTATTTCATGCTTTTTATTAATGATTATTCTAGAATGACATGGATTAATTTTCTTAAAGAAAAATTTGAAGCTATAGATAGGTTCAAAGCATTTAAAGTTATGGCTGAGAATGAAATGGACATGAAAATCAAATGTTTGAGGTATGATAGATGTGGAGAGTTCACCTCCAATGAATTTAACATGTTTTGTGAGAATCATGGAATAAAGAGGCACTTGTCTTCCCCTAGGACTCCTCAACAAAATGGAGTGGTTGAAAGGAAAAATAGGACTATTCAAGAAGCTGCAAGGACTATGATGAAAGAAGCCAATCGACTAGAATTCTATTGGAGATAAGCAATTCATACTATTGTCTACATACTTAACAGAGTTCAAGGAAAAAAAAACAAGACAATTGCTCCCTGTGAGTTGTGGTATGGAAGGATCCCTACTATCAAGTACTTTAGAGTGTTTGGAAGAAAATTTTATATTAGAAGAGATGATGAAAACTTGAAATTTTTTGATGCAAGGTCTGATGAAGGAATCTTGGATATTCAACTAAAAGCAAAGCCTACCGATGCTACAACAAAAGACTAAGAAAGATTGTTGAAAGTGCAAGTGCCAAGGTTGATGAAGATTTTTAAAACTCAGTGGTGATAGATGGATATGAATCAGATGTTCCTATTTGTAGAGAAATAGAAAAAGCTAATGAAAAGGAAGTGGAGATTGAAGAGGAAGAAGCTCTAGAAAAGACCCCTAGAACCCCTAAGTATTTGCAAAGGAATTAGTCTAAAGAGCAGATCATTGGAGACAAAAGCAAAGGTGTATTAACAAGAAGGAAAGTTGTTGAAGAAGAGGTAAATTTTTGTTTACTTTCTAAAGTTGAACCTAAAATAGTGATTGAGGCATGCAAAAATGAACATTGGACAAAAGCTGTGAAAGAAGAACTACTGCAAATTGAGAAAAATCAGACTTGGGAAAAATTTTGAAGACTTGCAAACAAAAACATAATTGGAACTAAGTGGGTATTCAGAAAAAAATTGAATGAGAATGGAGAAGTGGTAAGAAACAAGGCAAGGATTGTGTGTAAGGGCTATTCACAAATTGAAGGAATAGATTTTGAGGAGACATTTTCTCTGGTGGTAAGAATGAAAGCTATCAAATTTTTTTTAGCTTTTGTAGCACATAAGAACTTTAAAGTTTATCAAATGGATGTGAATTCTACTTTCTTGAGTGGAGAATTGGAAGAAGTATACATGGAACAACCGAAAGGATTTTAGTTATCAGAAAAACAAAATATGGTCTACAGATTAAAGAAGGTATTATATGGATTGAAGCAAGCTCCCAAAGCTTGGTATGCAAGGTTGGATAAGTATTTGATACAACAAAGATTCAATAAAGGTGTCACAAAGAGTAATCTTTACTTTAATGTTTAAAAAGATCAAATCTTGATTGTGGTTGTGTATGTTGATGACACAATCTTTGGAGGTAATGAAGCTATGTGCAAGAAGTTTGCAAAAGTAATGCAAAAAGAGTTTGAGATGTCTATGTTTGGGGAGATGAATTTCTTCCTTGGACTACAAATCAATCAAACAGACAAAGGTATATTCATTTCACAATCAAATTATGTCAAATAAATGTTGAAGAAGTTTGGAATGGAAGACTCTAAGCTAGTATGTACTCCTATGGTTACTAGTTGCAAACTGAGCAAGAATGATTAATCTCCTAAGGCTGATTAGAGCAAGTACATATCAATGATTGGTGGATTGCTATATCTAACTGCTACTAGATCGAATACCATGCATACAGTTTTCCTTGTGGCTAGATTTCAAGAAATCCCTTGGCAGTCACATGTTGCAACAGTGAAGAGGATATTTAGATACTTGAAGTGCACTCCAAATCATGGCTTATGGTATCCAAAGGATACTAATTTCACTTTGAGTGCTTACATAGATGTAGATTGGTTTGGTTTTTTTGATGATAGGAAAAGTACAAGTGGTGGTGCATTCTTTCTTGGATGTATATAATTATCATGACTAAGCAAGAAACAAGACTATCTTTATCTATTGCAGAGGTCGAGTACATTGCAACAACATCTTGCTGCACACAAGTGTTATGGATGAGGCAAACATTGAAGGATATTAGAGTGTTATATTATGAACCAATTTCTATCTTCTGTGTTAACACAAATTTAATCAATATTTAAAAGAACCTAGTGATACATTCAAGGAAAAAACATATTTCAATCAAATATCACTTTTTGAGAGAGACAGTTGTAGAGATTGAAGTAAAACTTTAATATGTGCCTACAAAGGATCAAATTGTTGATCTATTCACTAAGGCTCTTCCTAAGGATACTTTTGATTATCTCTAGGATAATTTGGGATTTATTACCCCTCCTTTCTTGAACTAGATGCATAAGGAGATGCATCGGTCTAGTGGATCTCAAGATTCATTATTTATTCTGGATTGATGTTGATGGCTACCTCTCAGGGGGAGTAAGTAGTAGCATTGTTGATTGTTGCAATCCGAAGAGTGTGTGTTGTCATTGTGTAGTGCTTATTGATTTGGTGTAGTTTGGTGTGTGGTCCTAAGGGGGAGTATACAAAGTAGTAAAGAAAAGAAGTTGTAAAGCAATAGTAAGCAAGTTGATTGATGTCAAAGGGAGATGACAAACAATGCAAATATTTAGGCCTTTTTCCATTGATGTCAAAGGGGGATAGAAATTCATGTGAAAAAAAAAGTGATCATGGGGAGAGAAAGTCATTTGAAAAAGGCAAGCTACAAAGTGGGAGAGAGAGTAATAAGTTAGTTGAGTAAGGGGGAGAAGTAATGTGAAGAGTTGCAGTATGTTTGTATTTAGATTTGTTGTGTCTTTGATGTTTTTTTAGATCATGCGTTGTCATAAATGACAAAGGGGGAGATTATTGCAAGTATGGGCATTTAGTGTTGTCATTGATGTCTATTGTTGCAAGAGTGTGATCAGTTGATGTTATCCATGATTTGATTAGTTGCATTATGTTGTCATTAGTAAAGCTACTCGTGTCAACCTCTAGTGTTGCTTTGATAAGCTTTTGTCTATGGATATGTGGTTGATTTTCTATTGGTTCAATTGTGATGGGGAAGTTATGAAGATTATGAGGACGTGTCTCTAGTGCTTGGTTTCCAAGTTCTTTTGAGAAAATTTGATAAAAAGAGGAAACAATGTGTTGTAGTGATGTTTTGTGTTGCAGGGATGTGTTCTAGTTTTACTTTGCATTTCTTCTATATTGAAGATCTCCCTATGAATTTTAGATATGTTGGTGATAGTTGTTTAGAGGTTTATATATAGAATCGGTGTGCTCTATTGTTGTACATAAGAAGTTTTGTTCACCAGTGTGTGAACTATGTATTGCAAAGATGTCTAGGAGAAATTTCTTTGCTCTATGTTTCTCCACAATTATGTTTTAGGTATTGTGGATTTAAGGGGTGTTGGTAGTTTTGATATGTTTCTTCAATTGAGGTCATTTTGAGGTTTGGTGCTTTGAAAGTAAGTTTCTCAAGTAACGGTGTATGACAAAGTTTTCTAAGTGTACTAGGTGTGTACATTCTTTAGGTGGAAGTTGCTACAAAGAATTTTGTTGGATTTTAGAGTGTTTGAGGAATATTCTAGATCATGTTCAAGCATGATGTGTGGTTTGCAAGTCGTCTTTGGATTTAAGGAAGCATTTAGTTAAAATTTTAATGGTGTTCACATAGGTAACGACCGATCTAGTGTTTACACTACTTGCAATGGATATCTATTATTTTTAGAAGAATGTTGTAATGTGGTCTTATTGATTTGGGTCCTAGATAAGGTGTGGTGTAATCTTCTTTCACTTCTATCCACCACAAAAGTGTTTTGGAATTAACCTAATTTGAATTTGCGTAGTTGATGTGCATAGCTGACCTTGGAGAAGGGTTTCAATATTGAAGATGGTATAAATAAGAGTTGAGCTATTGAGGGATGATGAGATAGACTTAAGAGAGATGCAAATTATGCAAATTGTAGAGTGTTAGGGTGCAAAATTGAGAAGTGGAATATGAACTTTCATGTGTTGGATCATTGGATGCAGTGAGTTTAAGGTGTCTACAATTCTTCAGCCAAGCTATGAAGGTGTTGATGATATTATGGTGGATTTCCCTGTTGCATTGAGATAGATTTATCTTTATAACATTCTTCTCTATCTTCTTTTCTATTCTAGTAGTGAGCCTTTCTTTCTTTGGGCAGTGAGCCCTATTGTATTCGGAGTTGATATTACTTATATTGTGAGCTAATCCTCACTGTGGTTTTCCCCTTCTTGGGTTTTCCATGTAAATCCAATGTTCTCTTTTGTATGGTTTTAAGTTGTTTTAGTTTCTATTATTTTCTTTTCATGATAAATCATCATAAAAATTTAAGGGTTTAATGATTGAATTTGGATTTGAATGTGTATAAGGGATTTGAATTTTTAGGTTACAACTGATTCACCCCCCCCTCTATTGTCTTGTGCATTAAACACCTTTATAATTTTGGAGGTGAAGCAAATATATCGATTGTTCTAAACCAACTAAATAAAGAAAAAATGGAGCATCCCATCACTTTCTTCATTTAAGGGCTTAAAGAATATGAGGTCAAGTACATTGATGTTGAAAAGCAGGCTCTTGCTATCGTTAGAGCATTAAAAAATTTCAAACACATGTTTTCTAACAATAAGATATAGTTAATGGCACCCCATGTTAGTATTAAATAATTTATGTTAAGTAAAGATATCAATGAAAAAGGGCTAGATGAATCACCAAGGTGATGGAGTATGATGTTGACATCAAAATCACAAATCTAGTGAGAGGAAAATGGTTGTGTGAGCAACTTGTCTTAGCACTTGAGACTTATATAGAGGTTTCCATTGTGTTATAGGAACAACAAGCATCCAACATTTATACTCATAGCAACTGAGTGAATGATATGACTACCTTTTTACAAGAAGATGTGTATCCTCCAGGTCTAGATAGGACCAAAAGAAGACACTTTAGATTAAAATCCATTCCTTATGTCATAGTGGATGGCATAATATTCAAAAAGGATTTCAATGGGGTCCTATTAAGATGCATAGAGGCAGATGAAGTCAGGAGAATGTTGGAAGAATTCCATGATGGCTCTTTATGTGACCACTTTTCTACAAGGACCACTAGTATAAAGTGTTGAATGTCCAAGATACTAAGATGGGGAGTGAATCAATATCTTAAATTTTCTAATCAGATAGCATCCAATTATTCCAGTGCATACAACAACAAAGATAAGTAAAATCATTAAAAGAACATGAAGTCATAGAACACATGAACACCAAGATTTTTACATGGAAAACCCAAAATTGGAAAAACCACGGCAAGTGCTAGCTAACAATATAGTATAACCAGTTATAAGATATTAAAAAACGGGGTGGCTCACTACTAGGATTCATTGTCCAAATACAAAGGCTCATTTCCTATAGAATTACAATGACAAAATGGCTTACAACCAGAGAATGAACTGATAAAGTACACCTAGTGAGTGTAGATTCAGTTCCAATGAAGCTCGGTAAATTGACTTGACACACTTCATCATATTTTCTCTTCCTTGCATTATCATTCACAACACAAACATCACATGCCTTCACATACACATCTTCAAAATCTATCCAATATATACATATTTGATCTCTCTGCAGGCATCAATTAGGTCAGCCTAATTAGATGCACTTCTTATTCACGAAAAATACCAACTGTCGACTCCAACCTTTCACAAAAATATTCAAAAATCAATTCAAACATCCAACAAGCTTCATCAAGTTGGCATGGACCTAAGATAGGTCGCACATATATCTGCATAATAAAATTAATTCACCATTACACAATACATTCATTAGGTCAGCCAAGGATAGACCTAATAGCACAATTGCAATCACCAGAGTAATGCCAATACACCATACAAGCATATAAATACATGATATCTTGAATGTACATGCTTCCAACATCCACGAACCATTTCCCAAAACCATAAGCAACAATAATCACCAGCAAACAAATGCGGACCAAAATACTAGAGGATGTACCAAAATACCAGTTTAGATACCAAACTAGAATATTGAAACAAATTCATACTTGATCTTGCAATTGCAACTCATATATCATGGTGACATCAATGACAACAAAAAAAACAGAGATGTTCTTCTTCATTTTTCCAACAATCTCCCCCTTTTTATTGATGGAACATGTGCCAAAAAGAATATTTAGAAAAATTCTTATTTACAACACTTCTCCCCCTAACACCAACATTTCACCATACTTCACTCCACCTTTGACATCAAGGACAATGGGTATCCCAAAAACAACTGAAATTGAAATATGAAAACAAAGAAAAAAAGGAAGCATGCATCAACTGGAGGATGGTGAGCCTTGAAGCTCCTTTAGAATACCTTCCCATACTGATTTACCATTCTCCCAGCTATCTTTTACAGCAATCAGCATCTTGTTCAGGTATTCGAACTCTACTAGAGTTTCTTCTACACCATCTGAAGTATCAGGAGTCAAGTTTATCTTCTCAAGCTTTTATGTGCCTACCAAGGCCTTTCCCACTAGAGTGTATTCCACTCTTATAATGTCACTCAACTGATCAATTTTTTTGATAATCTCTTCCTTTTTCTTATGCAAGAAAAATAATTTTTCTTTATGTATAGTGATGGCATTCCAGGTTGATCTGTCTTTGTCTTTGGATAGATTGTAAGTACCGACAAAATTCAACTGGGACTTAATGGAATCCATCACAACCTTAATATTTTGAGTGGCATCTGGCTACTTAAAGAAATAGGCAAGAGCGACATTTGATTCCGACTCATAGATCTTCACAGCGTCTAGATTCTTCTCAACATTTGACTGTGTGAGAGCACACTTTTCATGCAATGCCAGTGGCCTTTTCTCTGCCATTTTCTCCTCAACTTCTTTTTTTCTCTTTTCTCGAAGGCCAGAGGTATATTCCTTGAAAGAATCTAACAATAATCTCAAATTTTCAATAGGAGCAAGGGATGCATCAATAGATGCACCAGGTATGACCTCCTCCAATGTCTTAAGCACATCTTCTATAAGTTTTGTTCCTTTTTGATGTGTTTCAAGAATCTCCTTCCTCCTAGATGCCTACAATGCATCTCCTAACACCACTTTATGCACCAGAGAATCTTTTCCATATCAAAAAACCCTTCAATCATAGGAAGTTGTAGAATCTCCCGAGGAATTATTGGCTAGAATCTAATTTTCTTAGATAGCAAGCCTTTCAGAACATCATTACTGGAGGACGATTCTCTGAGATGCTTAAGAGATTTTACAATCTGCTTTTGAATTTCTTCATTTTTCCTGATAGATTCTTCATTTTTATTTTCTTCTTCTCCCTTTTCCTTTTCTTCTTCCACTTTCTCTTCTTCTTCCTCTTTCCTTTCTTCCTTTTTATTTTCATCTTTATCTTTATCCCTATTACCTTCTTCATCATTTCCATCTTCTCCATTTTCATTTTGCTTTTCTTGTAGATTATCTTTTTCTTCTTCTTCACTACCTTTTCCTTCTTCAACATTTCCTTTTTCATCATTTCCTTTTTCTCCTTTAGTGTGCTCCAGAGGAGCATCATTATGATTTTCAGGCTCAACTTCACCTTCATTCTGCTTCTCACTTTCTGGAGGATTAATTTCACCATTGGCGTCAACTTCAACATCAATGTTTTTAGGAATATCTACATTGCCTATATCAAGAGGAATATTTTCCTCAACATTTTTAGTAACAACATCTTCATCAACCTTAAGCATGCCATATTTCTCTATTGTATCCTAGATCACCTTTGTTGTCTCCTTCCTTATCTTCTTTATCAGCTTTTTATTCCGTGTCATTAAAATGTTTACTCTTTTCTTCATTGGAAACATTCTTGCACAAATCTTTTTCAAAGACTCTAGATCATCCAGAGTTAGAGAAGACCCAATCTTATTATATGCATCAATCCTGATTTTCTCTTCAAATTCAATAGCCTCTGATCTCCTTTTCATCAGGACTTCCCACATATTCTCAAGTACATATTTTTTTATATCATCCCACTTAACTTCCAAGATGATAACATATTGAATAATAGTGAAAAGAAAAGTTTTCTTATCCTCATACTTTACTTGAATATACATCCTTGTATCCTCGGTTGGCATAAATCCATGAGGGATTGACGAGAATGCACCCATGGGGTCATCTTCAAAAAATTTCAAGGAATATTTTCTATAAGAAGGTCTCGGTCGCTCCAACACTTTAATAGCTACAGGAGTTGCCATTTTACCCAAATTTGAATTCAAACAACTCAAACAACACAAACCACAATTGTACAGAAAATTAAAGTACCTCTTTCTTTACGAAGAACTAGAACTAGGGTTTGCATAGATCAAACTCCAAAGCTCCTCAAGAATGCTCCAGAAAGCTCTTAAATTTCTTCAAATGAACAAATGATCAAAAATACCTTACTCATTTTCTTTATAAAATAACGATCTGCCCTGATTCACATTAAATGCGATAGATTTCAAAAAGCTACTAAAAAGTCTTCTCTACTCAGAAAAAACCCTAATTCGCTCTACAAAAGGTCATTCCTTCCTGTTTTCTTCTTGTTCCTTTTCAAAAACCTTTGATTATTCATTCTTCACATTCCCTCTTTGTACCATCCTCTGGAATGCCATTTATCTAGGGGGTTCAAGTGATTTTATGATAAAGCTCCCCCTAAGACCTTGCAGGGTCTAGTTCCTAGAGGAATTGTTTGTACTGAATGAGGGCATAGACACATCAACAGTTTCTAGTTCTTCTTTCTTCCTCCAAATCTTATTCATCTCTTGCTTAATCTCATCTTTTTCAACCTTCTTTGTAGATTAATTTTTTTCTACCAGATCAGACTACTTTCCTTTCTTACTTTTGTAAACCTTTGAGATATGTCCTAGTTTGTTGCAGTTATAGCAGACAATATTACTTTGATTAGATTGGCTTCCACTGATTCTTGTTCTGCACTAATTAGCTTTATGTTGATACTTGTTACAAGTATAACAATAGCCATTAAAGGATTGATTCACTTTTCCTCCATTAAACTAATTCATCATCAAGGTTCTGCATTCACTTGCCCTATGTCTAATTATTTTGGAAGAAAAATATTGACCAATGAAGGGACCAAGAAACTTATTCATCCTACTCCTACATTTTTTTGCCTTGTGACTGAATTTTTTGCATGAAAAACAAGTTCCATTAAAAGAAGGATACCTTTGTGCATTAGGCTGTCTCATAGGGGGTCTAGTCCTAGTAGAGTTCCTTGAATTTCTTTTATGCTTTCCTTTATTCTAAGTCTTCTGATTGTCCATAGCCTTAGAACCTTCATCGATATCATTTCCTAGACCACGTCTGTCTTTACTCATTTTCTATCCTGTAATCAATTCATCAAGCCTGTTTGAACTAGATTTAAAATTGTTCTCATAGAGTTTTTCCTTCTCCAGATCCACTTTCAGGTTCACAAATTCTTGTTCAAGCTTGGTGCAATCTTTAGAATTACTTTGTACCAATTTGTTTAGACATTCTTCAATTCTTTTCTTCTCCTCTATTTCCCTTTCAAATCGTTAATTTCTTCATTAGCCTTCTTCAACTGATCAGTTACTTCCTTATGCCTATCTTTGAACTTTTTCAATTTCTCTTTTAATTTCTAAACACATTCATTTGCATCTTCAAGATTCTCTTTCAGATCTCTCTTTTCTCTTTCAATTTTGTCAAGATCCTTAAGAGCAGTCTAAAGCTCTCCTTTATCATTCATTTCTTCCATCTTCAAGATCTTCCTTAAGCTGTTAGGATTTTTCCGGAGGAACTAGGATCTAATACCAATTGTTGATTGTCCAAGATATTGAGAGGGGGGGTGAATCAGTATCTTCTTAAATTTTCTTATCAGATAGTATCCAATTATTCTAGTGCATACAACAACAAAGATAAGTAAAAGCATTAAGAGAACATGAATACCAAGATTTTTACGTGGAAAACCCAAAATGGGAAAAAGCATAGTGAGTGCTAGCTCACAATATAGTATAACTAGTTATAAGAAATTACAAAATGGGGTGGCTCACTGCCAGGACTCACTATCCAAATACAAAGGCTCATTTCCTATAGAATTACAATGACAAAATGGCTTACAACCAGAGAATGAATTGATAAGGTACACCTAGTGAGTGCATATTCAGTTCCAATGAAGCTCAATAAACTGACTTGACACACTTCATCATATTCAATCTTCTTTACATTCACATTCACAACAAAAAAATCATAGGCCTTCACATACACATCTTCAAAAACTGTCCAATATATATATATATCTAATCTCTATGCAGACATCAATTAGGTCGGCCTAATTAGATACACTTCTTATTCACCAAAAATACCAACTGTCGGCTCCAACTTTTCACAAAAATCTTCCAAAATCAATTCAAACACCCAGCATGCTTCATCAAGTCGTTATGGACCTAAGATAGGTCATACATATATCCGCATAATAAAAATTAATTCACCATTACACAATACATTCATTAGGTCAGTCAAGGATAGACCTAATAGCACAATTGCTATCACTAGAGTAATGTTGATAAACCATACAAGCATCTGAATACGTGAGATATTGAATGTACATGCTCCTTGTTGGGAGATTGTTGGATATTATGAATGTGTTGCTGATATGTGGTTGTCATTGATGTCAAAACTATTAGCATTTGGTGTATCAATTGTTGTATATGTCAAGGATATTGAGAAAATTGTAAGAGAAAGTGTTCCAAGTTCCCAGTGGAACTATGCAGGTCATGAAAGCATTTTGTTATGTACGTAAAAGATTAGTCGATGTGGATTAAAGGGTTTATTGTTGAGTATGTCTAGATCATCTACCAGAAGTTTTAGAGCTCTGCATGAAGTTTTGTGAGAGTTGTGGTTTGATAGTATTTTTGTTGTCTATGTCAGTGTTCCTAAATGAAGATTGTATGATTCTAGTAATCTAAGTTGTTTTGGATGCTTCTCTATTGCTTCTTGGTGTTCTAAGATGTCTCTAGTTCATTCTCTATCTTTGTGGTGCATCCACATTAATCAGTGAACTCATGATTGAAGATATTTTCTTGCACATGTTCAGTTTTTCATGTTTATGGAAGACATGTTAATGATAGCATGTTGCAGATGTTTGAGGTGGAAATTAATTAAAGTATTTTAATGTTGGAGATGTTAATTTGGGTCTCCACTTATATGTTGTGGCCGACCTTGGCGGATCCACATTAAAGAATTTAGTTGTTAATATGGGTCAACATTACAAATATAATTTATTTTTCTTGGCCGACCATGTTGTGATGAAATCTCTTGTAGCAGATATATAAGAACAATTGTGTCATCAACATAAAGTATGCTTCATGTGCTCCTATGTGTGTATATGTGAATATCATTCGATTGCAGAGAAAAGTGTGGAGAAGATTGTGAGAAGTGTGAAGAAGTGTTGTGCTTAATTGGATCTATAATTAGGATTGAGCAAAAGGTATTTTCTTTGCTCATACCCTCCAGATTTTTAATCCTATCTTGTTGGGCAGTGAGCCCCTTTTGTAATTGAGCAGTGAGCTCTAGGCAGTGTGCCTGAATGCATGTGCATTCCCCTTATTATTTCTCATTATACTTTTAGCAGAGTATAATATTGTGGACTAACATCCACCGTGGTTTTTCCCCTAATAGGGTTTCCACATAAAAAAATCTTGGTGTTCTTTGTCTCTCTAATGTGCTAATTGCTTGTGGTTAATTTCATATTCATCAAATTTGATATTAGAGTTAAGTTAAGTTTGAATAGTTTAAGTTTTTGTGGCAACTGATTCACCCCCCCTCTTAGTTGTATGTCCTTGTTTTTTCCAACAATTGGTATCAGGTCTAGTTCCTTTGGACAAGTTTAATAGCTTGAGGTGATTCGGGATGGCAACATTCAAGAAGGAAAGTCCTAGATTTGATGGCACCAACTACTCACTGTGGAAAGTTAGGATGTGATGTCACATAAGATGTATTGGTGAAGCCTACTAGAAGATTACAAAAGATCCATATGCTATTCCTAAGAATGGTCCCTCTTCTGCTGATGAAATCAAAGATGTTGAGAACAATGTTAGGGCTATTGAGGTTTTGTTGAGTGCTCTGACAGATTCAGAGATGGCTAATGTGTTAGGTCTATAGACAACTCATGAGATTTAGATGAAACTAGAAATTTTTTATAAAGGTGATGCATAGGTGAAGATAGCTAAGCTACAAAGCTTGAAAGGTAAATATGAGAACTTGAAGATGGGAGAAGATGAAAATATCACATCTTTTATGCAGAGAGTAAATGAGATAGTGATGGTTATTACGTGTGCTGGTGGTTCTATGGAAGAAGATGAAATTATGGATAAGATACTAAAATCCTTGCCTCCTTCCTACAAAATGAAATTTCATGCTATTGAAGAATTCATGTCGATAAAAAGATGACAAGAGATACACTGATAGGGAAGCTTGTTGCTTTTGAAATTAGTGAGTTTGGTGAATCAACACCGAAGACTAAATCTGCATTCAAAGCTACTGTATCTAGAAGTTATAGGCAAAGATATAGTCAGGGAGAAAGCTCCAGAAATATATCTAACTATGATGAAGAACTGAAACAACTTGAAGACAAAGAAAGAGAAGTAGAAGAACTAGAAGCATTGATTGCAAAGCAAGAAGGAAAAGGAAAAGGTAAGTATGAAGATGTATTTCCTATTAAATGTTTTTCATGTAGTAAAATAGGTCATTTTGCATCAAGATGTCCTAAAAGAGTTCCTAGGTCTAAGCCAAGAAAGTATAGATTCCAAAAGAGATGCTACTTTGCTGAAGAATTAGTAACTAATGATGAGTCTGATAAAGATAATGGAAATGAAGATCTGAATGGGATTTCATTGCTACCATTGAAAATAATCCTACAACTACTTAATCTACCGAAGATGAGAAAGATCTTGCAGCCCAAATTGAAGAAAAAGATGAGTGGGTCATTGATAGTGGATGCTCACATCACATGACCAGTGACAAAAGTAAGTTTGTGAGTCTAGAGAAGTATGACAGTGGGGTTGGAAGATTTGGAGATAACAATGCTGGTGTGATTCATGGCAAAGGATCTATTAGCCTTGGTGGTAAAGATAATACCGATGATGTCCTGTATGTTGAAGGCCTAAAACACAACTTGTTGAGTGTTGGACATATGGTACACAAGGGATATGATCTATAGTTCAAGAATGGAAAATGCAAGATTCGAGGGAGTTTTAGAAACATGATTTCTACTGGTATGCAAACTAAAGGTAATATTTTTCACTTGAATACTGCTAGTGGAAGTTGCTTAATTGCTCAAGTAGATGAAATTTGGTTGTGGCATAGGAGGTTGTGTCATGTAAACTTTGAAAAAATTATCAAGATAATTTCTACTCAACCATTAAGAGATTTTCCTAGGTTAGTGAAGCTTGCTAATGTAATCTGCAAAGAATGTCAGATGTGTAAACAAACTAGAGTCTCCTTCCGAAGTAAAAAATTTCATTCAAATAATGTGCTGGAACTACTACATACTGATCTTTATGGTCCCTCTAGAGTTATAAGTATTCATGGAGAAAGGTATTTTATGTTGGTTATTGATGATTACTCTAGAATGATTTGGGTTTCCTTTTTGAGAGAAAAATGTAAAGCATTAGATAAGTTCAAAAGCTTTAAGGCTATGGCAGAAAATGAAAAAGGTTTGAGAATCAAGTGCCTAAGATCTAACAGAGGTGGTGAATTCATCTCCATAGAGTTTAACTCTTATTGTGAAGAGCATGGAATTAAAAGACAGTTATCTGCTCCCTGAACCCCTCAACAGAATGGAGTTGCAAAAAGAAAGAATAGAACAATTCTGGATTCTACCAGAATAATGATGATGGAAGGGAATGTGTCTCAAATGTACTAGAGTAAAGCGGTAAGCACTGTTGTGTATACCTTGAACTGGGTAAATGTGAATGGTAATTTTGGTAAGACCCCTTATGAATTATGGTTTGGTCACAAGCCTACTGTTAAGTATTTCAAGATCTTTGGAAGAAAATGTTATATTAGAAGAGATGATGATATAGGAAAGTTTGATGCTAGAAGCGATGAAGGGATCTTCCTAGGTTACTCCACTAAGAGCAAGGAATATTGGTGCTATAACAAAAGACTGAGAAAGATTGTTGAGAGTGCAAATGTCAGAGTTGATGAGGACTCTGTAAAATCATCCAAGCAACGCAACTATGATTCAGATGAAGACAACACAAATCAAGGGAAGAACACTCAAACATCGAGTCTACTTCAGATTATTCCATATGTTCTAGTGAAGCAACCACAAGTTGTTCCAGTAAATCAAGTCAGTTAGGAAGCACATACAAGTGCAAGTATAGAAGAAAGTTCAGAAGACACAAAGGTCCGAGAAAGTCCCAAGACTCCAAGGTATGTAAAGTTGAATCACTTTGAAATTCAAATTATAGGAGATAAGAGTAAAGGAGTGCAAACTAGAAGAAAGATTGCAAAAGAATATTGTCTAATTTCCTAGATTGAACCTAAGAATGTAATTGAAGCCTGTCATGATGAACACTGGTTGGAAGTTATGAAGGAAGAACTGACACAGATTGAGAAGAATGACACATGGCTTCTGGTTCCTAGGCCCAAAGACAAGAATGTGATTGGTACTAAGTGGGTATTTAGAAACAAGCTGAATGAAG
This sequence comes from Sequoia sempervirens, assembly GCA_007258455.2. Taxonomy (NCBI): domain Eukaryota; kingdom Viridiplantae; phylum Streptophyta; class Pinopsida; order Cupressales; family Cupressaceae; genus Sequoia; species Sequoia sempervirens. The sequence goes on from VDFB02047230.1 coordinate 118,850,280, forward strand.
AAGGCGAAGTGGTCCAAAATAAAGAAAGACTGGTATGTAAAGGGTACTCTCAAATGGAAGGTATTGATTTTGAAGAAACATGTGCTCCTATTGCTAGAATTGCTACTATGAGATCATTTCTTGCTTATGTTGCACACAAAAACTACAAAGTCTATCAAATGGATGTAAAGTCTACATTTCTGAATGGGGAACTAGAAGAAGAAGTGTACATTGAACAACCAAATGGATTTCAGCTAACAGACAAAGGAGATATGGTTTACAAATTGAAGAAAGCTCTATATGGACTTAAATAAGCCCCTAGAGCCTGGTACACTAGATTGGACAAATACCTACTGAAGCTTGGATTCACTAAAGGTACTGCTGATAGTAAGTTATACTTCAAATTAGATCATGATAAGGAGTTAATCATAGAAGTCTTTGTTGATGACATCATTTTTGGAGGAGATGACAATCTATGCATGAAGTTTGATGATGAGATGAAGAGTGAATTTGAGATGAGCACAATTGGTGAAATGAAGTTCTTTCTGGGATTGCAAATTACTCAGTTAGACCAAGGGATATTCATATCTAGTCTAAATATGTGAGATAACTATTGAAGAATTTTGGAATGGAAGACTCCAAACTTGTTGGTACCCCTATGGTGACCAGATGTAAGTTAACACAGAATGATGAATCTCCTAAGGAAAATCAAACTAGGTATAGGTCAATGATCAGTGGATTTCTCTACTTGACTCAGACTAGACTAGACATTATGAATTTTTTATGTATGGTTGCTATGTTTCAAACTGATCCAAAAGAATCTTTAGATATCTGAAAGGAACAGTTGACTTTCGACTTTGGCATCCAAAGGATGATGATCTCACTTTGTGTGCATATAATGATGTTGATTGGGCTAGTGATGTGGATGACATAAAAAGTATTGGTGGTGGTGCTTTCTTCCTAGGGAAGAAGTTGGTGTCCTGGTTGAGCAAAAACCAGAGTTCCATTTCTCTATCTACTGCTAAAGCAAAATATATTGCTGCTGCAAACAATTGTACTCAAGTAATATGGATGAAACAAATGTTGAAAGATATTAGGGTGATACATGAAGAGCCTATTGCCATATACTATGACAACTCAAGTGAAATAAATATATCAAGGAATCTGGTGCTGCACTCTAAGACTAAACACATATCAATCAAGTTTCACTTCTTAAGGGAAAAAGTGAATGAAAAAGAAGTCAGATTGGAGTATGTGCCTACCAAAGAACAAATTGTAGATAAATTTACTAAGCCAATGCAAAAGGATACTTTTGAGTATCTCAAAGGAATGCTAGGGGTAATTACCCCTCCTAATAAGAACTAAATGATGCATTTACTTGCATCAATCTGTGAGCCTCATTGCTACATTATGGTCCAAATTGATGTTTCTATGGCTACTACTCAGGGGGAGTAGTCAAATGTGCATATATGTGGTTCAAAGTGTGTGTATGGAAAGGTCATGGTTACCTTTTCCATTGATGTCAAAGGGGGAGAAGAGTAATGGTGCAGGAGCACCTACCTTAAAAACAAGAAAATTTTAATGTATTGCTTTTAATATTTTTGTTTTGTTTTGTAATGGTCTCATACACCATTGATAAGGTGTAAGGGGACCTTCTTGAAGCTTAGGTTTAATTTTGAATAAATTAGGAATCAGTTTGTAGGCGTTTCCTGAAGTTTTGGCTGAAATTTGAAAACACGGTGTGTTTTCAAACGCGTGATTTTTGGCCACTTTTGAGCTCGAGTTTTAAACCTAACTGATTTTTTTCGGTTTGGGAAGAAGGAGCCTGACATTTTGAGCAGATGTGTGGTATTTTGATAATGGAAATTGTGAAAAATAAAGAGGAACACATGTTTTTTTTGTGAACAAATCTGGTTTTTCTGTTTTTGTTGGCGTGGCAGTAATATTTGAAATGGAATAAGTCTTTTCTTAGTTTCTATGGCATGTAAATCATCTTTGTAAAGTTTTGTTTTTGGATCTTTAAACAGTTTTTCCATCACTTTTTGTATTTTATTAAATCTATTTTTCTTTATTTCTGTTTTTGACTAGTGAAATAAACCAGAAACATGGAGTGTTAGTGTTGTTTTTGCTCGTACTAGGCAGTATGGACGCAGGGGAAGAAATGCTATGCTCCAAACATGTAAATAGTGTACATAAAGTAGTCATTAGAGTTTCCTTTTGCAAGTTGCAGGACTATTTCTAGGCGAGTTGGGAACCCGGCTAGAAAATACAATCAAGAGAGCAAAATCCCAACATGGCAGGGGTGTTATTTTCAAAATCTGATTTGTAATGTGATTGCAGACAGTGCTAAGGAGGTGTGGAACAGTAACCAAAAGTTTCTTTAATGCTTTTGTGGTCAGAAAAGGTAGAATAGGCCAATGAAGAGCCTTAAGAAACCCTAGGTTACCCTAGGTTGGATTTTTCCCCTGTACGGGCAGAGAAAGGCATCCATCTCCAAAGAAGCTGTCAGAGCTTGGGAAAAGAACCAGAGAAACAATAAAAATATTGGAACAATTAGAGGGAATAGAAGAGTTCTAGCCTTGTCCTTTGAGTTGAGAGGGCTAAAAGGGTTTGAGGCTTGTAGCCTGCCCAAGAACCAAGAACTCTATTTTTCAGGAAACCAATGGAGAACGGAAGCTTGGTGATTGTTTAAGCATTGGAAAAGATGAATTTGGAGACTTTGGAAAGTGCCACACACCCCTGTAACAACGTTGGCAGAATGGAGGAGTGACTGGTCTTTTGAGGAATAAAAGGCTAGATAGTGCAAGTGGAAGAAAGAGTACCAAATAATGTTTTGTAGCAGCAGATTGCAATGATAGCAGGGTTGATAAAGTGAACCGGGGGTGCCTCAAAGGTAGAGGACCTATAGGTTGTAGGGTGAAAGACTTAACACCTTAGGAGTTCTCAGATCAAGAACTCAAAGCAGTGAGATAGTATTTTCTCAATCAACCCTTGTTCTTTCAGATTGGTATCAGAGTAGTGAAAGATTTGGGAAAGGAATCTTGCATGTCAGACATAGAGTCAAGTGATACTTCCACCATGGTGACCAATGCAGAACTGGAAAAGATGGTTGAAGAGCAGGAAGAAGACAATAAGTAGTTGATGGAAAGAATAGCTCAACTTGAGGCAGCAGTGAGGAGTGCACAGTTTGAAGGAAGAATTCCAAAAGAAGAAGAGGTTGCAGAGGAAGATAAGACCCCTGAACCTAACCCCGTCTTGAAGGAGGAGCCTTTCTTGAAGGCATTAAAAGCTTTGAGTGGAAAATCACTTGAAGGAGTGCCACTATTTAGTGGAAAGATGGAACTTGACTTAGTCATGGACTGGATAGAAGGAATGGAGAACCACTTCGAATGTGATGGAGTTACAGAAGCACATAAGGTGAAGGTTGCAAAGTCAAGGTTGAGAGGATCAGCGTTAACTTGGTGGAAGTTTGTCCAGACTGAAAGGGAGAAACAAGGTAAGCAGCCTATATCAACCTGGAAAGGAATAGTTGCTAAAATGAAAGAAGCCTATATGCCTGATGATTATGAAATTCAGCTCCACAAGAAGAGGCAGAGTTTAAGACAAAAAGAACTAGATGTAAACACCTACACGGAAGAGTTTCAGAAGCTTTGTTTGAGATCGAATGTGGTAGAAGATGAGAGCCTAAAAGTGGCTAGATACCTAAATGGATTGAAGTGGAATATACAGGAAGAGATGGCTTTGCTCAACCCCAAGACAGTCCACCAATGTTATCAGCTAGCTATCAAGATTGAAGAGAGGAACAAAAGGAAGCATGATCAGTCCTCTAAGGGTAGAGGAAGAGGCAGAGATCAAAAAGGACAGCGTGGAGGTTACCAAGGAAGAGGTGGTGACCAAAGAAGCCAAGGAGAATCAAAGCTTACTGAGCATGGAGGTGAAACCTTATCAAGAGGAGGTTTTAATAGAGAAAGAGGACCTCAAGGAGGTTCAAATAGAGGAAGAGGAGCAGGCAGAAGTAACTCCTACTTTGCCACCATGAAGTGTTACAACTGCAATCAGCTAGGCCATCCAGCTTATAGATGCCCGGAGAAAGCTTCATCTAGCAACAAGAAAAGAGTAGCTTATGCACAAGAGGACACCGTGAGTGTAAAGACACCTGAGATCAGTCACATAGAATCAGAAGTAGGTGAAAGTCTGATGTTTAATAGATTGTTGATCAGACAACCGGTCAAGGAAGAACCCAAGCAAAGGAGAGCTTTGTTTAGAGCAAGGTGCAAGATATTGGGAAAGGTATGCAAGGTTATTGTAGATTCTGGTTCTACGGACAATATAATATCTGAGGAGGCAGTAAATAAGTTAAAATTGTAGAAGGTACCTCATGCCAATCCCTACAAAGTCACATGGTTGAACAAAGGGCAAAGTGTCTTAGTGAATGAGCAGGTTACAGTGGAATTTTCAATTGGAGGCTACAAAGACAAGCTGATTTGTGATATACTACCCATGGATGCATGCCATCTTCTTCTTGGCAGGCCATGGCAATATTATAGAGGTGTTGTTTATCATGGAAAGGAGAATACCATTGAGTTCACGAAGGATGGAAAAACTTTCAAGCTACAATCATTGGTTGAGGAAGATGAAGGGCAATCCAAGGTTCCAAACATTATGTTGAGCAGTGGTAAAGAGTTCATCAAGGACCTACACCAAGGGAATGAAGGGTATGTGATTATGATGCAGCCCAAAGAAGAGGAAAAGGCTGAAAGGACAGTGTTACCAGCAGCAGTCCAAAACTTGCTTGACAAATACAAGAGCATAGTGAGTGATGGAACACCATCAACTCTACCACCCAAGAGAGCAATAAGTCATCAAATTGACTTCATACCTGGAGCCTCATTGCCTAACAAAGCAGCATACAAACTGACCCCTGAGCAGAACAAAGAGGTGGCAAGACAAGTGGAAGAGTTGCTGAATCAAGGTCTGATTCAAAAGAGTATTAGTCCATGTGCAGTCCCAGTTGTTTTGGCAACAAAAAAAGGAGGTAAATGGAGACTTTGTACTGATTCTAGAGCAATAAATAGAATCACAATTAGGTATAGATTTCCAATACCTAGGATTGAAGATTTATTGGATTGCCTTGGAGGTGCAAAATTTTACACTAAGCTAGATCTTAAGAGCGGGTATCACCAAATCAGAATTAAGGAAGGTGATGAATGGAAGACAACTTTTAAGACAAATGATGGTTTATATGAGTGGAAAGTGATGCCATTTGGCCTCTCAAATGCCCCTAGCACGTTCATGAGACTAATGAATGAGGTGCTTAAAGATTTCACAGGGATTTTTGTGGTAGTCTACTTGGATGACATACTGATTTTCAGTAAGACAGCAGAAGAACATTTGAAGCATGTAGAGATGGTACTCAAAAGGTTGCAAGAAGAACAGTTGGCAATCAACCTTGAGAAGTGTGAGTTCTTCAAACAAGAGCTTGTGTATCTAGGCTTTGTGGTATCTCAAGGAACGTTGAAGATGGATCCAAGTAAGGTAGAAGCTATCCTAAACTGGCCTACACCAACCACAGCAATTGAGGTAAGGAGTTTTCATGGTTTGGCTCAGTTTTATAGGAAGTTTATAAGAAATTTTAGTGGTATATGTGCACCAGTGTTAGATACAATCAAGGGTGGTCAGAAAACAAAGCTTAAGTGGACACTAAAGGCTGATAAAGGGTTTGAAAAGTTGAAAAAAGAAGTGGCAACACAACCTATCATGTTATTGCCTAGTTTTGATAAATTGTTTACAGTTGAGTGTGATGCAAGTGGAGTAGCAGTAAGAGGAGTCCTTAGTCAAGAAGGTAGACCTGTAGCCTTCTTTAGTGAGAAACTTAATGAAGCTAAGCAAAAATACTCCACCTATGATCTGGAACTCTATGCTTTAGTGCAATCCCTTAGGAAATGGAGACATTATTTGCTGCCCAAAGAATTTGTGGTCTTCACGGATAACCAAGCACTCAATTATATCAATACCCAGGAAAAGTTAAGCAATAGGCACTTGAAATGGATGGAGTACATTCAAGCTTTCACATTTACCATTAAGCATAAGAAGGGACAGCAAAACAAAGTGGCAGATGCATTAAGCAGGAGGATGTTGACAGTCCAAGAGATACAGCTGAAAAGCATAGGATTGGAAAGTTTTAAGGATCTCTATGGTGATGACGAAGACTTTTCCGAAGCCTACAAGGTATGTTCAGACTTTGCAAATCATTTTCACAGTCAATATGCTGAGTATACATTGCAAAATGGGTTGTTATTCAAGGGCAATCTGTTATGTGTCCCAAGAGGATCAATGAGAGAAAATCTGATCCAAGAGAAACACAATGGCAGTCTTAGTGGGCATTTTGGTATTAACAAAACTTTGGAGCTGGTACAAAGGTTTTACTATTGGCCTAAGTTAGCACGAGATGTCAGAAAGTATGTTGAACAATGTGTTGTTTGCATGAAAGCAAAAGGGGGAGCTAGCAATGCTGGGTTATATCAGCATTTGCCTATTCCGAACAGACCATGGGAGTGTGTGAGTATGGATTTTGTGGTGGGTCTTCCCAAGACTAAATCTGGTTTTGACAGTGTTTTTGTAGTTGTGGACAGATTTAGCAAGATGAGTCACTTTATTCCTTGCAAAACTACACATGATGCAAGCTATATTGCCCATCTCTTTTTCAGGGAAGTTGTGAGAATCCATGGATTGCCATTGAGCATTGTCTCAAATAGGGATGTAAAATTCATGAGTCATTTCTGGAAAACACTATGGAGCAGATTGGGAACTAATTTGTCATTTGGATCAGCTTACCATCCTCAGACCGATGGTCAAACCAAGGTGGTTAACAGATTGTTAGGTAACCTATTGAGGTGCTTGACAAAGGAATATGGACAGACCTAGGATATGGTGATTTCCCAAGCAGAATATGCATACAATGACAGTGTGAACAGAACTATAGGAAAAAGCCCATTTGAAGTTGTGTATGGAATGCATCCACGAGGAGTTTGTGAGCTCAGAGACCTTGGAACAATGGAGAATAGGAGTGGACATGCAGAAGACTTCACTCAAACCATGAAGGAGATTCATGAGTAGGTTAAGAGGACAATCACAGTAGCAACACAAAAGTTGAAGAACAAAGTTGATGAGACAAGAAGAGATGTGCAATTCCAGGTGGGTGATCATGTGATGGTTCGCCTCAACAAATCTAGATTGCAGAAGGGGATGTCCACCAAATTGCAAATGAAACGGGTAGGACCATGCAAGGTGATAGCCAAGTATGGCAAGAACGCTTACAAGGTGGAGTTACCCTCCGATTTGGGCATATCTCCGGTGTTCAACATTGCTGATTTGATCAGATATAAAGGTACAGTCAATGATGAAGTTCAGAATAGTCAAGAAATCTTTTAGGATATCAGTAATATACCCCTTCCAAGTCAAGAGAAAGCTCAGGCAGAGAAGGTCTTGGAGTCCAGGGTGAAGAAAGCAACAAGGAATAAGGTATACATGGAGCACCTTATCAAGTGGAAGAGCAAACCTGTCTCAGAGGCTACATGGGTACAAGAGGATCAATTCACAAAGCTTGGCATTAACCTGAAACTGATACCACCTTCCAGTTCTTCATCTTTGCGCTGAGAGGGGGAGAATGGTGCAGGAGCACCTACCTTAAAAACAAGAAAATTTTAATGTATTGCTTTTAATATTTTTGTTTTGTTTTGTAATGGTCTCATACACCACTTATAAGGTGTAAGGGTACCTTCTTGAAGCTTAGGTTTAATTTTGAATAAATTAGGAATCAGTTTGTAGGCGTTTCCTAAAGTTTTGGCTGAAATTCGAAAACACACTGTGTTTTCAAACGTGTGATTTTTGGCCACTTTTGAGCTCGAGTTTTCTAACTGGTTTTTTTCGGTTTGGGAAGAAGGAGCCCGACATTTTGAGCAGATGTGTGGTATTTTGATGATGGAAGTTGTGAAAAATAAAGAGGAACAAACATTTTTTTTGTGAACAGATCTAATTTTTCTGTTTTTGTTGGCGTGGCAGTAATATTTGAAATGGAATAAGTCTTTTCTTAGTTTCTATGGCATGTAAATCATCTTTGTAAAGTTATTTTTTTGGATCTTTCAATAGTTTTTCCATCACTTTTTGTATTTTATTAAATCTATTATTCTTTATTTCTGTTTTTGACTGGTGAAATAAACCAGAAACATGGAGTGTTAGTGTTGTTTCTGCTCGTACAAGGCAGTATGGACACAGGGGAAGCAATGCTAGGCTCCAAAAATGTAAATAGTGTACATAAAGTAGTCATTAGAGTTTCCTTTTGCAAGTTGGAGGACTGTTTCTAGGTGAGTTGGGAACCCGGCTAGAAAATACAGTCAAGAGAGCAAAATCCCAATGTGGCAGGGGTGGTATTTTTAAAATCTGATTTGTATTATGATTGAAGACAGTGCTAAGGAGGTGTGGAATAGTAACCAAAATTTTCTTTATTGATTTTGTGGTCAGAAAAGGCAGAATAGGCCAATGAAGAGCCTTAAGAAACCCTAGGTTACCCTAGGTTGGATTTTTCCCCTGTACGGGCAGAGAAAGGCATCCATCTCCAAAGAAGCTATCAGAGCTTGGGAAAAGAACCAGAGAAACAATAAAAAGATTGGCACAATTAGAGGGAATAGAAGAGTTCTAGCCTTGTCCTTTGAGTTGAGAGGGCTAAAAGGGTTTGAGGCTTGTAGCCTGCCCAAGAACCAAGAACTCTATTTTTCAGGAAACCAATGGAGAACGGAAGCTTGGTGATTATTTAAGCATTGGAAAAGATGACTTTGGAGACTTTGGAAAGTGCCACACACCCCTGTAACAATGTTGGAAGAATGGAGGAGTGATTGGTCTTTTGAGGAATAAAAGGCTAGATAGTGCAAGTGGAAGAAAGAGTACCAAATAATGTTTTGTAGCAACATATTTCAATGATAGCAGGGTTGATAAAGTGAACCGGGGGTGCCTCAAAGGTAGAGGACCTATAGGTTGTAGGGTGAAAGACTTAACACCTTAGGAGTTCTCAGATCAAGAACTCAAAGCAGTGAGATAGTATTTTCTCAATCAACCCTTGTTCTATCAAGTAATATGAAAAATCCCTGTGGAGAGAAGTTCAGTTGAGAGGAGAAGTGCAGAAGAAGTCAGTGTGTTGGGTTGATGGTATTTTTCACATAATGTGTTGCCATCAATGCCAAAGGGGGAGATTGTTGGGATATTTTTGGATGCTGTGAATGTGTTGTTGATATGTGGTTGTCATTGATTTCAACATTATTAGCATTTGGTGTATCAATTGTTGTATATGTCAAGGATATTGAGAAAATTGTAAGAGAAAGTGTTACAGGTTTCCAGTGGAACTGTACAGGTCATGAAATCATTTTTTATGTACGTAAAAGATTAGCTGATGTGGATTAAAGGGTTTATTTTTGAGTATGTCTAGATCATCTACTAGAAGTTTCAGAGGTCCACATGAAGTTTTGTGAGAGTTGTGGTCTGACATTATTTTTGTTGTCTCTGTCAGTGTTCCTAAATGAAGATTGTATGATTTTGATTATCTAAGTTGTTGCAGATGCTTCTCTGTTGTTTCTTGGTGTTCTCAGATGTCTCTAGTTCATTCTCTATCTTTGTGGTATGTCCACATTAATTAGTGAGCTCGTGATTGAAGATATTTTCTTGCACATGTTTGGTTTTTCATGTTTTTGACCGACATGCTAATGATAGCATGTTGCAGATGTTCGAGGTGAAATTAATTAAAGTATTTTTATGTTGGGGATGTGAATTTGGGTCTCCACTATTTTGTGGTAGACCTTGGTGGATCCGCATTAAAGAATTTAGTTGTTAATCCGGGCTGACATTGCAAATATAATTTATTTTTCTTGGCCGACCATGTTGTGATGAAATCTCTTGTAGTAGATATATAAGAATGATTGTGTCATTGGTGGAAAGTATTCTTCATGTGCTCCTATGTGTGTATATGTGAATATCATTCGATTGTAGCGTAGAGTGTGGAGAAGATTATGTGAAGTGTGAAGAAGTGTTGTGCTTAATTGGAATTGTAATCAGGCTTGAGCAGAAGGTATTTTCTTAGTTCATACCCTCTGGATTTTTAATCCTATCCTATTGGGCAGTAAGGCCCTTTTGTATTTGATCAGTAAGCTCTAGGCAGTATTTTTTGAATGCATGTTCATTCCCCTTATTATTTCTCATTATACTTTTAGCATAATATAATCTTGTGGACTAACATCCACTATGGTTTTCCCCTAATAGGGTTTCCACACAAAAAAAATATTGGTGTTCTTTGTCTCTCTGATGTGCTAATTGCTTGTGGTTAATTTCATATTCATCAGATATGAGATTAGAGTTAAGTTTGAATAGTTTAAGTTTCTATGACAATTGATTCACCCCCCTCCTCTCAGTTGTCTGTCCATGTTTTTCCAACACTCCCAACATCCATGAACCATTTCCCAAATCTGCAAGCAACAATAATCAACAACAAACAAATGTGGACCAAAATACCAGAGGATGTACCTAAATACTGGTTGAGATACTAGACTAGAATACCAAAAAAAATTCAGACTTGATCTTGTAGTTGCAACTCATATATCATGGTGACATCAATGACAACACAAAACAACAAAATGAGATGTTCTTCATTTTTCCAACACAAAGATCATGAGGGCTAGTTATTATTGGCCCATCTTGTTCAATGGTTCTCACAAATGGGTAAGAAATTGCAAAAAAGTGTGCTTTCTTTTCTAGAAAGAAAAGGTTTGTTTCCCTTCCTCTTCATCCCATTCAGGTTGATCAACCATTTACACAATGGGGTTTGGATTTTATTGTCATGATAAATCCACCATCAAGTGTTGGTCATAAATGTATTTTGATAGCCACTGACTACTTCACTAGGTGGATTGAGGTAGTTACCTTGAAGTATGCCACCAATGCTTCAGTTTTGGAATTCCTTGATGGAATTGTTACCATTTTAGATAATTCCAAGGCTTTTACTAGTGCTTGAATCCTTGATTGGACAATTAGGAATGGTATTTACTTGAAGACCTCATCTAATTATTACCCTCAAGGTAATGGCTTGGTTGAGGATTCAAATATAATCATCATCAAGTTTATCAAGAGTAACATTGAGGGAAATCAAAGAGTCTGGCATAGCAAACTAAAGACAATCCTTTGGGCTAATAGAATTACTCCTCAAAGAACAATTGACAATTCTCCTTTCATGTTATTTTATGGAAGGGAGGAAAGGTTACCATTATCATTGGAATTATCTTCTCTTGAGTTGGCACATTAGATAGAGTTAGAAGGAAATGATGTTATGACAGTAAGGCTAGCTAAGATTTTAGAATTGGAGGATACAAGGAACAAATCTATGCAAGTCATAGAAACACATCAAGAATAAGTCAAAAGAAATTTTGACAAGAAGGCAGTCCACAAAGTATTTCAAGAGGGGGAATTAGTGTTGAAGTAGGATGTTGATCGTACTAAGGTAGGAAGACATTCCAAATTTGATGTTATTGGAAGTGGTCCATATGTCATCACCAACTGCAAGGAAGCCAATGCTTTTCATCTCTCTAGGTTGGATGGTGAGGTCCTTCCAATATCATTCAATGAGATTGACCTCAAACCTGTCATGTCTGAAATTTTTGACAAGAAAAATCACATAATTTTTTTTTTTTTTTGGTGTGTTAATAAAAAAATGCTAACGTTTAACAACCATTCATGTGCATGGTAAACCACTATACACATCGGAAGTTGTTGCTCGTGCGTCATCATCACTGACATGTTGTCGAGGGTGACGTATGTGGGGGTCGTGAGGTTAGGTGTGTAGAGTCCATCACACCCTTGTAAGAGTATCAAGATGGTTCAGAAAGAAAATCAACGTTACCTGGGTGAAGAGGTGATGGGGAAACCACTCGGTACTAGAATAGTACATTTCATCAATATATCATTAACATTATGACTAATCTCATCAACACTTTTATTTTTTTGTTTTAATAATATTAATATTAATCACATTATTTATTATCTTTGCTAATATTGATGATAATTGATAAACATCACTACTAAGAATAATACTAACCTAACTTCACATATAATTCGAAACAATAATCTATGTAGCATCTAAAAATATTTATCTTCCTATAAAATTATATACTTTATATAATTCTACTTTTTCATTAGTACAATTAAATCACTTATTCATTTACTAAAAATAAGATCCATAATTTTAAATAATTCACTCAACATTTATCCATAATTTCTTTTTTCTTAATTTCCTTATTTACATTCCTCATTTACTTATAATTCACTTATATATATATATTAAAAAAAAATAAAAATTATTTCTCTTATTTACATTTTTTTTTTGGTTAATTTCCTTGTTAAAAGTTGGGAGGACGAAAGTAATTAGAGAGAATTGTTTTGTTTTTCTAAAACTTATCTAGTATTACATGGAGCTCTCCTTTTTTTCTCTGTGCCTTACATATCTTGCTTTATTTATTCGAATTAATATAGAGTCTTAGGGAATATATCCTCTTTTTCTTTATTGGGGATATTACTCAACCATGCGAATAGGTTAAGGATTCTGCAATAAACTAAAGTGAATGGAATAGGCGTGTCCCCAAAATGGAAATTTCCAACGCCTCCTCCACCATAATAAACTTACAACGACAACTTCCTTTGTGATTTTTCTTTCTTCATTATTTTTTTTCATTTACTTTTGACTTAGTTTTGTTACTATGCGAACGTGACAACACTAGAATCATTTCAAATCCTATGATTATTATTGCCACATATCTGTAAGCTACTAATAGAGTGCTATATAGTGGGGTCTGCAGTTATCAGGCTCTTTTGACTTGTTTCAATGGTAGCTTAAAAGAAAGAAATGACATCACTGCTTAACCATATTGTAAGGAAGTTTAGCTATACTACTATTGCTACTATAAATCTAAACGCAGCTCTTGCATTAATAATATTATTATTATTATGATACAATTTCCTTTCCGCTTGAACGTATGATTATGGAATCAAAAAGTGAAGGAATAATAATACCAACTTCAATCTGAAACAACGGGGTGATCACCAAATCACAACGGTGGGCAACGATGATAGGCGTTTTGACTTACAAGAAAATCAAGTTGCAATTGCAATCATTAACCACAAGCAGCTTATCAACCGTTTACAAGGAGGACAGAGGTTCAAAGAGAGGCATCGTGGTCTTGTGTCTAAGTTACTGTCACTCTTGATACTAATGCCTGACATATTTATTAGTGGCGGTCCTAAACCTACACGCTAGGCTGCTCTTCATGCACTTAACTAAAATCTCTTCTAGATTGTTTGCAATTAGTTGGTGTGATGGGGAGTTACCTCTCGCAGTTTAATCATCATAACTAGGATTTGTCACAATACGTCTAGCCTCTTTTCTTACTCGCTATATTATAATTTTAGAGCTTTCCACTCCCCTATCACCTACCTCCCAGAGCATTCAAAGTAGGCCCCTTCAAGATGGCAAAAAAAATACATTTGATAAGTCAGGTTTAGTACTGTAAATTTTAACATGCCACCAAAATGTTCAATGATGTATGACATTTCAGAGCTAACTATTAAGGATACTGAAAAAGGGGTCGATAGACAGGAGGAAGATAGAAAATGTGCTAGGGGATAAGTATCGATCTCTGCAATAATTATTTTCTACAAACTTTGGGACAATAACACAAGTCAATTTACTCATTTAAAGGAGATCATGAAGTCTCTATTACCTGGTTGACAGCTAAGGTAGTATCTCTTATTCATATATGCTTCCCACATTAAATTATTTTACTTTGACTGTCCAAGGAAAACAATCTCTGACCTTCTATTTATTTGGATGAGATGGGAGGGCTCTTCTCGATTCCTTGATTTTGAAGAAATCATGCTTTCATTCATCTATACAGCCCAGAGTTGGAGGTCTTGATGAAATCATCATCACCAAATCATGAAAGAATGTGAGGTCTGTGAGGTCTTGATGAAAGCATCATCACCAAATCATGAAAGAATGTTGAATGCTAAGCTCTCTGATACTCTGGGGTGGCTTCCCAAAATTAAATGTCCAACACTTTATGGCCACACATGCAGATGCAGAACATACAGTGAGGTTACTAACTCGCCTATTGAAAAACAAGAGTGCAGAATGTTTTAAGTGGGATTACTAAGCTGCAGACTTAGCACTAATACCCAAATATGGGAATATCGATTTCTAAAATCATAGTGTGCTGGACTGATAAGAATATCATATTAAGAATGTATGCCCCATAAGGGTCAGCCTGTGTGTGGCATCGTTCCATGCTCAACTGCCTCCCCCGATTCTACTCATTATTCTTCTTTTTCTTCATTCTGTTATATGTTTATTAGCCTTAATCTCTCTGTTTGTCTGGTTCAAATGTATGTGTTATATGTGCAATAAAAAGAGAAATATAATCTTTTTGATGTTCTGTATAAATTTTATATGTAGTACAAAAAAATATATTCCTTAAATGTTGTTATTTTCTTACATATTCTACATGTTCATGATGCAACAACTGTAAATTTTTATTCCTTTTTTTTTTTTTCGTGGGAATTCTCACCTATACACAGGTTTACTAGAAAATCAACATACTAGTAATTTGTTTAATCATTAATTTAATCTTGCATGATTCATAATGAGAGCGCAAGTCACAAGTTTAAAAGTTCACACAAATGAATGGTTTAAAGGTGAGAAATTTGTTGCTCCACTATCAGTTGTTAATCCTTATTTCTGTAGCAAAACTAATATGGTGCTCCTCGCATATAGTTTTAAACCAAGACACAATGCAATAATGCTATTGAATTGGACCACATATTTCACTCAATGAAATCTTTCATTCAGGTACAATTAAACACAACTGTTCTACGTAGAATATTAGGGATACGCTCCTTGCTCTCTTTTATTCGGAAAGAAAGTAAGAACTGTCAATTTTTCTTACACCATTTTCCTATCACATAAGGAAGTTCAAGAGTTCATTTCTCAACATTGATTCACCAAGAATCCAACAAAGTTATAGCAAGGCTGATTATTCTACATATGAGTATGTCAAAGAAAAGTGAACTCCCTTTGTGTCATAAGATACAATTTTCACTACTTAAACTTTCCATACTACATTTTGTACACAAAGATGTAATA
Organism: Sequoia sempervirens; assembly: GCA_007258455.2. Taxonomy (NCBI): domain Eukaryota; kingdom Viridiplantae; phylum Streptophyta; class Pinopsida; order Cupressales; family Cupressaceae; genus Sequoia; species Sequoia sempervirens. Next base: position 118,865,485 of record VDFB02047230.1, read on the forward strand.
ATTAGCCTGCAATGGAATTAAAATTACAATTTCCATCCTTTCTTTAAGTAGGTATAAAACCCATCTTTTTAAACATGCAACAATACCAATATGCAAGAAGGAAAATGATGATTTACATATAAGAACTTAGGCTTGCTCTCCACCCTACCGTAATGGCATCATGAAGCCTCATGGGCTCTAGCCATACCCCCGAGCAAGGAATTCTTTTAGCCCCACAATGATCAGTGGAGTCTTTTCTCATTTTTACAAAGGAATAAAACTAACATAGCACAACTTACATGCATCTACGTCCTCTACTTTATGTTTTCAAGCATGATCCATACAATAGGTGAACTCCTTACTATCAAGAAACAAGGGAAAATGGAAAAGAAATAACTTATCTTTTCTTTTAGGGGAGGGACTGAAATATTGTATCCATCTTTCCTCTCCAAACGAAGCCATTTTCATCAATATCTTTCCAAAGAGATGGACTCCTCTCTTTTTCTCCTTCTTTCTACCATCTTCACTCAAGTTCTCCAAGAGGAGAAGTGGGAAATGCCCAAATATTTTATCTTCTTGAGATATATAGGGATCCTCCAAACCTACACTCTTTCCCACAAGTTCTCACACATGTGTGAGTCTTGTGCCAATTCCAAGAACTTTTGGGGAGTAGAAGGTTGAGAGTGACAAGTCACTCTTCCCAAGCCCCATCACTTTTTGAATTTGTCACATTCATGAATGTGGACTTTTGAGGGGTCTTTTCACACTCCAAGGACAAGTTCACATGTGTCAAAAAGATTCCAAACCCATAGATATAGGTCCTAGGGGTCTATTCTTGTTCAAAAACCAAGGAAATTGATTCAACAATCCCTTTTTAAAACCCACACAAAAATCCATTCGAATTTTGATCTTAACCAAGGGTTCCAACCCCAACCAAACTCACATCACATGTCCTCCAATTGGGTTCTACTCAATCACCCAACCAATAATAAAGCCTCAAACCCTTCTAAGTCAAATAGGGCTACCCTTAGAACTTCCCAAAGATGTATGTGATTTTATTTCAACATTTATCTATCCTCCTATTTGCATATTTGATTCCTGCACATTACCAAGGTCAACATGATTAGATCATATATCTCTTCATATTATTAGCTAATCTAATTCACACAATTTTCACTCATGAACTATTTACTCATTAATACATCAAATGAACCTAATGATCTTCAATGTTCATTATAATCAAAGGAAATACACACTTACTCCAATACAAGAATATAGTCAATGAAATATTCAATCCATCATTTTGTTTACCACCTTAGTAGTTCATATTAAACTTCTATAGCATTAACGATGAACCATTTACCAAAATTTAATATGCCAAATAACCTAGAACTTTCAAGTTATATCCAACAATTCACATGTGCATCTATCATAATTGAATCAAGGTTAATGCCCATGAATCCTAAAAAGATTTTTATCATTTATTTCATCATAATTATCATTGAACTACTTGTTCAATTGAAATAAAATGGGGGATACAAAATGGGCTCTTACATTCATGGTATCATAAGCAAGAATATTATCAAATACTCACACTATTTTTCATCTATAATACATCCTACCATCTATTTAGGATCACATAACACATATTAGGGCTTTACTAATCACATGCAAGGTGGGGCCTTACAAAACCTTATTCTAACAAGTTTTGGGTTTCATGTACATATTAGCTTAATTATTTCTTTTCCAAGATGTGCTTTGCACACCCTTCATTTTCCTTAAGGGAGTGTATGTTTATAGTTTTCCGCTTTCCTCCAAGTGCAAGCCTACACATGTTTTGTTTTTCCCTTGGGACTCCTAGTTTTGTAAATATTTTTCATGAATCTATGCCCAATGGAATGCTAAGGCCCCTAGATTCCTTGATTAGTAGGTAATCATCCCACATAAATCACCATAAATTTTGTCATTTCATGCCACCCTTTGATGAACCATCATTGATAACTAGTCTGAGAGATCCTATATGGTCCATATTGCATGAATTCTCCTTGAAGGGTCCTAAAATTGGCTAGGTCCTGGTTTTTAGGCTTTTGGATTTTCACTTACCTACCTTCCGACATGCCTTCTCACCACCTTTTCTCCTCTCCTCTTTCACCCTTCTACCTTTCTTTTCCTTCTAAGTGTTTCAGATTTCATCTTTTAGCCTTACCCTTTAACGCTTATCACTTCCTTTTGGTAAGCCTTAAACCTTACCTTCAATCACCAAAGTCTCGAGGAGGCTTCAATATTTTCCTAAGTATTGAGTTTTCAAACTTTGGGGATCAAGCTTCTCCTTTATCTCCTTCCATATTTTCAACTCAGGAATTAAGCCTCCTTCCCAAACCCTGATCCTAAAACCTCTTTTGGCCTTGGGTGATCAGGCCTTCTTCTTCCATATTTCCTTAACCTGACTCCTTTCTTCAAAAAATTGGGTAAATGTTGAGTTTTCGAAATTCGAGGGTTAGGCTTCCCTCTTTCCTCACACTCTTTTCAAGAAGGAAGTAATACTTCCTCTAAATATCCAATTCTTGAAATGCCTTTTTTCCTTTTGGAAATCAAGCCTTTTCCTCCCCCCTTTCTTCTTTATCCTTCCTCCTAAAGTCTTGATCATTTGTCCTCAAAATTTGACTAAGATTCAAATTATCAGACTTAGGGGATCGGCTTTCCATCTTACCTCCTACCTTTATTTTGTAAGAGGTATTTCATCTCTCTAACCCTCGATGACTCCCTTTGGACTTTGAGCTTTGACCTTTCCATTTAACCTTTTCATCTCTGTGATAAGGCATAAGCCTCCTTCCAAACTACGAAGCTTGAAAAAGGTCTTTTTTGGACTTTGCGGTTCCCTCCTTCCTCTCCTTCTTTCTTCCTTCCTTTGGTATGTGGTAAGCGATAATCCCAAGGCCTGAAACCTGATGTTTGTCAAAGGCTACTCTTTTTTAGGGTTTCAGACCATTTAATGTATAGCAAAGGTTTCTTTTCAAGCTCAATGCCTTGACCTTCCATGGATTTGGTGTGTTTTCTAGACTACACCATTAATGTTTTGATCACTTCCTCAGCTACCTATTTCAATTTTTAGGCTTCAAGGACAACATTAAATGCATTCTATGACTTCTACAAGTGGATTTTGTGGCACCCATACTCATTTAATACTATTGTTTTGTCCCTTCTAATGAATCCATTCCCATATACCTAATTTTATGGGGGATTTAGATGCACTTTCAAGCAAATATTTATGGTAGGGGTATGGTGTGCAAGTCTTGGTTTTCTCCAAGCTCTGCTTTTGGTGTAGATTTCATGAGAAGATATGATTTCCTTGACCAAATCTCTTAACTACTAACCTAGTTAGGTTAGGGTTTGGTTGTATTCATCCAAGTTATGCTTGATCTATAAAAGCAACACTTGTATTTTTTTTAGGTTCTTCTTTTTGGCTCCTCTCTTAGTTTTCTTTAGCTCTTTTGTGTATTTCATATTTTTTTATTGTAAAGTATAGCTTTATGCCTTATGTTAATGGAATCTAGCTATCATCACAACTATTTCTTGCATGTTTGAGTAATCTTTTTTGCATTCATATCTAAATATGTGTAGTACCTATTTGTTAGTGTATTGAGCAATCTAAAGCAAAGAAGAAACAAATTTCTATCTTGTTGTATCACTTTCATTTCCATTCCATGTTCCACTTCTATCCATTTCCTTGTGAGATTTTAGAGTAGAGTAGTGATATGTTTTCATGTGTTGGGTTAGACCAACACATTTGCACCTAGATTAGAAGAGGAAGTTGGCCTTCTTCGAAGACTCAACCTCGTTCATGCAAGATCCCACACCTTGAGGTTGTTTCCATTGTGTCATTAGAACAATGAACTCTTTGTTCAGTAGGGTGCAATTTTATGTGACATTAGGACCTAGATCATTAGTTTCCTCTACATGTTGTTTGAACATAACCATAGCTAAAGAAGAAAATATTTTTTGAATTATGATCTTGATATGATTTTTCATCCTAGATGTGGTTAATACAATTAGAAAATGGATTTTTAGGTGGGTATAGGGATTTTTTATGCTTCCTAACCTATAGTCTATTAGAGTAGTAATAGTTGTTAAGTAGGGTCTACCCAATATTTGGGGATAATTATCTTTGAACTTTTATGATTTAAGTAATAAAATACATTAGGTATTCCTAAGATTGTATTGCAATACAAATGTTATTAAGTATGGATTTTGGAATGGCCACTCACTATTCTACCATTTGGAGGATAGTATTAGTAGGCTATAAACTTGTATGGGATAATGTTTCCATTACTTTTATGGTCATGAAACTAATATATACTCCAAGTTCAACCAAGGCATTAGTAGTTTGTACCCCTCTTATAGATATTAAGATTACTTGACTACCTAGATCACCATATTTAAGTGGAAAAAAATTTCATGATAGAAGGTTAGCTAATTTCGCTTTCACTTGTATGGTATCAAATTATTTCTTCTTCCTTCCTAACATTTTCATAGATAATTAATTGACAATTTTGTTCATCCTAGGAATCTATTTTATGACTTGTAATAAATGAATCTCAATGTTTTAATAATTTTAATTCGTGAACAATTTCGTATTGGCACAAAGAGGCAAGATCTAGAGAGGATTTTAATTCTTTCTATAAATGGTACATGATTCAAAATGGTTTAAATGGGTAGCACCAAAAAGGAATTAGGAAAAGACTTCCACACAACCCCATTAGATGGTTTTGGAGGATGACAAAGTGATGACTTTAGAATATCTTTGTAGAAGGATCTAGAGGATCATTAGGGATAGGCTGGTGCTAAGTTCTAGAGAGTGGCTTTTAAATGTCTCTAGAAGAATTTTTTGAGGTATCTTTGAAGGAAGACTTCAAAGGACCCTTATCCAAGTTCTAAAAATTTATAAGAGAACCACTTGACTAAACTTTGATTGTATCTATTTTATGTTGTCTCTTTATCACCTATAATTTCAACTGTAGTTGGGGAGAAGACCTAAGAAATTTTTTCCCCAATTCTAAGTGAATATTATCACATTAGATCACATTAATTCAAACTATTTTCCTTCATATGTGGGTTAGACATGGACATCCTAACTATTATTTTTAGGATTTGGATTATAAGTTGAGTAGAAAGTTGTGGTTGGAAAACAATTTCAATTTGAGTTTGATTATGCATATTTGGTGGTGGAGGTTATATATATATATAGGGTTTGAATTCATCCTGGTCCTCAAAACCATTATTGTTATAGTTGGTTAGTGATGCAAGCAAGGTGGTTGATACTTTCTACACAAAACTCTCAATTTTTTCCAAAACTCTCCACAAGAGGCTTCTAGCCCTCAAAACACAACAAATGGGCTTATCTTTTGGACAAGGCCATACCAAGGCCTAAAAAATCACAATTAAGAATTTCCACTAATCCAACTCAACAACCACAAAAGGTTTATAGTGGCTTCTTTGCAACAACACCGAGATCCAATACAACACCCCTAAATTAGGCTACTAAATCAGCCCTAAATTACAAAGAAGGCACCTTCTAAACTTCTTATTTTCCACAAAACTCACTTGACATAGCTGAATTGTGATGCCAAACCACAAATTCATCAATCAAATCTCAGACAACTGACATCTAGACTACAATTCCACCAAACCCTCCTTTTACTTGCAAAAACCTAGGGTTTCATTGAATCCACCATTAACCGGGCTTACCAAACTTCAAAATAGAAACCAACACAATTGTTTAGGTTTGTATAGACTCTCTATGTCTTGACAAACTCAAGCCCATCAATAATTCACAAAAACCTTTCTTGAAACCACCATTTTCACAAGGAAATCTTCATTGCCCTAGCCCTAGGGCTTCTTCCCAAATCCCTCAAATTGATTTCACATCCTACAAAATCATAAATACAACTATTTTACAACATTTATGACTCATTCCACAAGACACAGTGGAGACAGAAAGTGGAACGGGTCAAATGTGCATTTTAAAAGACCTTCAAACTATTAAAACTGAGATAATGGAGCAGTCACAGTAAAATACAATGATCTCCCAAAAATTCAAATATTAGACACTCAAACTAGTTTCAAATGGAAACTAAAACATGTTCCTATAGTTCACAATGAATTTCAAAACATGGTAGAGCCTGTATAGATCATACAAATCTAGAAAAGTGTAAAAAGGCAGTGAAATTTACAAAATTCAATGTTGTATTTCAATGAGAATCACAATACAAACTTGATCAATCCTCCTTCGAGCCTTGAAGAGGCTTTAAATAAATTTTCCCACCAAAACTTAACTACCCAACATACATAACTACTTTTCAAATTCTTGAGACCTTTCATATTCCTTAGGAGTTGCATTTCTTGCTTAACAACACTTGCATTTCTGTTTGCAACTTTAAACATTTTAACACCTAAGACACTAAACACCCCCAATTACATATTAAATGGTCTTTGATACCTTATTTAGCATAAATAAAACTTTAACACCTCTAGACTCCACTACTAACACCTTGTTACACTTTCACTAGATCAAATATTGCACTAAGGGTGTAGGTGCTTCTGCACCATACAACCCCACTAGAAAAAACCCGTGCCACATGGGTTGGGTCTGGTACCAATTCCTCCAACCTTCATACATGTTCCTTTGTTCAACACACTCCTTCCATTGTTCCATGCATTGTGCTCTTGCAATATTCCCTACAACTTTAACTGGGTTTGTTCTTGAAAATGACTATGTTTTTAAGTTCAAACATGATGTTTACCCTCTTTCCATTCTTTGACCAAAACTTGTTTGTTTCCCTTTTCCTATATCTGCACACAAACAATGGTTAGGAATACCATTACCGTGAATTTTATTTAACTTTAACTCATCTCCCTACTTATATCTATCCTTTTGTGCACTCTATTCTTTTACCCTTGTTACCAGTCCCAATGTCCTGTCAACATTTTGTACCACTGTCCTGTCAATCTTACCAACCACTGTACCTATGGATACCTTATTCTTTGGCAAATTTATTCCTAATAAAAGGACACACCATGGTCCCTATCAACATATTTTCATTCCAATCCATTGTCAACATACTTAAAAAAACTTTCTCATCTATTGTCATAACATTATCAGACCTTGAGCTACCTGTAACACTTATCTTTTTATCTTCATTCACAATGTATACAAGCTCTTTATTTCCACACATAACCACTTTTTCTTTCCCTTTCTCATCTTCCACCAAAGGAGTTAAAATAAACCTACATCCATCTTTCACTATTGTGTAAGTATTCTCTCTGCCATCATACAAAGCTCGCTTATCATATTGTTAGGGTCTACCTAGGAGTAGGTGACAACAATCCATGGGAAGAATATCACAAACCACACTGTCTTTATAACCCCCAATCTAAAATTCAACAACTTCCTTCTCATTCACCAACAAATACTGTCGATCACTCAACCATGACACTTTGTAAGGCAATTCATGAGGTACTTTTTGCAGATTTAATTTCTTTACCATCTCACTAGACACCATATTTTGTGTAGATCTAGAATCAATCACAATTTTGCATACCTTATTTTTGCACTTACATGTAGTTTTGAAGAGGTTCTTTCTTTTCAAAGGTTCTACCTCTTTGGCTGTCTTCAACACTGTCTTCCTCATCATCAACATTTCCCCTATTTCAGGAGTAGCTCTTAAACTTGCAAAAGTTGTGCTCTTACATTCCTGTTCTTGAACCAATTGTTCTCTCCTATCAATCCTTTTTTCACCACTGGATGAACTACCAACCCTTTTAGGACATTTCCAAAATGGATGACCATATTCATTGCATGTATAACATCTCCCTACAAAATCATTAGAACTTCTACCAACACTAAACCTTCCTCTACCCCTAAAACCTCCTCTAGTATCAACACCTTTCTTTTTACCTTTATTTACTCCTTCTTGATCTTCCAATGGCTTCTTTGAACTAGGGATTGTTCCTCTTCCTCTTGCACTAGTACCACCTCTTCCTCTCACTAATTTCTCTTGTCTCCTTTTAAGCTTTTCCTCTACCCTGATTGTTAATTGAAAACACTCTTCAACAAATTTGGGGTTAGCGACAACAACTTCATCTTATTTTTTAAATCTCAAACCACCTAGATGTCTAGCCACCTTTTCAGCCTCAGCCTCATCCCTTCTTGATCTTATACTTAGTTTATAAAATTCATCAGTATAGGCCTTAACATCTATATCTTTTTGTTTCAATCCTTGCAACTTCTTATACAATTAAACTTCATAATCTTTTGGAAGAAATTTACCTTTCAATTTTTGTACCATCTTGTCCCACGAAGTAATCCTTGATTTTCCTTGTTTTCTCCTCTCTTCTTGCTCATAGTCCCACCATAGAAGAGCATGACCTTTGAGTTTTGTTTTTTCCACCTTCACCATCTACTCATCTGAAATGTCTTCACTTTCAAAGTGATTATCCATAGCAGCAATCCAATCAAGCAATTCCTCTTCATTTAAATTACCACCATACATAGGAAGATCAACTTTTAACTTCATTGAATCACCTTTCACTGCTTTAAGCATCTTCACCATCCTTTGATCTTTAGGGTCTAGTTCTTCATCAACATCTTCATAATCTTCATCATATTCTTCTGTTTCACTCTCTTCATTCTCATCTCTCCTTTTCTTTTTCCCCAAGGTAGCAATCCTTTTCAACACAACATTATGTGACTCCAGAAGCTTGGCATGCTTCTCTTTCAGATCCTGCAGCTCTCTAGTAGCACCAACGTTCTTAGGAGGCATCTTCACCAATTTGTCTCTTCACCTTCCAACCTACAAAATCAATCAAATCACCAACAAAAGATCTTGTTCCTAAAGCTTTGATACCACTTTGATGCAAGCAAGGTGGTTGATACTTTCTATCCTTGACACCAAATGACTTGACTCAATCACTGAAATCTTCTTTTGAACACAAAACTCTCATTTTTTTGAAAACTCTCAACAAGAGGCTTCTAGCCCTCAAAACACAACAAATGGGCTTATCTTTTGGAGAAGGTCGTACCATGGCCTGAAAAATAAAAATTAAGACTTTCCACAGATCCAACTCAACAACCACAAAAGGTTTCTAGTGGCTTCTTTGCAACAACACTAAAATCCAATACAACACCCCCGAATTAGGCTACTAAATTAGCCCTAAATTACAAAGAAGGTACCTTCTAAACTTCTTTTTTTCCACAAAAATCACCTGAAAGAGTTGAATTGTGATGCCAAACCACAAATTCGTCAATCAAATCTCAAACAAATGACCTCTAGACTACAGTTCCACCAAACCCTCCTTTTACTTGCAAAAACCTAGGGTTTCATTGAATCCACCATTAACCTGGCTTACCAAACTTTGAATAGCAACCAAAATAATTGTTTAGGTCTATACAGACTCTTTGTGCCTTCACAAACTCAATCCAATCAGTAATTCACAAAAACCTTTCTTGAAACCACCATTTTCACAAGGAAATCTTCATTGCCCAGCCCTAGGGATTCTTCCCAAACCACTCAAATTGATTTCACAACCTACCAAATCATAAATACAACTATTTTACAACATTTATGACCCACTCCACAAGACACAGTGGAGAGAAAAAGTGGAATGGGTCAAATATGCATTTTAAAGGACCTTCAAACTGTCAAAACTGAGATAACAGAGTAGTCACAGTAAAATACAAATATCTCTCACAAATTTAAATATTAGACACTCAAACTAGTTTCAAATGGAAACTAAAACATGTTCCTATAGTTCACAATGAATTTCAAAACATGGTAGAGCCTGTACGGATTGTATAGATCTAGAAAAGTGTAAAAAGATAGTGAAATTTGCATAATTCAATGTTGTATTTCAATGGGAATCACAATACAAACTTGATCAATCCTCCTTCGAGCCTTGAAGAGGCTTTAAATACATTTTCCCACCAAAACTTAACTACCCAACGTACATAACTAATTTTCAAATTCTTGAGACCTTTCATATTCCTTAGGAGTTGCATTTCTTACTTAACAACACTTGCATTTATGTTTGCAACTTTAAACATTTTAACACCTACGATACTAAACACCCCCAATTACATATTAAATGGTCTTTGAGACCTTATTTAGCATAAATAAAACTTTAACACCCCCTAGACTCCACTACTAACACCTTGTTACACTTTCACTAGATCAAATATTGCACTAAGGGTGTAGGTGCTCCTACACCTGTTAGTCCACTAGACATTTGACCAAGGCTTGTTGGTGCAATCTTGAGTTATCCATTAATATGATGCCAGTTATTGTAATGTTTGTTAAACAATCCAAGGTACATACCAAGGGTAGTGTTCTTATTCATAGGTGGGTACCAAGGAGGACTATTTGGAGTTTGGTTGTAAGGAAAATTACCACCCTATCTTTGGCCCATATAGCTCAATATTTCTTCCATAGGAGAAGTCTAATTTTTGGATTTTTAAATAGCTTCTAGATGTTTGAACTAATTTGTGGAATAGTTTTTCTCATAGACCCCACAAATATCAACTTTATATAAAGGATAACACTTTAATATTTTTTATTACAACACCTTGGATATTAAATAGATAGCACTTTAGTATTATTATTTGTAGCTTGTATTCCATCTAGGTGGTTCTTAACAACACCAAAATATCCATCTTTAAATTTTTAATTTCTTCCATAAACTATAATGTCTTATTTTTGTAATTTGCATGTTTGGATTTATGTATCTCACCTTTGGTCCTTAAGTAGTTTTGACATAAATTAGAGACATTATAAAAATTACTTTGGTTACATCACCCTTCCCCATACGATATAGGTTTTTTTTTTTAATTTTTCTTAAAAAAAATATTGTTGAACGTATTCTTTCAAACCTCTTAGAAAGATAGTATTGCTAATTCAAGATTTTGGACATCCCCACACAAAGAAAAAATAAATATAAAATTATCTAGTTAATATTCTAGACTTCCATTCTCCTTGTTGCATAGAGAAGAGTTCTTCCTTCCCATCCTTGGCTCTACGATAATCTTGGAACTTATCAATAAACATAGTTTATTATGAACCATGTGTTGTTGAATCTTTCACTAAGTACTATGAACCAACACGTGTATACATCTTTTAGAATCGATGGAAATAGTTTATGCTTCTAATTACCTATCTTGTAATCATAGGTTTGGCATAGGACCTTAAATTCAAAAGGGTATTGATTAGGGCCCTCAAAAGCCATTCCTCTAAAAGTAAGTAATATGGGATGAGAGATATTTTTCCTAGGATCTTCTTCATTAGGATTTAAATAAAAAGAATAGGTAAAAAAATTCTCTACCCTATCTCCTTCTTGCATGTTGTGGTTTTCCATTGTGTCTAACTAAAATAAATTTATTTGGTTGTTTAATTTCTTGGGAAAATTGAGAGCTTTTCAATTGGTATTTGTTATTGAGATGTTGTCTCTAAGTATTCTCCAAGGAATAAAGTGATTGTCCTTCCCTTATAATTTTTATCAATATATTTTTTTAGTGGTTTCTATGGTTGTGGGTTCTTTGATATGAAATGTTCTTGGGAATTTCTTCTTCTAACAATATAGAAAAGATAATTATTTGTTTTCATAGAAATTTGAAAGGATTATTAGTTTGGATTTTCTAAGATTTTTCATAATAAGGTCAAACACTTCCCCAACAATGACACCTAAAAGTGATGAGACATTGTTGAATCTCTTGCTTTAGAAGATAATTTGTCTCTTGTCAATTTGGGTGTTGTCTAATGGTCATGTGCAATAGCAGTCTTCGAATCTTAACTATTAGTCTCCTACCTTAAATATGTAACTATGCATGTTGAGTTTAAATAACTAAACTTACATTATTTAATCCACAAGGGAAATTATTATGCTTGGGAAATTAAATTATAGAAGGAAATAAAGAGGTGCTTATGTTGTCTAACAATAGATTGAAATGCCAAAAGGAAATAAAGAAGTGTTTATGCTCTCTAACTAGGAAGTGAAATGCTGAAAGGCTATAATTTTAGACCCAAATTTAAGTCATCAATATAAAGCTTGATATATATAATTTTTATCTTATTTTAAACACTTGCAAATGATAATGAAATAAAAGAAGAATATTGGGATTATTAATAAACCTACATGTTACATAATATTGAACATCCACATTTATGAAATAGAATTCGCACATGCAAAAATAAAACACAATGAGGTACTTATCTATAAGATGATAATCTCTTTATCCTTCTCTTGGGTGAGTGGTTAGCTCCGATAAAAGAAAATGAGAATAAATGATCACATGAAACTACTTAACATGATTTAAAGACTTCATTTTTATTGTTATTTTTGAAGGAAAATTGTATTATATAGATGTGATCCATTCCAAAATTTGTAGAACATAAATCTTATTTCTTAAAAAAGGACTCACTTAACTTATCTAGTAGTCCTCTATATGTAGACCTATTGAAATTCCCAAAAAATCCTATATTATAGCATCACACACATGCATACATTATGTTTTTTATTCCCCTAGGACTCTAAAGCTTTTATGACTATAATAAAAATTTAAATGAAATATTTTTATTTTAATGCATTATAAAATAAATAGAGTTTCAAAATTCATATATAATTTTTTTTGAAGTTAAACATTGATGTAATTAAAATTGGAGTTGACTTGTTGTGATGGTGGGGAATAGATTTATGACTAGTGCATGTCCTTCAGTATCTTGTTTAATGTCTACGACTATATTATGGAGTTAAAACATTTATAATCACAAAATTTAGAGGTTTCTTCATCGGTGCTAGATTTATCTATACTAACTCTAGAGAGTATTCTTCCATGAATCTAGAGATCCTTGTATTCATCTTATAAGAAATGAATATAAAAAATTTCCTTTATTTATAAAAATTAACTTCACTAATACATAGCTATTAGTATTGCAAACATTAAACTCTTACAATAAACCAAAATTAGAAAATATACACATTCCATATCCGTTAAAATAATTGATAATAGTATACATATATTAAGTCCACATTCCCAATATAAAACTAATCAAATAGAGGACTCTTGTGATGGCTCCCGTTGTAATGAATTTTGTTGCTCCTTCTACTCAGGTTTTCTCCAATCCCTCTAACCCAACTTCTCTAGCAACATGTACAGGGATCGACTATAGTGTGAGCACCCATGCTAGTGTAGCAGCTACAAAGTTTTTCGTGTTCCCTACCAAGAATGCGATTAGGGCTTCTCAAATTTCATAGGGTTCAGTGAGTGGTGAGGAGGTTGATTCTCCTCACAATCAAAGTAATACAAAATGGATCTAGGTCTGGATGCCTCAGACATGTTAAAAGGAAGGAATTAGTTGTCGAAGGCCTCTTCCCAAGACATTTTTTCTTCTTGCCCCTATGCTTTGAAACCCCATTTTTCATCTAAAACTCTGAATCAGCCCCAGAAATATGTTTGGACAACATCACTTATGACAAAAAAGAGTTTCTAAAAAGACTCCCTGATATGTAGATTCATTCAAGTATGGTCAAAGTTGTGCAACCTCCATGCCTAGATAAACAAAAACTAGAAATAATACATGGAAGATGAAATTGAAATTTATCCATGTGCAAAGAAATTTTTACTCTGGAATTTGAATCTCTAGAAGATAAGGAATTGATCCTCAACACAAGTCCATCGTTTTACCAGGGTGAATTTCTATGCACGAAGCCTTGGTTCCCCTCCTTTGATCCTTGAATTGAGATGTTTTCTTCGACATTCATGTGGGTAATATTTCCCTACCTTCCTCTGCAATTTTGGGAAATTGAATGCTTGATTGCAATTTCCAATTGTCTAGGTAAGTATCATATCATTTTGAAAGAAACTATCAATTATGAAAACTCTACATGTGCCCGTTTATGTGTTGAATTCTATTTATCTGAAGGCCTACCAGCTAAAATCTCATTGAAAGTCAGAAAAAGATGCAAGCGACAACTGGTAGATTACAAAAAGATTTCTTTTAGATGTAGAAAAATCTTCTCAACAATCCATGGTACTTCACAATGTAATAAGCAGCAAGCTAAGGCACAAGGGGAAGTCTCTTATCAACCTTCTTGGTGGGATGGGGCTAAATCAAGACACTATGTTATCGCTCCTCTGGCAAAGGATACTTTGAGCTTGTCTTCTCCAAAATCATTATAGGAAGTGTCTCATTCCTCAATGGCTCCACAAAACAATGTTCATGATGTAATCGGTGCATCTACAACTCTTGGCAAGTCATCCACACAAGGTTGATTTGATTTGCAGAATTTTGAGTCTTTAGTGATCTCAACAAATTTAATATATGAAGAAGCAACAAAGCAAGGATTTAAATACATTGAACAAAATATCTTCAACAATTCAAAGTAGGAATGCACCGAAGTAAAAAGTAAGAAATTTTCTCCCTCAAGGGCCAAACATTCAATGACATTAAGATCAGTAAAATCTGGGATGAATATTTAAGTATTGTAATCGAGGAATATGTAATCTTGTTTTCAAAGTAATAGAAAGAGTGTTATCCTCTCTGATAGCAATTTTCCAAAAAAAAAATCCACATGAATATTTATGGGAATAGAAATGGAAAAGAATATTTTTTATTTAGATCAAATAGGATAGTTGTATTCATCACAAAGTATCACTTTATTTCCTATGGAAAGAATAAGAACTACAACCAAAGTAAGAAATAAAATAACCTCAATTCTAAAAGGTTTCATTAGGTCTTGAAAAGTAACATGATTTAACACAAAGATTTAGGTTTGATCACACTATCATTATGAAATCAATGAGAATAGAAAAAGCATCCTTGACCATGTAATGGATGATTAATTCAACCCTTTGTTTGACAAATGATTGTGTAACTTGGAAAATGGGCATTTATCATAATGGAGATAAAGAATTAGAGTAGTAACCACAAATATAAAAATATTCAATACCTAAATACAATCCAAATCAATCAATAGAAAACAAGAAACACAAATGAAAGCTAAATTAGTTAAACAATATAGTTACCTTCATCTTGTTGACATAAATTACTTCAATTGTCCTCCTTAACTTTTCTTTGCTCTCATATTTTAGTATGCTCTTCTTCGCTTCAAGCTCAAAAGTGTGTGAATGATAGCAATGATACAAAACTCCAAATTTAATGGTTAGCCATCAACATGATGTGAAGACTAGTTTTATAGAAATGGTTGATTTGAACATGGACAATCAAGATTACAAGGTGCAAGATCAAGATCAATGGTTGAGGATTGTTGAGAGGAATTGATTGCCTAGTTAATTGACTGCAACTGCTGCATGATTCTAGTTACCTGGTTGCATGAAAGAGTTAACTAATTGCATGAATTAGTGAAAGTGAATTGATTGCTTTGTTAGGAGAATTTATTTACTAGTTAACTCACAATGAATGGGAGTGGACTAATTTGATTAATCAGTAAACTAGAATTGACTACCCAGTTGACTGAGAGAAAGTGTTTGTTAAGTTTAAGGGAATTATACATGAGAGGGTAATTAATTAATTATTGGAGAAATGTGCAAATGAGGATTAATAAAAAAAAATATTATTTATTAATAGTGAATGGATATTGTTGAGATGAAAAGGGATAATTAAATAAGTTAGACAATTATTTAATCTAGAAGTGGGAAAGTGGTCAATTAAATAATTAATAACAATTATTTAATTTAGGAAGGTGAGATGAATGTTAATTAAACAATTGATGATAATTATTTAATTAAAATAGAAGAGTAAGTGTAATTAATGACGTAATTAAATAAATAATCAAGAAGATTAATGTTAATTAGGATATAATTAAATAAATAAGGTTTATTTAATTAATCAGGAAGATTAATGTTAATTAGGATATAATTAAATAAATAAGGTTTATTTAATTAATCAGGAAGATTAATGTTAATTAGGATATAATTAAATAAATAAGATTTATTTAATTAATCAGGAAGGATGAATTAGAATGAATTAATTAAATAATGTAAAGTCACTTAATTGATAGTAGAATATGATATTTGATAATAATTAAATAATAAGGTATTATTAATCATTAGGGGAAAAAGGTGAAAATTAGTTAAAAGGTGTTACTCGCAGACTAGGACAATTTTGGGTATCTACATTTTGCTCCTCTTTGATACAATGTGTTTTAATAGCATTGTGTCAAAGAAAATCCAAAAATTCATGCTTACGAGTTGCCCCAGTATGCCCCAATGACAGTGGGATAGCATAGTGCCCCCTTAGAAAAATTTGCAAATTTTTAAAAAATTCCAAAAATTTTGGGAAATTATTTTGACAAAGCTAATTTGATAGTGGTAAACACGTTTTTAGAAAAAGATTTTGATTTTAGGACATTCAGGGTGCTCTTATTTGCATTTGAAACTCAAATTTGATGCGTCTAATTATAAAGAGGGGTCCACTTTGCCACATAAGGTCTATAAATAGGCCCTAAGGGAGTCCAAAATACTCAGCATTTTGAGAGCTCTGAGGTGAGAGTTTGTTGCGAAGTAGTGGAGCTATGGCATCAAATTCCAATTGGTTCACATCATAGATATCACATGAGGACCTTTTGGCAGCCTGAGGGATTGGAAAATGCAGTATGTAACCCTTCCTTGCTTCAGTTTTTTTCAATTTTTGCTAGATTCTAGGGGTCAAAATAGACCAAAAATATGTAGTATAGTTTCTGCACCGCAACAATAATCACATTCACCGCATCTAGTAGTGGATGCACCACATTTATGTGGTGTGATGTAATCATTTTCCAGAGCCACATTTGTAGGCTACTCACAACTATTTTGTGCACCACATGTGTAACTGTGCACTACATATGTAGGAAATAGTGTTGCATGTGTGAATGTGTGGCGTAAATGTGTGACAGTGCACCCCATCTATCAAAAATTCCCACAATTGATTGTAAGCCACATTTGTCAACCACATATGTTGAAAAGTGTATTGCATTTGACTGTTGACAAAATTTACTCAGTTTTTTTCAAAAGTTTCAATGTGTAAAAGGTCCAATAGGTTCGTTTAGGTGCCTTGATTGACGTAATGTTCTTTTTTGAGTGCAAGTTATATTTCATCCCATTTATACATGTGAGAGCCAACCCTCCTCTTTTAAATTGCGAGATCACCTAGATGATGTAGAGAGGGACATCTTGCATGCACTTGGTCTATATCATTTGAAATTCATGCTTGTGATTTAGGATAATTGAGGACTATTGACTTCTTTAGCTGAGAGGTGCCATTCTAAGACTAGTTCATTCCATCACCGACTGGTGAGGCCACCGTCACACTAGAGGATGTGTGGCGTGTTCTTCGACTCCTGATCCATGGTGAGTGGGTTGTATATTATCATGATTTCAGGCTAGTGATGATTCAATGATGCTTTGAGATCAATAATGTAGCTCTCCTAGGTGTGGAGGATTATGAGATCCGCTAGGACACCCTAGTAGACATATATGAGTGGCTCATCATTGTTATATGCAATGTTGTAGTATGTGTGGTTATTCTAGATTGTTGAGGTAATAGATTTCCTATTAGATGGAGTCATATGCTAGTCGACATGATGGAGCATGCCACAGTGTATGCTTGGGGTCCTTGTATGTTGGCCATGTTGTATTTTCAACTTCACAATGTCACATATCAAGGAGCTAAGTCTATTGGTTGTGGTACTACCTTGCTTATGGATTGGGTGTGGGAGCATATAGTCATGTTCAAACCATCAGTAGAGAGAGACTTTCTAGTAGGGCTACCATATGTGTACATATATGGTGGATGTTACACAAACTCGTGTGGGGATGTTGGATATTGGTGACATGTCATTGATTTAGTTGATTCTTTCATATGGAGGCCTTAATTTCAGTGTGCACCTTGGGAGGATGACATTGAACATCCTCCATATTGCAAGAAGATGAGATATTTGATTGGTTTCATAGTGAAGAGTCAACGCATTATAGAGTGGCAGTTGCTAGAGTGAGTTTTGTGTCAATTTAGATAAAGACAAGGGGAGCTTGTTGGTGTTTCAGAGTTTGCTTGATCGACACAGGAGGTATCTCAGTGGGGCCTAATGATTAGTGTGCAGGTTGATATATAAGATTTGAATTAGTTATAGCTAGTGTAGTGGGGTGCCCTAGTAGAGTTGACAGATGTTGGGATGAAACCTGAGTTTGATGCATGGTGGGCTTGGCACAAGCCAGTGCCATTGATAGATCCAAATGCACCTGCTCCTATTGAGAGGCTCCAGAGAGGTCTGAGGGGGATATTGTGTAGTAGAGGATGAGGACATCCCAGAGGTGGAGGGGATGGGGCTAATGATGATGGAAGGAGTGAGGCATGGCTACTAAGGTGAGACAAGGGTAGAGTAAAAAGAGAGGTTGCCAAGATTGGTCACAGTTACCCATTTAGGAGGAGGGGAGGAGGAGATTGAGTGGAGGAGGTTCTACCAGAGGAGGAGCAAGTGTGGTATCAAAAAATGGGGGTGGATGTGGAGTAGGTTGCTTGAGAGGCAGCCATTGATGAGGGGTTAGAGGATATACCCATCAAGGAGGCCATCCTAGATATTATGGAGGAGGAGGAGGTAGAGGAGAGGGTGCAAGATCCTCAAATAGTAACTATACATGCACAACTTTCGGCTGCATTAGCACAGATACATGGATTGTAGGGGCAATTCGTTTAGTTGACTACAGAGCGCAATATGGTTGTGATATGAGCACAGAGGGTCGGCCAGTAGTCACTTGATTTTATTGCTACTACTAGTGGATCTAGCGTAGAATCAGCCTAGATGCTATACTAGGTCAGTAGAGAGGTGCAATACTACCAATATTTATATGAGATTGCAATGCCCATAGCTGAGAGGGCTTACACAAAGTCATAGTTAGAGTAGATCAAACTCATGTCAATCACATAGTAGTGGGGGAGTTTTGAGATCAAGGAGGTCTCCATATGATCAGCCACCTCCTATACCCCACAAGGACACTACACGACCATCTTGGTTCGGACAAAGGCTAGCCTAATTCTTGTATATATGGACATGTATTTTGGATCGAGCCTACGAATTCCATATTTTTGAGAGTGTCACAATTTTGTACTATGACACATTTTTTGGATATATATATATATGAGATACATCATTTTTGGTGACAATTATATGATGTGTTATATGCATGCACATTTCTATGTGATGTATTCTTATGGATTTATGATGTTATATTTATGCTCATGTATGGATGGATGCACATGATATTTAATTTTTTCTTATATGTCATGATGTATGGATATTTAATGTTTATTATGTATGATCATGCTTATATGATCTAATGCATAATGAAATTATACGTTTAGGACATGTTATGCCATTTTTTATTTGATTCTATATGGATGATGATTCTAAAATGTGATTCCATGCTATCTATCTTTTTGTAATTTTTTATGTGATATTTATGATCCATATGCATGTGATATATGATGTCCTAACATGATTATGGATGCAGGATGATGTAGCTCATACATTTGTTTTTGTGTGTCATAGCATGCCCCTGAGATGACTGCGGGATTGATGGAAGAAATGTTAGTATGAAGAAATAGTTAGTAATGAGTGAAGGGTAACCTGTTTTGGCTCTTTTGTTCAGCAGTGTTCTTCTTTATATGTTGTGTCTGAGTATGCTTTGACTTTGGAACTTGGTTACTTTGGACCACTATCTATTAAGCGATGCGAATGTTATATTTTAATGTGATGTTATTTGATTCTGATGTTATCTTTATGGCATGTTTCAGATTAATTTAGCAAATAATGGATTAATGATGTTTTATGTTGTTGATCATATGATTGATGTTAGAATCATTAGTTAGTAATTGTGTATTGGTGAAGGGGACGAGATTGTATCACTCACTTGCGAGTGCCCTACGATTCTGAGATTTGCTCTTCACGGTGTGTTTGATCATACTATATATATATGCATGTTGATGTACTCTTTGTTTGCAGGTTGACAGGTACAGGACATCGACTCCACCTGGTTCACAGGTTTGAGCATGTCCATTGACCAACGAAAATTGATTGGGAGATAGTAGCTAGGTTTTCCATGCCAAGTCGTCACCCTAGTCATAGCGTGTTGTCGAGTTGTTGTCGGGTTGGTTGTGTTAATTTGGTCCATTTCACTTTGAGTATTTATTTAATTGCAATTTATAGAGGTTATTAAATGGCTTGCAAAGTTAAATTGATGTGTAAATGTATTTAATTGCAATGTCAAAACGTTATTTATTTTATGGATTGATTTGATTTAATTAATAAATTTAGATTGCGTTTATTAATTAATTAGATTAATGGTGATAAATTTAAATGAAAGAGCTATTTGAGCGAGGGCCCTAGCTTTCGGTTGGCTAAGTGAATTAGATTCGGCTCTGTAGTCACAGTTCCTAGTCTCCCGTCGAGTGGTACTGATGATGTCATTTAGAAGTCCGTTAAAAAGTTTACAGTACCAGTTTATATAGAATTAGTGCTACTTAATTCTGAGTCTAAAATAAAATAAAAAATAAATAGAAAAGAGCTATTTAGACATTGTGTATATTTAGATTTAAAATTTTAATGGAAATGAAAATCATATTAGAGATTTAATTTAAATGATAATAATAAAATGGAAATGTATTTAAATATCACATTTTGAAATTTTGGAATTCTTGCAATTTTGAGATTTTTGGTTTTAAATAAAATTTTGAGATTTGCATGAGATTCAATTGAAAAATAAAGTGTTTTAAAATTTAAAAAAAAAGAAAATATCCTCCAAAAGCTCATTAAAATTTAGTGGGTGGGATATTTTTTGGGGTTGACCAAATTTGGGAAAAGTTCTATGTAAAATGCATTTCATTTGTTAAAAAAAAAATTGGGATTTTGGTGGAGAGCTTGGCTTGGGCTGATTTTGGAGTTGAAGAAGTGCTTGGACTCACCATTGTTAAAAGCTTCAAATTGGGGGAGAAAACACAAGGTTCCTTTCTTTTTCTAATTTCTTGCTTCATTTTGAAAGGGTTTAAAATTGAAATGTTGCTTAGATTCAAAGAAAATCCATGAGAAATGCTTTCAGATTTGCAAATATGTTGATAGATCTTGAAATGAAAACCAAAACAAAACTTACACAATGGAAATAGGGAGAAAACTCAAAAACAAAACCTCCATTTCAAACTAAAATTTTAAACCCTTGAGTTTGAACAAAATTCTTTCTGTTTTTTCAAATTTATAGGTCATTTGCACAATATCACTGTGAATGGAAGATCTGGTTATATATATATATACATATATATTTGTAAATATATATATATATATCTATGCATATATACTTACAAATATATATATATATATATATATATATATATATATATATATATATATATATATATATATATATATATATATATATATCTTTGATAACTTTATTTTAGTTTTTATTTCAAAGGAATTTTTTGAATTTTAAAAAATGCAAAGCTTTTTGCTTATTTGATAGTAAAGATTAATTGAATTTTATAGATAAAAATGTATTCTGCTAAAGCAGAATATGCCAGGTGTTAAGAATCAGGTCGATTAAGAGGAGCTATGAGGAGAAACCCTGGCTCCACCACAGATCCCAAAATAGGAAAGAGTGACAAAACGGAGGAAAAGAAACTTGCCTCCACAAACAAAAAACATAAAGCTCAAGTTCGAACTACCGGAATAAACAAGTCGAGAGCCAGCAGAAACCAGACAAGCAACAACAAACCCTACATGAATTCACCATAAACCGTTTAACTCCGCAAAATGAATGAAACTTTCCATCCATTCCATTCCGTCCACTGGCACAATCTTCAATTTTCACTTCAAGAAATCAACCGCCACATCTGCTATCTTTCGGTGCCTTGATAATGCAGGCCCTTTGAGATCCAGGAGAAATGGATAGACTTTGGCCGGCTTCATCCGGACTCCCATAAAGAAGCTATGTCTGTCGGACGCGGAATACCCTTACCATTAAAGGCCGCCTTCAAAGTCGTTTCGAGGCCGCCAAGCAAATCGTCCCAGAACAACCGAACCATCAATTCCATAGCCTCTGCCTTCGGGGTGTCAAGGTCCAGGAGCACGGCAAGGAACCGGGATGAAATGTGTGCATTGTCTCAGGCGAATTCATTCCTTTCTAAGTGTCCTTTGCCAAGGACCATCTTCACAGCAGCAACTGACGCCGAATCATCCAAGAGCAGGATGCGCTTTAACCGCTGATCATTGACCTCACGAAGAGCAATTTACCACTTTTTGCCATTTTTCAAAAGCGTTTTTGTGAATGCAAAAAATTCATTAGTGGAGGCGGGAATGAGAAGCCACCGCACCATGTGGGAGGTGCTATAGCGTAGCTCCCCACGAGGTAGTCTTTAGCATTAAGGAAACGGTGCCGCGACACCCGTATGGGGAGAGGCTGCTGACAGCTATAAGCCCTTAGGGTTTCGGTGGTTCAAACGAAAGTTTAAAATTTCGTTTTTTTGTTTTTTTAATTTTCTTTTAAAAATAATATTTAATATTAAAATATTATTATATATAATATATAATATATAATATATATATATATTATATATATATATATATATATAATATTATTTTAATATTTAAATAATATTTATATAAATAATAATTTAATTATATATATTTAATTGAATTAGTTAGTTCAATTAAATTGTTAGTATAAGGAGATTTAAATATTCAATAAATAAATATATATCATAAGTATATATATACATTTAATGTATATACTTTTATGTATTTATATATTTAATAAAAAAATAAAAAAATGTATTTTCTGATATAGTGGAGTTTTAATTAATTAAATTACTCTAAGTTGAAGTAAAAAGATTAATTAGATTTAAAGCAAATGTTTTATTTAGTATGATGTTTTGAATATAAGAATAATTGGGAAACTTAGAGTAGGTGAATAGATTTAAATTTTAATCAAAATGACTTCATTTATTAAAATGTTTTGATCATGATTATAATTGTGAAATTTAGAGTTAATGAATGATTATTTTAGTCAAATGACTTTAATCATTAAATTGCTTTGATTATGAATTTAATTGTGAACCTCAGAGTAAAATGATTGATTTTTAAACATTTCCATGTCGTGAAATGAAATTTGTGTAATTGATTGGATAATTGCAAGTGATGAAAACTGTGATTGACTGGATTTAGAAAATCCGAACATTAGTTTATTTAACTGCTCGAAATGCTTTTAGTGTTTATTTGTTCTTGCTTGTGGTTCGTGAAATACAGTAAGTGTTTTGAAGTCTTCCAGATAGGGGTTCGTTTATTGTTTTGAGTTGTCATTCTGATAGTCAACCTTGGGATTGTCTTGGGTTTTGTGTCTCCTTGGGATTAGGAGTGGGTGTTGAGTCTTGTGTCTCCTTTGGATTAGGAGTGGAGTATGTGTTTGTTGCCTCCAGTGTTTGGAGAGGGTCTTGACCTTTGTATCCTCCGGTGCTTGGGGAGGGTTTGACCTTCGTTTCCTCCAGTGTTTGGAGAGAGTTTTGACTTTTGTTGTCTCCAGTGTTTGGAGTGAGTTTTGTTCATGTGTTCCTCCTAGAGTTGGAGTGGTTTTATCATATTGGTATGCACTTGGGATTTTCTTGGTGATTGGTTTTGTTTGGTATGTTGTCAAGTAGAAGAGTGGCTTTTGTTTGGGGCCAGAGCCCAAAGAGGTAAACTGGGAAACCTTCAGAAGTGGTTTAACCAAGTGATAATTAAATTAATGTACTTAGAAGTTAGGTAGTATTTCACACTAATTAAGATAATTGAGCCTCGCTCATGGACGCAAGGGCTTGTATAGACTTGGGATGAGACGGGAAGGCCTGGAATGGCAAGGTCATCTATCTTGTCTTTACGAGAGGTATTTGATTCCGCATGAGTGAGCATGGGTGCCAAGATTCGGTAGAGGCCACCAGGACAACTCATAGTGGAGGCCGGAGCCTATGAAGATTCCCAGAGGAGATCCCATGACGAGCTGTGTGATGACACTCTTTCTACGACAACAATTGGTATTTGGTTTTCTTGAGTTCGGTCTTCTTATCTTACTCGATCTGTTTTATTTCTGGAAGCAATGTGACTTATGTCAGTGATGTTAGAATTGTACTCGTGTTATCCTTATGGTTGTATAGTTCATGTGATTGGTTGGTTCCGTTATGAGTTAGCCTGTGTCTAGGAGTGGATGGTCTTGTCTGGAAATCCTTGTTACTATCTCCTAGCATGGGGGGTGAGCCTTTGGGTATCACATGGTTGGGTGGAGCGTGCATCTTAATCCGTTGGGTCGGCTTTTATTCTTATGGACGAGATTTCCAGTTGGAGAGCTCGTGGGATCCGGTTCTTCATATTTTATTCTTTCAGTTATAAATGTAATTTAATACCCCTCTTTGTATCGAGGTGGAAATTGTATATTGTAACCTTATATTTTGGAATTACCTCATTCGGGGAATGAGTGTTTAACCTTATTGTAAAGTGTATTATTGGGATCATGTGGATTTCTTATGTCTTTGATTTAATTTTATCATGGATGAAATGTATGCGTATTATTTTGTTAATCAATTATATGTAATGGTTTTAATTCATGTTTCATAATTGGGTTGATGTAAACTCAGTCTCGTAACCTTAGGGGTTGTTGGCATTGTGTAGTGAACCTTCTTTCACTTTGTTTTGTTTTAAGAAAAAAAAATATTATTGCGTTTATGCTGTTAAGTGCAACTTCCCCTAGGGTCGCGTGGCGGGGGCGTTATGAGAAGGGTAGTTAGATGGATCATTCACCCAAATCATTGATATAATGATTGATAATATTTGATCTTTTGGCAGTGCATGTTTTTATCATCATAGAGCATTTTATTATGGGACAAACGGATGTATGCATACTTAAGCATGAATTATGAGGATAACTTTTATTTTTGTTTTCCTAAAGATTATGATATATGGACAAGTGGATAGTTTACACCAAGTTGAGACAAACCTTGGTTTTGTTAGTACCCATTTTTCAAAGATTCAAATACATTAGACATAGAGTTCCCAAATTTAGACTAGTAATAATAGAACCTTGTTGGAATAAGTGAGGCAATAACCATAGAGCATGTTAATCCTATTGAAAGAAAGAGTTAGTTGACCTTTAACTTGCATAGGATGTTTTAATTATGCCAAATGGAATCCCAATCACACACAAGGACCTTAGTTTTCCCAGTCATGTTACCAATACAAACCCCAGACAAAAAGAAATGTCATGATTCATCATTGCTACTCTAGTCTCTTGTGGATATCGTTGAGTAACTTAGGAACATGACATAAGATAAATCAAATAAGACTTAACTAGACCAAACAAGGCCACAACTATTTAGATCATGTTGCCTACTGATAAGTGCTTGATATATTTTTAAAATATTGTGTGTTTTTTTTAAGGAGTGAAACATTTCATGTAAGACACCTGGTCTAGTTTTAAAAATGAAACATCCTAGAAGACAAATTATTTTTTATAAGATAGGTAATATTTATAGATAATTGATCAACCTAGTTGAGGACTAGTTTGGGAGTTTTGTCTATTGTTTCATGATTTGTTAAGCTAGGTTCTTTGTAGGATGATTTGTTTGTGTCCAACATGTTAGTTCTCAACAAAGAATAGTTTTTTTTATAAAATTTGAATTGTAATGAAAAGTTTATTGTGACAAACCCTAGGGGGACTAACCTATGCCTTATGGTCTCATCAATGATGACCTTTCGTACATGACACATGTAGAGACAACATAGTTCAACTGACCATAATAAGTGAGTTTATTTTAGATATATAGATATTGATGGATTGACGATTTATTATGGTGGACCCTAAAGGATTGACCTATGCCTTAGGGGTTCATAAATGATTTTCCTTTCCTACGTAGATGCTCAGAGGAAACATAGTTCGATACCATGGATTGACATTATTTTTTACTTTTCTAACATTTTATGACTATTTTAGATTTTCAGGAAATGTTTGACATTTTATGATTTTATTGAATGTTTCAGATGTTTTTTGTATTTTATGATAATATCCTCGAATACCATGTGTAATATCTTTTTGAAACCCTAGGTCGAGGATTTCCCCCAGTCTAGAAGAAGACTAATTATTATGAAAGGGTGAATATGATAAGTGGTTGATGCTAAATGTTAATCAATCTCAGGCCATGAGAAGGGGTGAGAAAGCTTTTATTATGGAGTCAAGGATCGGGTTATTGTGGACAAAATCTAATAGAGTAGTGATAGATGGTATGGTGGTAGTTGACTATACATGGCATCTGCTTTCCAAGTTTTCACCATGGTACTTATCCAAAGTGCCACCAAAATGGTTTTCACTATAGGACATATTATTTCTCTTTCTCTTTTCTTTTCTATTTTTCTAAATATTTTTTTAATTTTTTTGATTTTATGGGATCTCTAGAGGTCATGTATAGTACTTTCAAAGGTGGATGCTATTGATTAGATCAGGTAGTGGTTCACCCTCAAGAGTAGCTATTTGATAAGCATAAGATCTATAGACTACCCTAATGATAAGTACCCAACTAGTTAGGCTCAAACTTGCTTGGTTTTTTCTTTCCTATTGGTTCTTAGGATTATCTTTTAAGACCAAATCACCAATGTCAAAGTTTTTGACTTTGACTCTCTTGTTGTAATTTCATCTAAGGTGATTTTGATATTCCTACAAATAAACCAACACAGTTTGTCTTCTTTCATCCAATAGTTCTAGATCGTGTAACCTAGAGATTTGGTAATCTGCATCATCGATGAACTGTGCATAGAATTTTGAAGGGCGAGGATCTCAGCCTCGAAATGAGAGGATAGCTTGAGAACCAAAAGAAAGAATAATATGTAGAACTAGTAGGAGTTTGAATGCTCATATGGTAAGCCCATAAGGATTTGACTTAATGTGCCAATCTCAATAACATCATTGATGGGCAAGGTAGATTGATGTCACAACTTGCATCATTTAATCAATTATTTATCGAACTAGGTGTGTCTTAGAGCAATATGTGATAAGGATAGTTTTCATGGATTCTTTGGGGTTTTCTTTTTTATAAACAATGACTTCATGTATCGGTTGCCTACTTGAGGAGATTCCGGGAGTTCTCGAAGCTGGCCTTGGCGGCCCGATTCTTAAGGTTTAATTCTATCTTATTTTCTAATTTAAAATTCTACTAACTTATTTCTGGCTTTATTGAGCTTGATTTAGATTGATTCATGGAGACAACTAATGATTACTTTAATCCTTAATCTAAAACACGAAATCCAAATTAATTCTATTTTGATTTCAAAAGAAATCCATAATTAATTGTTGGAAATTAAACACTATTTTACAAATATAAATGAATTGCGAGGAAATGATGATTGCTCTAGAAAACATAAAGACTAATCTCCATGAAAATATTTTCAACAAACTCCAACTTCATCTTTCCATAAGTTCCTATCATCACTTCTAATGAAACTTAATAAATAAACACCAAACTTAACTACTTCAAATAGTATCTAAATCTAATTAATCTGATAAACCTTACAATGATTCCAACAACTTAATCTAACCATAATAAACTAAAACTTGAAAATCAATTCGAGCAAAAGTAACTATCCAGAATTAACATTCACTGAGATAGAAAATGATTTAACAACTTAACATTCCAAAATTAACATCTTCTTCAGATTTAATACTAATGAATCAAAAATAGCATAACTTAACAAAATACCAACACTAGATCATTCCAAAGGTTGAGTGGGCCCTTCTCTTCCTTAGGTAAGATCCCTTAACATAGTGATAGAATTAACTTCTTGCTTCCATTCTCATTGATCAAAAGTAGAATGCAAAACAAAGTATTGTTGTTGAATTACATAAATCCGATTGAAATTATCTAACTCCTAACTAAAACTAAAACATGGATATTTATAATAATATCCTTATTAGATTTCTAACATGGCATTAAGTGCTAAAACTTAAGGAAACCGAACTAGAGATTACAACAAAATTAAAATAGAACTAAAGTAGGACTAAAGAGAACTATGCCAGATTGGTGCTAGAAGTAAAAGTTCCATAACTGACTATAAATAAGTCAATTTGGACTTGAGTGACTCATCATCCAGCATGGCCCATCTATTGCATAGTCATTCATCATGATTAAATAGAAAGTTTAACCATATCATCAATCTTTAAAATACCCTATTCAAAACCCTTAAGAAAAGGATAACAATTATGGTAGTTAAAGATCAACACAACATAATTATCTCAGCAAATATCATCATAAAGTAACACAATTAGCATAAACCATTACTTCAAATATATCCACTAATTTAGCTAAACATAAAACAAAATAAGTAAATAAGTTAATCTATAATCTACCGCCAGTCATGTCAATTAACAAAAATAACAAGTCTTTTAAACATAAAATGCTTTAAATGAAAGTATTCTAAGTCTCTCATCATTTCTTCCCCACTTGTTCTAGACCATTTCCTCATGGTTCCTCATCAAGAATTATGGTGTTCTCTTTTTCCTTGTTCAGTGCCTCCATCCAAATGTAGCAGTCAAACACTCCTTCCTTGTACTAGTCTAGTAATCTACTATTGAGTGCAAATCCATGGTTTTTCCTTAGCTTTTCAAACCATGGTCTTAACACTCCATCAGGTACATTTGATGTTTCTTTGAGCTTTGGTTCAAGCATAATGATTATCAGCATTCTAAATCTCATGCCGACCCAAAATTCTTTTTGTTGCTGGATCAAGGTGATGACATGTCTGACTCTAATCAAACTCCAATTGATATTGTTTGGACTTGTTGGCTCCCTTCTTCTAACTATTTCAAGAATGAGTTGATACCTTTCCTCACAGGAATGTAGTGCTAATGGGGGAAGTGTTCCCTCAATATTTTGGAATGTAGCAATACTATCAAGCAAGTTTGAAACATAAAGAGGATTAACTTGATTGAGTCTTACCACCGATTGTACTAATGTGATATATTTTCTAGCATGAGGTATTTTGGGTCTCATTGGTAACCCATACCTTCTCTGAGCCTCCTTATATTTGTCCATTCTACTTGACCATTCTATCTAATTTTGCATTAAAGAGACAAATGATCTAATTTGAAGCTCACCAATATAAATATTTAACATAGAGTCATCATTGTCTCCCATTAAAAATCCATACTGGAAAAACTCACACATTAGATTTTGAATGTTAGGGTGGCTATTAAAGTAGTCCTACATAAAACCTTTATCATTATGATAATCCAGGCTTCTTCCTAAGATTAATTGATTCAGCTTCCATTCTAGAAACCTTTCTCTACGAAACAAAGCATACATCCCAACTGCTCTTCTCATGGAAAGCATCATAGAACTAATTTCTGCTGCTTGCTCAAGTCTCCTTTTAATCTCATTTTTTTCTTTTTCTAACTTTTTTACCTGCTCTTTCAACACTTTATTTTCTTCCTTAAATTTCAAGGTTGTCAATGAGAGATATCTAGGTTGGGCTAAAGGAGGAATTTCTGATGGAATGGAAGGCAGAGAAAGGTATTGTGGTGGAGTTGTGGAAGTAGAGGCTTCTTGTGCATAAAACCACATAGATTGTTGTTTTAATTTCTCTTCCTTTTGTTGCAATTCTTCTTTTAATTTTGAAATTTCTTCTACATTTTCTAATGCTTGTACACTAGCTTGTTATAGGGCATCCTCTGTTTTACTCAATTTCTCTCTAAACTTTGCTTCACTTTGTACAATTTGCCTTTCCATTTCCTGAGTTTTTTTGAAAGATTGTTGTAATTCTTCTTCTTTTCTTCTCAATTTCTCCTCAAGGAATTGCATGTTTTTCCTTTCTTGTTCCAATTCAGCTTTTAATCAGGAATATTTTCATAGCCCTCAATAATTCTTCAATTTCTAACTCCTCTTCATTCAATTTTTCATGGGATTCTTCTTCTTCAATTAATAGTCCTTTTCCTTTTCTTTGCTCAAAATTCGGAGAAGGTGTAGGGGATCTCATGGTTTCCTCTTCTTCAAATTCCTCTGATGCTTCTTCCTCTTCAGATTGTGCTTTAGACTCTTCAGCAGAGTCATGGATTTCAAAAATAGGAGGTCTTTCAGGGGGAGTTTGAGGCCGCTCAAGAGATTGTACTGGTGTACTGGTTTCTTCATGGCCTACAACAGTTTCTTTTTGACTTTCTGAAATAGGGGTTTGAACTATAGGTGTTTCTTCAAGGGTGGGCACTGTGGTCTCAACATGGCTAGGGCTTTCCTCATGTACTTCTTTCCTTTTCTTTTCTGAACTAGTATGGGTTACCCTAGATGTTTCTTGTAATTTTCTTTTTCTCCTTTTCTTGGAAGATTCTCCTTTTTCCATTCTTATCTTTTTAGCTGCGGGTCCCCTTGTGGGTTTCCTTTTTTTCTTTTGTATAGGCGCAGACAAAAATTCTAACCAACCCTACTTCCCAGCTTCTTTTTTTAAGAAATGGTGTTTAATTATAAAATGTATTAATCCCTGGTATTTCATAGAAGATTCCCCCCTAGCCTTTACTCTCAAAATCATGGAAGAAATTTGTTGAAACAAAAACACTGGCAGATTTATCCTAGCATAAGGTTTTGTCTAACCATACATCAAATGTATTAATAGTTGCATTCCTAGACCCAATATCGTGCCATATTGTCCTTCGCAGGTGAAGAATTTCATGAGCCACGTCACAATAGTTCTCCATGGCTCATCCAAATCGTTATGAGCTATTTTGCGCTAGTCTCCTTTATGCATTTGAATTTTTAGCCTTCTTTTTGGCTCCTGGTGAAATACAACCACCAATTTCTCAAATTTAACACGACTTTGTTAACCAGTTTTCCCTCAACTGGGATTTCAGAAATTTCACTTACAATTTTTGGAGTGACTTCAATTATCTCTCCCCTTACTCTGGTGACATTCACATGAAATTTTCTTACAAATTCCACAACCATTTCTAGTTAGAAACCTTCATACTACATTATAAAATTCAGCCACCCAACTTCTTCTAGCAATCTTTTGGTTTATGAATCAAGATTGAAGTTCTCAGGCTTAGCATTTCTCTTGTCCCCCATCTTTCTCAGTCAATAATGGCAGACTTCTACAATGGCGGACTTCACTGGCAGACTTCAACTGGCTGACTGAATTACTTACCAAAAATATGGAATGATTTTTTCTTGATTTGGGAGTAGCCAATTTGAAAATGAGATGGCGTGCAATTAACTTTCTACATTAATTTCCTTTACTGCCCCAGACGATTCACACGCCACAACATGAAGTTTGCAATTTAATTCTCAAGGTTGGCGGTGTTCTTTACACATGTCAATATGAACTTGGGAGGATTTTTGAAATGACAGCCGAATCATGAAAAGGTCTATTATTATTGACTAACATCATCCAATGTCACATCATTCCTTACATCAACCATCCGCCACTTTTTGAAATGATTAAAAGTTATTTATTACTATTATTAATTAACAGTATGGTGGAGATGCTAAATTTATAAATATTTACCTATTTTAAATTAGTCTAACTACCTTAGAAAATAATATTCAGAAATAATATCCACATTAAATGTGCACCTTAATTTATTTTGAGCCTGAGTTCTTTAGGAGCCTTCAGAAGTTCATCAGGAGTCTTCAGGAGCTCTCAGGAGCTTGGAACTTCAGGAGTCTTCAGGAGCTTTTTAGGAGTTATTGAGCAAAACGGAGTCTTCAGAGTCTTTAGTCTTCAGGAGCTTTGAGAAGTTAACTTAGATAGACCGCCATTTCTAGTTTTCAGTCATCAATTTATTTTTTTTCGAAAGCAAACTGCCATTTGTTGGTTTTCAATTTACCCTATTTATTCATGCCTTCACCAAAGGTTTAAATACCTTCTCTCATGGAAGAAATATCTTCCATGAGAAAATGTTCAATTCTATGTTGTAGATCATCTAAAAATTCTTCCTTTGATGTAGGCTTATGATATGTTTTCAAACGATGACCATTCACTAGCATAACTCTCTTTTCTCCATCAATTGGTACTAATTGGACAACTCCATTTTCAAATATTTGATTTATCTCATAGGGTCCTAACCATCTTGTATGAAACTCTCCCTTAAATTCTTCAAATCTGGAGTCAAATAACAAT